>CM070548.1:71879092-72398143 GCA_036346405.1 Phyllostachys edulis | reverse complement strand
CCACAGCAGCAGCGACACGCACCGGCGGCTGGGCACGGCCTTGACCCCCAGCTCGTTGCATGCGCGTGTGATGATGGTCTGCATCTGCGACCGGAAGAAGCGCGCGCGGTCGGGCAGGGGCACGCCGAGGAGGAGGCGACGGAGGCGAGCGCGTCGCGGAGGGTGACGCTGTTGATGGACGTGTTGGGGAAGAAGCGGGTGAGCTGGAGGGAGAGCGTCGCGTCGCACACCACCAGCTCCCACACCTTCTTGCCCCGGGCGTCCAGGATGGGCCGCGAGCAGAAGTCCAGCTCCCACTCCCGGATCCCCTCCGCGTCCGCCTCCGGGTCCAGGTAGCACACCTCAGCCAGCGGGTCCACCTCCTCCTCATCCTCCTCGTTCACGGGCTCCTCTTCGTCGGCGGTGTCGGCGGCGGCGGCCGTGGAGCTCTCGGAGAAATGAACCGGCACGGCCTCCGCGACGGCGCCGTGGGAACGGTGAGGCGGTGGGCGTGCGGGTGTGCCCGCGCGGAGAATGAGGCCGAACCAGTTTTCCCTGGTGGGTTGGAGGGGAGGAGGCTCCGGCGCAGGGCGAGGCCGTGGCCGGCGACGACGGCGGTGGCGGTCGTCATGGGGCAGCGCGCGCCCACGGCCACACACACAAGCTAACGTTGGTGGTGGTGTCGCAGCGTTAGTTCAGTTCACCCAAGACGAGGGGATCTTCTCTTGATTTTTTTTAATAATATTAATTTAAAATATAATTACAAAAAATAGTCGAAACCAAATAGCGTCAGGAACTTTCAAATGGCAACCGTAACCTATTTACTGTCGGTCATCGTTTTAACTGTTGGTTGCAATTTCAACTGATAATTTGCATCGAAAAATGTGTAAATCGTCAGTTCAAATGACGGTAGAAACTGGCTATATATACCCCCAAAATTCGGTGAAAAAATCATTTTAATTCCGGAAAAAAGAGAAGAGAGAGGAGGAGAGGGGATAAAAGACGTAGCGAAGCTCTGCCAGTTCCTAGCGGAGGAGAGAGAGACGGGGCAGCAGATTTGGACGCTCATTTCGTAGGTAAATGTTCTTACAACTTTGTATATAAATTCGAAACCTTGTAGGTTAGCAAATAAAAATAGCGACATAGAATTTAATGGCTTAGATAATTTTAGTTGTATTGCTGTTTGATGTAGTATATCATTTTAGTTGTGCATAGTTTAGTTCATCGTATAGATACTATTTAGGTTGCAGTACTCGAACAATTTAGAATAAATTCACAAAAATACTAAGAAAACTTTATAGGTTTTCATTTTTTATACGGTAAATATTTTGTTAATGCGGAAAATACTTTTTAAGCTAGGAAAATAGGAAGACACCTATAAAAATAACGATATACCTATTAAAAATATGTAAAAATTGCAAAGTAGCTAAATAGAGTATGTAGAGCTTAATCAAGATAATCCCGACTTAATTTCAGTTTTCATTTGTGCACAATAAATATTCTTGTAATACCAAAAATACTATTTAAATGAGAAAAATAACAATGCACCTCCAAACATTTCTCTAAGAATTCCAGAGTAGGTACATAGGGTATGTAGAGCTTAATTAAAATATTGTGAACTTGCTTTTTGTTTCCATTTATACACAGTAAATATTTCATAAATGCTGTAAATACTTTTTAAACAAGGAAAGTAGCAAGATGCCTATGAAAAATCTGTAAAAATTGTAGAGTAGCTAAATAGGGTATGTATCCCAACTTAATTTTGGTTTCCATTCGTGCACGCTTAAAAATTTGAAAATACGGAAAATAGCAAGGTACCTATAAAAATTCTATAAAAATTCCAAAATAGCTAATTATCGACGATCGAGTAACTGATCTTACGAAATAAATAGAGAAAAAATGGCTAAGAGTTCTTAGATGAGAATGAGATTGCTCTTTATTGCGATGAACTGGATCTTTACAGGGGGTGCCTTAGGTGAGGTAGTAGACTAGCCCTGATTACACATGGTGTGTTGAATTGCTATGCTATTGCTTCAATTGGCTTCTGATCTTACTGATCCTGATTCGGTTGCCTATTCCATCATGTTCCTGCCGTTTGTATTCTCGTTTAAATAACTGACGAAGTGGTGGTAGTTACTCCTGGAAGAGGCGCCCTTTGGAAGTGTCGCGTCCAGTCAGAGAAACGGTATCAGTTGGTAAAACGCCAACTGACCAGCAGTTGATGTCAGTGAGAGACAAAACCATATAGTGGTTATTGTCAGTGACTTGGGGCTGTAAACGTCGCGTGGTTTGGAACAAATAAGGCATGTGTTCCATTTTTCACACGGGAGAGGTATACTTGGAATCAGATCCAAATGCTAGTTCAAAACTTTTACGAGCAACCATCTGGTCGGAGTGGCAGTGCACAGACCCTCCGACCAGGTTACCCATTGGGCGACCCTTAGGATTCTAACGACCACAGGAGTTGTTAGCCACTAGGTCTACGACCACATAAGCTATGTGGCTTTTAATTAATATTTAGCAATTTAATCCTTGTCAAATATCCCTTGAATGTTAAGTGAATTTGTAATGTGAACTCCTTCCGACGAAGATCCTTATCGGGAAAAACCCTTGTCTTAATAGCGAAGTTAATGAGGTGGTCTGTATTCACTTTAAAGTTGAGAAACTGTCTAGGAAACTGAAGGGGTTTTTGTCCGTTAGGTTTTCGGGTAATGTGAGGACCCCAAGTATTGGATACATTCCATGTTAAGGATTACACCCGAAAGTATAATTATTAACAAGGAATGAACCCAATGCCAGGTTCTCGGATATATGTCTTACAATAGTTCCAAAGATCAAAGACTATTGTACATATATCCTACACAACATTGTACCTTGTCATACAAGGCATACAGTATACATACATAACAAAACTTTACAAGCTTGGTTCAGTTCAACAGAAACAACCGACCAGTAGCAATTAACAGAAGTTTAGCAGCGGAAACAAAAATATAAACAGCAAAAGTTCCAACTAGTTTGCCCATCACCCAATGGCAACTGAGTGGAGGATAGAAATAGCTTCACTTGTTAGCATCGCCCTGATCGGTGCTAACAGGTAGTTTGTACAAGTAACCGTCCTCACCTGTAACAAGTGGTTAAAGCACCTGAGTACAAAAGGTACTCGCAAGACTTGCGCAAAACTACTAAAAGAAAGTGTTTAGTAGCACATATCCAAAGGATTAGAATCTGTACATGCTTAAGGCTGACAACAGGAAGGTTGTAATGGTATTAATTTTTGCATAAAGCAACAGTTTTACACCTATACTTACCAAATTTTGCTAAGGCAGTTTTATAAACAAGTTTGGACGAAAACAACAAGTAAATACAGAATTTAATCACAAACAAGAACAAAATCAAAGTGGCTGTCCACTTTGACCAATTAACATGCATGAATACCCTTCATGCCGAAACCAGTAAACCCATGACACAAAATATTTCAAAGTCTATACTGAGTTGTCCATCCACACAAGTGTTGTCCGTAACCGTGGACACGGCTATTCGAATAGTTTTAACCCTGTAGGGGTGTACATCTTTACCCACACGACCTAGTCAGCTCGTAAGCCTTCGGATGCCTTTGAATGATGACATACTTCCTTTGGTATGCTGGCCGGGTAAACTAAGATTTGGTATTTTTTAGCAAGTTGACATTATTGAGTTGAATCACCCATGTACGACTAATCCCGCTTAGTACAAATGATGGATAGCGCCTGCTAACTGGGGCACACATGTTGTGTTGGGAAAACCGATTTAGTGAACTGAAATTAAAATTGTGCTCCCCTGCACATATAGAATTGAAATCGGAGCCCTACGAACACATCAACTTCACAAATGTCCTCACTCCACCAGTTCCTCAACTCAATAACATCAGCCCTTACTTAACCAAGGCGCCCATACACACGTGTGGAAATCGTAAGGTACTTGAATTGACAGTCAAAGTTCGGTCCTTACTGATCCAGACAAGACTACCACATTTCCCAAATCTCGTGCACGAAGGCACCATCACTAGCATCCACTTGTCCAGATCTAAACCAAATTGTTATCAAACAAAAATAACTTAACTTTCAGTTTTAACCAAACTGACAAATAAATCAAAGATAGAAATAAAAAAGGTGTTTCCCAGGTCTGACAAGATAAGCTTGTCAAACATCTAACGTTCTACAGACTTGCAAGGCTAAGCAAAAATCTACATAACACTCTACTAACACCAGATTTCTATCTTAAGCATAAGTGTATGAGTTTGATTAAGGATAAGCCACAAAGATTGGGATATAACTAACTTCCAAAAATAGCATGCAACAGTTATCACTGCATTTCAAAACACTTAATTATCAAAACTGGGATCAACATGGTGCAAGAGGATGCTTGCCTTGGTAATAAACCACTTGTTCACTCTCAGGTTGTTCAGCAACAAAACCACTGATCGGGAAATCCGACAACAGAACAAATAGTTACCGAGAGCTTTCTTGTCACAATGCCGGAGCTGTGATCCAAAGCGATGCTATCTAAAGACCAAAATGGATTCACAATAGTGCAATAAACCTATTGTTGGTCGGAACATCACTGGAGTTTGGCCGGAGCGGCGGTGCGACAAGAAAAACAGTGACGGTTCAAAATACGACAAAAGTGGCTATGCCGATTTGAACATGCAAAGTGCAAAAAGACTTTTGCTTATGATACTAAGGTATCTAAGGGAGCTACCTGAGCTGAGAGGATGGTCGGAGAAGCTCTAGAGCTCACTAGCGATGAGAAAGACAGAAAACGACAATAAGAAGCCCACAGTGACAAGATGATCTGAGCAAGGAATCAAAGAGTGAGTGATTGAGATAGGTTACATAGCTCCATAAGAAGCTCAGACTAGAAGAAATTGAGAAAAGACTCACCCCGCCGGAGTTGGAGACGAAAGGGGGCAATTTGGTCGAAAACAAGAGATTCTCAAAATTCAACCAACCTGTTTGACCAAAGATAAAATTAATTGAGGGGTTTTTCTCCTTAGATCATATGACACGCAGTGATGCGAATAAAATTGGAAGTAACTCATCGAATGCAAGTTTGAAATGAAAATGGCATTCGGTGCGTGCTCCAAGTGTTCAAACAGCAACCTCGCGTTCTTGATCTACAAACAATGCCAAAAGCTCCCATTAACAGGATGAACAAGGCATCATTAGAGATGAACAAAGGTGCCAGAGAGAGAGGTTATGCCGGAGATGAGGGAGAACTCAATGCGGCATCAACTTCGCCGGGAGTGATAGCTAGGGTTTATATAGTCACTTCGCGTGGCAACACTGACAGCGATTTGATACCAAGTGGCGATTGCATGCTGCAAAAATGCAACGCAACACCACCTCGCCTGCGATGCGCTCAGCGCTAGTGCCATGGCGCGGAGGAGACGAAGAAGACACTGACAAGTGGGCCTTCACTGGCAGTCCCAGCAGTGAAACAAAGAGATGAGCTCAAACAACTGAGGATGGTTCGATAAAAAATGAACGGCCCCAATTGATTTGGATGTTTGGATGGTCCGAACATCACTTTTCATATGGACGGTCTGATCGCAAATGAACGACTCAGATTGAGTGGGGTGTTCGGGTGATCCGAACGGCCCAACTCATCTTGACCATGCGATCTGAATCCAATGGTCACTAAAAGATGCGCTCGTTTGAGTTTCAAACAATAACATCGGCACCATTGGATTGAGATTCAAAGGTTGAGATTGAAGTGGGGTTCGGACGGTCCGAACGGCCCACTCAACGAGGATGGTATGATCAAGATCTAACAGCTCAGAATCAAGGCACGTTCGGACGGTCTGAACGGCCCAATTGATCCTGGCTGTTGATTTTGAATCCAACGGCGCGCGCGCTTTGGTTTAAACCAAATTAAGATGGCACGGTTGGATTGAACATGGATGGTGTAGATCGTATGAAACGTTCGGATGGTCCGAACGACCCAATGCATCAGGACGGTCCATTTGAAAATCTATGGTGGAGATTGCGTTGATGGTTTGGATGGTCCGAACGTCTCAACGCATCTGGTTCGCTCGTTTAGAAATCGGATGGCTCGTATTCACTAGAGGTTGGGGCTGAGCCCTAACGTGACTGAGCCAGTCCAAACAGCACAAGGTTGGACTAAACCAATATGGTTAGAGCCGCTATAGTGCCAAGAGACTAGGGTCGGGTCTAAAGTTGACCAGACCTAAAACCAAACTTCAAAAGTTTGATCGGAGGTTCAAAAATACCAAATAAATTTATAAAAATATGAAATTTTTTAGAGAAGCTACTGGGATGATATAGATCCCAAATAATTTTTGAAAACCACTGTTCATGATTTAAAATACTTAATTAAATACTTTGATCGAAGAGGTTCAAATAGAGAACAAAGATTTTTCTTAAGGTCAAAATGATCTCTAAAAATTTGATAAAATTATTTTTATTCAAGATAATTTATCTAGTGTTTGATAAAAATACTTCCCCGGTCTCAATACAAGCATTGACTTGCATTTTTTTTGAAGCTTCAAAACAAGTCTCAAGTTTGGGTCAAAATGGAAGTTTTTAAATTGTAACAAGATGCTCATGTTTTAAAAAAATGATTAGAAATGCTATGAAAAGTATTTTATTACTGTTCATTAAAACTAGGGCTGTTACAGGTAACTTCCTTTCGCAGTTAATGAAGCGTAGCTATAAAATCCCTTGAATACGCCGACTTAAGGGTTTTAGGCTCTCAAAATTTCTTGCCCCTTCATCCTTTCGTCAAGAACTTTCTTCGACCACCTCTCATCTTCTCACCCAAGATCCAACAATGTCGGACCCAATCATCAACTAACATGTTTCTAGTTTGAGCATGAAGAAGCTCAAGAGCCTAGAGAAGATCAGGATGCTTCCCGACTGGAACTTGATCCGCTGGAGATCAGTGGTCGGGGAGCATTCTCCCAACAGCAAAGAGGGAGAAATCTCTATTTTCCCTGCATACATCGAGTGCGGATCCAGATTACCGGCACACTCGTTCCTCTCCAAAGTGTGGAGTATTACGAAGTGGAGCTGGTGAATCTTGATCCTAACTTGATTGCCAACATTAGCATCTTCATCTTCCTCTGTGAAGCGTACCTGGGGATTTTGTCAGATCTGGAAGTCTTCAAGTATTTCTACAATATGTCGAAGTTGGGGAAATCAGTGGCATCTCCTGGGGAGTGCGCTCTACGCCTCCACGACGGGAAGGCTAAGGAGTACATCCGCATGTATTCCAAGTCTTTGTGGTCGTCATAGAAGAAAAGCTAGTTCTACATGATAGTCACCAAACAAGACAGCCTCTGCTTCGCCGGCAAGGTGGCGGTCGAGAACCCAAGATGACGTTCCTCCATGAAGAAGGAGGGAAGAGTGGGGATTTGGATTGAAGCTACCCAACTCTTTAGCATTAGGGGACTAACTTCTTAGCATGTGGTGAGAGATTTCTCTACACACTAGATAAGTCCTTTGAAGTTCCAATCATGTACCGTGCTCTGGTACCTTGGTCGTGACAATACGATCATTGATTATGCGGAATGTAAGTTCTACAAATCCTGACCAGTTTTGTTTGTTTTGGTTAATTATTTTGTAACCTTATAGTCTCTTTTCTCTTTCTACAACTCTTTCCACTAAAGAAGTCAGGGAACAGATCAAGATGATTTGTGTTGGGGAGCCTAATATCAAGGTTGTGGTTCCCTTTATTTTGGCATCCTGTTCTCCAGCAGAGAGAATAGAGAGGCTCAAGGTAAAATAAAAAATTTCATTTCAGCATTTGTGTATTTTTTCGATCGGTATGCCATAACTTTTCTTTTACGTGCACTCGGTCGAATTGGAGATCAACGAGCTCATCAGGAGCTCTGATCTAATTAACATTCCGACCACTTCTGCCCCAATGACCACTCAAGAGGGTGGCTCCTTGGAGGTAAGAAATGCTTCGAAAAAGAAAGGTACACTTTACATGAAGTATTTCATCGCCAAACTAACTTTGATGTACAATTAGGCGGGAAAGAAGGAGAATCCGCAGACCCAAGCTGCGGAGGTCGTAGGCCCCAGAGTAGTCGCTCATGACTAGATAGTTGATCCCGGAGCAACTGTTCCGAAGGTCGATGAATCCACCGTCTCCGACTAGATGGTCAGGTAACTTCTCTCCGACCCAGTGGTCGGAGAGATTTCTTCCGACCTTCGGTCGAAGGATGTGGGGGGTCTAACCATTTCTACGGTTGAACCGTGAATTTGCTGAAAAGAAAAGAGAAAGGCAAGCGCTCTGGACTTGTCTCTAGGGCGTTTCACAATCAAGACTGACGATGATTAAATATCTAAATATTACTTTAACATTTAATTATAGATTGCACATCCTTCGTGGTCGTAACCCCTAAGGCTAACGACCCCCTGGTCATGACGATTCCAGAGGTTACATTGTGGTACCTGTGTCGATGAGGTCTCAGATTTTATCCCCACTGTAATCGCTCAGAGAAGTAGTGAACTGGTACTTGGATTCGATTCCAAGTGTATTCCTTACCGTGTGATGAATGAAACACATGTCTTATTTGTTCCAAACCACACGACGTTTACAACCCTAAGTCACTGGCAATAACTACTGTATGGTGTTTATCTCCCACTGATATCAATTGCTGGTCAGTTGGTTTTTCACCAACTGCCACCGCTTCTCCGACCGGACATGACACTCCCAAAGGACACTTCTTCTAGGAGTAATTGCCACCACTTCGTCAGTTATTTAAAGAAGAATGCAAACAAAAGGAAGGACAGATTATTCAGGATCGACGATCTACAACCACATTAGGATCATCGGAGACAAGACCTAGTGATCTATAACATAGCAATCACAACACCAAGTGTAATTAGGGCTAGTCTGCTGCCTTGCCCAAGGCACCCCCTGTAAAGATCCAGTTCATTACAATAAAGAGCAATCCTATTCTCATCCAAGAACTCTTAGCCATTTTCCTCTATTTATTTTGTAAGATCGGTGACTCGATCGTCGACAGCATGCGCCGTCCGTGGGAAAGAAGGCGTTGAGTTCTTAAAGCTTTCTTCACTTAAGCAATCCTCATTCACTTTCCTTCACTCCATCTTCGCTCATGCAATCATGGTAGGAAATTGGGATGAGGAAAACTGGTTCGACTTGACGGACTACTCCAACCTTGGCATGGAGGCATGCATCCGCACCATAGAGACCATGGAGGCAAATGCTCGTCATCATCTTCTTCTGCCGCTGGCTCGCTGCTCGTAGAGACCAGCGAGATTGACCGCATGGATGAAGATACACCACCACCATCCATGGCGCAGCTAGAGGAATTGGTCGTTCCAACCAATTCGGAATGTCCGAACGCCTCTACAAGCCTGGTCTCTCCAACTGGCAAGAATGGCGATAAAAGCCCAACGCTACGATCAGAGGGTTAATGTACTCTCGATACGGTCATGGGCGACCAGCATTTGCCAATGGCTCCTATGTGTTCCGGGGGCCAACCTTCCTCTGGTGAGGGTGTTAATGAAGTTACCACTGGTCAAAGGCTAAGTGGAAATGATAAAACTCAACATACGGTCGGCAATCCGTCGGATCAAGCTAAGTCCACCACAAAATCCACCAGAGGTGGTAATCTGCGACCGCTCCGATTGGTGGAGGCTGCTTGCCGAAGCACTGGAAGGCTCTCCCTTAGTTACGACGGGAGCTCGTCAGAAGACTACTGTTGGAGGCACGAGGTTAACGCAATCGGAGATACCAATCAAGATGACGTGCACAATCCTCCACTGCTTAACCTGCCACCACCTAGTGATGGAAATGGTACGGGCGCTCAAGCACCAACTGGTGGAGGCAATCGAACAGATTGACGTCGATCAGTTAATTCGCTTGTTTCAACCCCACTGCGAATAGGGGGTCGAACAGGACAAGCCGAAAGGTCGGAGGGGAATTCAACTCATCGAACGTCCTCTGCTAGCGGGAATCCTCCAAGACCTTCCGTAGCAATCCAAAACCTGCAACGAGTTTGTGACATTCTGAATAACTCGAATCCTGCTCTGGCAGAAACTCTAGGTTATGTTGAACTTGTAGGGCAGGTATCGAAGATCCTCCAACAAACCATGCAACGTATAGAAATGTACTGGGAGTAAAGTAACTCGCAAAGTCACACTATGACTTCTTTTTAGCGCTCCTCCCTCAGCAGAGGACAATATGGTCGGACGGTGGACCGATCGATACCCAGGCCTCCCCAAAGATTCCGACCGGGGAGTCACGAGGGAAGATGGCTCTTTTAAGCAGCCACTCCCCCCTCATCAAGAGGAATGACCTGTGAGACCCTGAGGTATTTAGCTTCTAATGCTTAGTCTTCCAATTAACCCTAGCATCACAAACAAAATATCCCGTGCCTCGAGAAAATGTGTACCTCCCAAGAGTGCGGTACACACACCCTTTTACAAAATCATGCATCAATTCCATACAAGTACAGAACCAAAGCACGAACTAGATTAAACAAAAGACATACATAATAGAGTTATTACAGCAAGGGCCAACCGGCCACAAACACAACTAAAAAGCTAAATAAATAGCGGAAGCAAAAGCCATAAGATGGCGATAAACAAAAGCCATACGGTTTGCCTTTAAGCCCATAAGGCAAACTGACCGGGCCGCCAGCTAGTCGTCAAAGATGAAGTCGAAGTCCATCTCACAAAAGTCAATCCCTTGGGGATCAACCTCCTCTGCAACAATTTAATGAAGCAAAGCAAATGAGTACAAAAATATACTCGGAAGACTTACGTGTAGTGTAACAACCTAAACATATGCTACATGCAAGCTTGAACAAGTGGGGAAGGCTCTAGGCTCATTTTCAGCATAAAGCAAGTTTTCATTTGCAATAATGTAATACATTTAAAGCAGTTTTTGCAATCTATTTTTAATGTTCAAATAACAGCGAGTAACAATAGATAATTGACAACAACAACCTGGAAGTGACTAACCCAATAGCCACCACAACAATAGCATGAATTACCCATTCATACCACCCACAACAAGTTTTAATTAAAAGGTTATAGTCTAGTTCTTGCACGACCTTACCAAGCATGTCCATAACCTAGGACGAGGCTATTCGAATAGTTTGAACCCTGCAGGGGTGTACCAATGTACCCACACGTCAGACCGCCTTTTTGCCACATGATGAAGCACACTACCTTTGGTATGCTGGCACGGCTAAGTCCTACGAGACATTTCCAATGGATTGTGCTAATTAAGAGCCGCACCCATACGAAGAGAAGGACACATCGGCCAGCTCAAGCCATTTGCGGATGCTCCCCTCCTTTCCCAACAACAAACATTTTTCTTTACAACAACCACCAGCGACTCATAATTAACACCTCCCAAAGTACTTAGTCAAGAGAGGTCCCATATCCCCCTCGTGTGGTTAGCACGCAATAATCGCTTGGATTAGTGACACAAGTAACTCGGTCCTTAAGGACTTAGGCACCATTCCATTCACACCAAAAGATCACACCATCATCCATTGTGCCCAAGTCTGAACAATTTTATTTTCAGTTTTTGACTTTACAAATTAACAAAGCACAAAGAGCTGGACATAATGGAATAATAATAAGATTTTGTGTGATCAAGGTCATCGACATAAGTCGACAACCATCCAATTCTACCGGTAGCTAAGCATTTCTAAGCATGACACCGTAAAGACAATAAAAGAACATAATTCAATCACCGGGCTCTAATTCACCGGCAAGATTAATAACTTATGGTTAGTGGCAGGGGATAACAATTTAAAGGCAACCATGCAATAGGAATAACTACCTCTAATCGGGAAAATTACTTTGACACAAAAGCATGCATGTATATACAACTTGTAAACAAAGTAATAGACTTTAAAAGTAATGGGATTAAGATGATCAAACTGCTTGCCTTGCTAAAGTTGCTCAATATGCTGCAGAGGATCACTCTCAAGGTCAACGTACTCGTCGGAACCTAGCGGAAGAACGAAAAAGAACTAATAAGAACAAAGAACACTTAAAAGACTCAAAAACCAACTTCAGCAAAAAGCTCTGAAATTTTTACAGTAGGTAGAGCATGATTTTTAAGGAATTTAGCAACAAGAACAAATTGATCTGGGCCGTTGATTTTTGATCCAACGGTCCACGATGATCACAACGTTGCACACGCGCCCGAGAGGGTTTAAAGACGTTGGGCCCACTGACCAGAGAGACAAGAACTCACCCCCGACAGCTATTAAATGCTAAACCATTTATTAACAATGATTAAACAGATGATTAGCATTTAATTGAACGGGATCTTTGCCTTAACGGCAACAGCACAGTGTCGTGCCCGTCCGACAAAACCCGAGAGTGAAGAACGGCTTGCTGCCGGCGATAGGGACCTCGCCGGCGCCAACCAAGGTCACCACCACGTGCACAATAACATTGTGCACCCACTGGGCCCACTCTCGACGACGGCGACGGCCTAGGCCTAGAACGCCGGCGAGCCGGAGAGAGGCGGCGGCGCAAGCACGGCCAAAGACGACAAAAAGCAAACGAGCTCTGCAGCGGTTCAAGATAGCTAGTGCCCAAGCTTCCTAGGGACTAACAAGAGCTACCTTGGTGCTGAAGAGGGCCAGAGGCGACCGGGGTTGCTCCGGCGACGATGAGCAGAACCGGCGCCGAGGAAGATGAAGCGGAGAGGACAACCTGAGCAAAATGAGCACAACTGGGTCATTGGGTTAGCTCCATTAAAGCTCAAAGAAGGTTCCAGAGCAAGGAATTGAAGAGAGAAGTCCTTACCGGAGCTGAGGAAGAAGATGAAGAACTTCGGCCGAAAAGGGGGCAAACTCAAATCAAGCTTAACCCTGTAAAGGAAACTTAAATTGAGTTAGGGGATATGATTGAGATGCTGAGAGGGACTAGGCGAAGCAAAAAGAGGTAAAGGGGAGCCACTAGAACACTGTCGACGACGAGGGAGCTCCACAGCCGACAATGGCGGATGAGGGCTCACTGGTGTTTTAGCACAAGCAAACCGAGAGCAAACAAGGTAGAGTCTGAGGGGTGTTTAAAGGAACACCAGGAAGGGGGTTGAGGGCTTCTTGATCTTGGTGAGACGTTCGGATGGTCCGAACGTCCCACCCTCTCTGAGCCATTAGATCTTTGTTGGACGATCCGATTTGTAGAGGCGTTCGGATGGTCCGAACGTCCCAACCATTTCGGACCACCCGATTCAGTTCAATGGCTGAGATCTAGCGCTGGCTCGGATGGTCCGAACAGCCCAATCATTTTGGACGGTCCGCCTGAAATTCTATGGCTCCCGTTTTCCCCGCTTCCTATCTCGCCATCGCCCACCTCCTCCTTTGCAAATCTGGCCGTTAATACCTCCCCTTTGGAGATCTTAATCGTTCAGACCTCCTCCTTTGTAGATCTGACCATTAAGATCTCCCTTTGGAGATCTTAACCGTCCAAACCTCCTCCTTTGCAGATCTGGCCGTTAAGACCTCCCCTTTGGAGATCTTAACGGTCCAGACCTCCTTCTTTGTAGATCTGGCCGTTAAGACCTCCCTTTGGAGATCTTAATCGTCCAGACCTCCTCCTTTGCAGATCTGGCTGTTAAGACCTCCCT
Organism: Phyllostachys edulis; assembly: GCA_036346405.1. Lineage (NCBI taxonomy): Eukaryota > Viridiplantae > Streptophyta > Magnoliopsida > Poales > Poaceae > Phyllostachys > Phyllostachys edulis. The sequence continues at coordinate 72,384,526 of CM070548.1, read as the reverse complement.
TTGGAGATCTTAACCGTCCAGACCTCCTCCTTTGCAGATCTGGCTGTTAAGACCTCCACTTTGGAGATCTTAACCGTCCAGACCTCCTCCTTGTAGACCTGGCCATTAGGACTTCCCCTTAGGAGATCTTAACCGTCCAGACCTGCCCTTTTGTGTAGATCGAACCGTTAGGACCTCCCCTCGGAGATCCTAACCGTTCAGACCTCCCCGTTGGAGATCCTAACCGTTCAAGACCTCCTCCTTCGAATAGATCCTAACCGTCCAGACCGCCCCCTCGAGTTAATCCAACCGTCAAGACCTCCCCAGTGGGTGAGGACCTCCTCTTGATCTCTGCAGACCTCCCCTCCTACACTCGATCTTGGCCGTTAGACCTCCCTTTCGGAGATCCAACCGTCAGGACCTCCCCGTGGGTGAGGACCTCCCTTGTCCTCTGCGGGACCTCCTCAAGGTCTCCGCAGGACCTCCCCATCGGGTCTTGACTGGACCCACTTGGCAGTCACACCCATTTTTCTTTATCCTTTGACTGTGTCCTTGTGCAAGGAAGTCTCCCCCACATTTAATGCATATTGTATCGCATTAAATGCTACCACTTTTTGCAGTACCCATGTCATACTTTTGTCACATACCTTGCCTGTTTCCATTGTCCTCTTTACCAACTCTTGAACACCCGTATCTTGGGGCATGCTCAATGGCTCCAGCTATATATAGCTTGGGCAACCCTTCCTCTCTCACTTTCTCCTCATTTCCACTCTCCAGCTCCACCGACCAGCTCTTGGACCTCCCTCCAAGCTCTCTGGACCTCTCCAACAAGCTCTTTGGACCTCCCCCCTGACCTCCCAAACTCTCAGTTGGTTTTGTATTGGAGTTTATTTGGAGTTTCTTTGGATCTTGTTGGAGCTCTGTTTGAGTATTTTTGTTTTCCTTTCACCGTGTAGATTGCGAAGGCCGTGAGGAGCGAGAGTTCCTGGAGGAAGAAGAAGAAGCTCAAGACTTTGAGCAAGGCAAGTTACACTCTTGATCATATTGCACCCATTACTTCAAGATACTTATGTTGATTTCAAAGATGTATGCATGCTTACTTTTACTAAGTTATTTCAATGCCTATCTTTCTGTTCGTAGCTATGCCTAGTTCCATTGTATGGCCACTATTTATGTTGAACCCACTTCATTGTCACCTTAGATAAAAGCTGGTTTTTGCAATAGTAAGGACCAGAGGCTTATGAAAAATGAAAGCTTAGTCTTGCTTAGACCAAAATCTTGATTTGGGAAATATTTCTTCCAACAAACCAAAATATCAAATGTTTTCAAAGCCATGACATTGGGTTGTCATGGAGGTTTTGATAAATGTTTTGGAAAAACAGAAATGGAAAAATAGATTTGGTCTTGGGCGGATTGGTTATTTGGTTGGTGCAGGGTATGCACGGGCTCAACTCGGGTAGGGTTGAGGCCCAGGGGTTTGTGTTAGCCGCCCAAACCATATGACGACCGGTCTTTGAGCTGCATCTTGCTATGCCTATAATGGGGTATGCCACCCTCGTACAACCACATGTCCTGAGAAATGGGCAAAGGGACCTGGCTAACTAATTTGCAAAGCTCCATCGCGGTTGACCCTGTGGATGCGGTGGGTAGTCATGTTACGACCTTTGTAGTCCCACCTGGCGCAAGAGGGGGCCTGAACCCTGCGAATGGGTAGTCCAAAGGGAGTGAAACCTTAGTGAGGGTGGACTGCGTTGGAGTAATGCTTTGTAAAGGCCTTGTCATGTGCTCTAGACCTCTCACCAAAGGAAGTGTGAGGTGGCGTCGACGGGCACCAAGCAAACTAGAGAATTCATATCATGTGGGTAAAGTGTACAGCCTCTGCAGAGTGTAAATCTATTCGAATAGCCGTGTCCACGGTCATGGACATGCTAGCAAAGCCACTCAAAGTTAGCTTTTGGTTTTGGTTTTCAAATAACTTATGAAATTGGTTTTGGATTTCTATCCAAATGGTTAATGGGCGGGGAGCCATGTGACAGGAGGGTATCCTTCACCATATTGATGATGAATGTTATCCAACTGAAAATTGAGTTTTGAAAATGAACTTTTACTTATTGTAATGGCTTTGAAACTTAATACTTGTAATTGAAATAAACTTGGCTTTACGCAAATCAACCCTAATATGCCTTCCTTTGGTATGTCCATTATGCATGTCATTCTGTTAATTGACGGGTGTAACTTGCGAGCACGGTTGTTGTGCTCACTCTTGCTTGATTGATGAATTGAGCAGGTGAAGACTTCTTTGATGATGAGGAGGACCAAGTTAATTAGGCCGCGCCCTCCAGCCAATCACCTGTGGTGTAATGGATGGAGTCTATCCTTTTGGTTTTTCCGCTGTGTATTTCGCTCTTGGTTGCTAGAGCTTGTAAGCAACCCCTTGTAATCAACTCTCTTTTGTTGCTAATAAAGCCTTTTGTGGATGTGTATGTTATTACTTGCTTGCTGTGAGAACTAGTCGGTGATCCTTGGGGACTAGTTTAGATCACAGTGGACGTGAGGCTTGTCCCAAGCCCCACGACGTCCTCGGGATGGATCCTCACGGACCTCCATGGAGCTTGGGGAGGTCTGAGGTCCAAAGACCTCCTTGGGTCAGTTCCCTGGACCTCCAGGAGGTCCGACTGGACCTCCTGGGAGGCCTGGGTGGACCGCCCGAGAGGTCCTTGGGACTCCCTGTTAGGTCCTGATAGACTCCCAGGGAGGTCTTGGAGGACCTCTCGGGTGAGGCCCCTGGCCGGGTCGTCACATCTTGGTCACTTCTTCCTCCGAGCAGCTGAAGTCCGCTTTGAAGGATCGGATATTGATGGAGGGTTCAGAGGCTTTAAGCTTTCCCAAGGCAAAGATAACTCCGTTAGCAACAACATTCTTCATGGTTTGCGAATGGTTCTTCTTAGTTGTTTCGAGCAGACTTTTGAGATCTTCAATTTATTGACCAAGATAATTTATCTTCTCCACTAGATCTCTTAAAAAGGGCAGGCATAATCTCGATCCCATACCGAAGAGCATTTTGTTGAGAGCCTTAACATTCTCTTCAAGGCTCCGCCCGAGTTCTGCCTCCATGTCATGCTCGAACTCAAGAGCTTTTTCTAATTTTTGAACTTGCTCTGCTCGAGTGGCTCAAGAGTTAAATAAATATAGTTAAAACATAACAATAATCTGGTCGGATTTACGACTAGTTACCTCGAGTTTTCTTCTCGGAAGCCTCGATGGCTTCTTTGTGCTTGAGGGCATCTTCATTGAACCTGGTTGACCAGTCTTCGATCGACTCGTCTTTTACTTGACATCTCTCCTCAAGTGAGGCTATAGTGGCTTTCTTAGTCTTAACTTCTTTTTCAAAATTTTCCAAATCTCTCAAGTATGACAAAGCGGGAAATTTAGAAAAGAACAAAATAGCAAGAAGGGAAGAAGTCAAGAGGTTCTTACTTTTTAGTTCGGAATTTTCCTTTTCTAAGTTAGTTATTCGCTAGGTCAATACTACAACCACAACAAAATTCTCCACAATATGCTACGAAAATAGCAAACTTGTTTAAGTTTTTTTTAATCAACTTTGAAGAAAGGATTATAAGAGTGGTCGTATGTACTTACCTGGATCGCCATGTCTACATATTCGGAGTAGATAGCATTAGGACCCGTCTCTAATTGACGGTCCAAAATTCTCCTCCAGGCCTCATCGAGCTTCTCGTCATCGAAGATCCGAGGGCAATTGGGGAAGTTGCTAGGATGAGGAGACTTCTTCAATAACGAAGAAATAATCTCTCCTTGAACGGTCCCAGCAGGGGGTGGAACCTGCTGAGGCTTTTCTTTGACTCCAATCTCCTTAAACAGAGTCGAAGCTGCCAAGGAGTCCTGGGCAACAGGAACTAGAGCTGGAGTCGCCACTTGCTCAGGGGCTGGCTCGACCACCCTTACATCAGGAATTTCTTCCCGAGGGATGCTCCAATCGGAAGCAACTGGAATACCAGAGGATCTACAAAAATAGAAGAGAAGTTCAGGATTGTAGAATACCAGAAGCATTAAAGGTATGTATTTACATAAGTTTATTTCATGTATACACACCTGGTTGTCTTTTTGGTCTTGATCTTGAAATGCCCTGAAGCAAAATCCAAAGCGCTTACCTTCCTTTTCTTTACAACCGACTTCACCGGTTCCGAACTGGTAGGGCTGGTTAGACCTCCCACATCGTTTGATCGAAGGTCGGAAGAAACCTCCCCGACCACTGGGTCGGAGAGGAGTTCCCTAACCATTTGGTCGGAGATGGTGGTTTCGTTGACCACTAGGACGGTTGCTTCAGCAGAACCGCTTGGTGGGTCACGACCACCTTAGAGTCCGCGACCATGGTAACCTTGGTCGGTGGATCTTTTCTTTCTCCCGCCTAATTAAACATCAAGGTTAGTTTGGTGATGGAATACTCCATCTAAAATGTACATTTCTTTTTTATGCCTTTTCTTACCTCCAAGGAGCCACCCACTTTAGTGGTCGATGGGGCAGATGTGGTCGGAATGTTGATTGGATCAGAGCTCCCGGTGAGCTCATTGATCTCCAACCCGACCGACTGCAAGTAAAAAATAAAAGTTATGGCATACTGATCGGAAAAAAATACATGGATGATGAAAAAGAGGTTTTTTATTTCCACCTTGAGCCTCTCTATTCTCTCCGCTGGAGAACAGGATGCCAGCATAAAAGGAGCCACAACCTTGATATTAGGCTCCCCAGCACAAATCATCTTGATTTGTTCCCTGATTTCTTTAGCGGAAAGGGTTGCAAAACGAGAAAAGAGACTATAAGGTTACAAAATAATCAACCAAAACAAACAAAACTGGTCAGAATTTTTAGGACTTATGATCTGCAAAATCGATGATCGTATTGTCACGACCAAGGTACCAGAGCGAGGTACGTGATCAGAGCTTCAGAGGACTTATCCGGTATGTGGATAAATCTATCACCACATGCCAAGAAGTTAGTCCCCTGATGCTAAGGAGCTGGATGGCTTCAATCCAACTCCCTACTCTTCCCTCCTTCTTCGCGGAGGTACGCCAGTTTGGGTTCTCGACTGCCACCTTGTTAGTGAAGCAGAGCCTATCTTCTTTGGTGACTGTCGTGTAGAACCAGCTTTTCTTCCATGATGACCACAAGGACTTGGGGTACATACGGATGTACTCCTCAGCTTTTCTGTCGTGGAGGCGTAGAGCACACTCCCTAGGAGATGCCGTCGATTTCCCCGACTTCGACATCTTGTAGAACTACTTGAAGACTTCCAGATCTGGCGGAATCCCCAGGTATGCTTCACAGAGGAAGATGAAGATGCTAATGTTGGCGACCGAGTTAGGAGTAAGATTCTCTAGCTCCACTTCGTAATACTCTAGAACTTTGGAGAGGAACGGGTGTACTGGTAATCTGAATCCGCACTCAACGTATGCGAGGAAAATAGGGATTTCCCCCTCTTCGCCATTGGGAAAATGCTCCCGATTGCTGATCTCCAACGGATCATGCTTCGGTCGGGATGCATCCCGATCTTCTCCAAGCTCTTGAGCATCTTCATGCTCAAATCAGAAATAGGCCAGTAGATGATTGGGTCTGACATTGTTGGATCTTGGGCGGGAAGGTGAAAGGTGGTCGAAGAAAGTTCTTGACGAAAGGATTAAGGGACAAGAAATTCCGAGAGCGTAAAAACCCTAAAGCAAGGCGATGCGGGGATTTTATAACCGCAACTCCTTAGCTGCAATTGGGAGTTGCCCAAAGTCCAACGGACAGAAAACCTCTTTGGTTCCCCAGACATTTTCTTAATTTTAAAGTGAATACAGACCACCTTGTTAACTTTGCCATTAAGACAAGGGTTTTTCCCGAAAAGGATCTTTGTCGGAAGGGGTTCACATTACACATTCATTTAAAGTTTAGGAGCTAGCTGACGAGGATGAAATCTCTAAATATTACTTTAATATTTAATTAAAGACCGAACGTCCTTCATGGTCGTAACCCCTAAGGCTAACGACCCCCCTGGTTGTGAGGATTCAAGGGGTTAAATTGTGGTACCTTGGTCAGATGATTTCTTACCGTGTGACGAATGGAACACATGTCTTATTTGTTCCAAACCACATGACGTTTACAACCCTAAGTCGATAATAATAACCACTGTATGGTTTTATCTCCCACTGACATCAACTGCTAGTCAGTTGGTTTTTCACCAATTGCGACGCTTCTCCGACCGGACGCGACATTTCCAAAGGCAACTTCTTCCAGGAGTAACTACCACCACTTCGTCAGTTATTTAAAGGAGAATGCAAATGGAAGGAAGGACAGATTATTCGGGATCGATGATCTACAACCACATCAGGATCATCGGAGACAAGACCTAGTGATCTATAGCATATCAATCACAACACCAAGTGTAATTAGGGCTGGGCTGTTGTCTTCCCCAAGGCACCCCCTGTAAAGATCCACATTGCAATAAAGAGCAATCCCATTCTCATCCAAGGACTCTTAGCCATTTTTCTCTATTTATTTCGTAAGATTGGTGACTCGATCGTCGACAAAGACCAAGAAAACCAGGTATGAAAAATAAAGAAAGTTATGTAAATTCATACCTTTAGTGTTTCCCGCATTCCAAAACTTTGACCTTTTTATTTTTTGTCATCTTTACAGATCTTCTGGTGTTCCCCTCAGGAGAAAATTCCTGAGGAAAGGGTGGTAGGGCCAGCCCTTGAGCAGGTGGCGGCTCCAGTTTTGGTTCCCACTACCTAGGATTCCTTGTTGGCTTTGACTCTGTCTAGGGAGACTAGAGTCGAAGAAGAGCCTCAGCAGGTTCCACCCCCTGCTGAGAACGTTCAAGGAGAGTGGATTTCTTCGTTATTGAAGATGTCTCCTCATTGTAGCAACTTCCCCAACTGGCCTCGGATCTTCAATGATGAGAAGCTCGATGAGGTCTGGAGGATAATTTCAGACCATCAGTTAAAGATGGGTCCTAATGCTATCTACTCTGAATATGCGGACATGGCAATCTAAGTAAGCACCTATGACCACTCTTATAGTCTTTTCTTCAAAGCTTATCAAAAAACTTAAAGAATTTTACTATTTTTGCAGCATATGGTGGAGAATGCTGTTGTGGTTGGTGGATCGACCCAGCGAATAACTTACTTTGAAAAGAAAATTCCAAGCTAAAATGTATGTACTTTCTTCCTGACTTTTTCTTCTCATTTTTATCTTGTTCTTCGTTGTCTGTCAATTTGTGCTCCTATCATTTTTGACAAAATTAAAGAATATTGAGACAGAGGTTATGGCTAAATAGGCCATAATAGCTAGGTTTGAAGAAAGGTGCCATGCCAAGGACCGGTCGATCGAAAACTTGATAACTAGGCACATGGAAGCTATCGAGGCTTCTGAGAAGAAAACTCAAGGTAACTAGTCATAAACTTGACCAGTTTACTATTTTTCTTAAATTTATTTAACTTTGGTCTACTTGTGCAAAAAAAACTCAAAAGTTAAAACAAACAGAAAAAGCTCTTCAGTTAGCAAATGCTAAGGAGATGGAACTCGAGCGTAATCTTGAAGAGAAGATTATTGCTTTTAATAAGATTCTTTCCAACTCAGGGTCAGAAGTATTTTTGTCTTTCTCAAAGGAGCCAATGGAGAAGGCAAACTGTCTTGGACGATAGCTCGAAGCTCTCCAAGGTCTGCTCGCCACCTTTTGGAAAAACCATGCACAGACCATGAAAGACGCTGTTGTGGACGGAGTTACCTTTGCTTTGGCAAAGCTCAAGGCTTTCGACCCCTCTATCAACCTCCAAGCTCTTGAAGCGGACTTCGACTGCTCAGAGGAAGAAGCAGCCAAGATCTTCAAAGGAGTTATACCATTCAGAAACAAGGTTGCAGGGGAAATGAAGATCAGGTCACCATCCCGTAGCTTCCAATCTAGTGGTCCCAAAAATTAAAAGATTTAATATAGAATTATAAATGTAAAAACTTACCTATTGTCACTAGTAAAGCTTATATTTATCTCTTACTTTAAGTATTCATATATTTTCTAGCCCCCGACTGCTTGTGTTAGTAGAAAAACTTACTACGGAAGCAATAGACCAAGAAAAAAGAATACTTTGCACGACCACCATATAAAGTATATGATGATTATGTTGCTAAAATGATCTAACTTACACTAGAAAACCAACTTGGTCAGAACCAGTGTATGATTTCGACTAGCATTAGATCTATTTCCATAATCGAAATACCATATAGCACAGTGTATGTTCATAAGATATCATAAGACTTGTGTTGATGATAAGAAAATATGCAGAAAAAGTATGTAGAAAAAACAATACGTAGTCCTATTTATACACAATTTTCAATCTTGTCATAATGGTTGCTAAGAATCAAAGACATGATTGACACTTCGCAAAACATATTCGTTCTCAGGTTCCGACTGGTAGCAAAGATCATAAGAAAAGGACCGTCGCTATGAAACTTCTTCCAGTGGGCTAGACCATGTGGAGAGGAGAGATTTTGACCAGGAGGCTTTTCGTGTCCCGACCAATTGCAAGAAAAGGAGAAGAACATAATGTTGAAGTAAAGAAAGAAAGCCTTGTGATTGTTAAGCATGCAGGTAACTATATGTAGTTGTCTGTGCGAATGTTTCTTTTTTTTAGAAAAGAGTGTGTGTGGTCGCTCATGAAATTCATCTCTGTGATGGTCACGATGTGGGCCTTTAAGGCGTTGGACAACTATGTCAAAGCCAATAAGTAAAAGACATCCTTTAGAAGGATGACGTAGAGCAATTGATCTTCTTCGATGATCAAGACAACAATAGTATTTAACCAGGAATGGATAATCGAAATATAAATAACAACACTCATCAAAAAATAAAGAAAGAATAAATCTTTATTGAAATTGAAAGAATGTAAAGGACATTTATACATAGAACTTATGCAATTGGTCAATGTTCCAAGAATTAGACATAACACGCCCGTCTGACATGGCTAGTCGTACCGAACCAAGTCTGGTGACTTCGACTACAGTGTATGGATCTTCCTATTTTGGCGAAAGTTTGTTACAATTTGCTTGGCTTTGAATTTTACTGAGAATCAGATCACCTACAGCTAGACTGCGAGGTTGCACCTTACGACTATGGTACCTTCTCATGGCTTGTTGGTAAATTGACGATTGTATGAGGGCTTTTTTACGTCGTTCTTTGAGGAAATTGATGTCGTCGAGTCGTCGTTCTTTTTTATCATTTTCATTAAAAACAATCAGTTCGAGCAGAGCCAATTTTCAATTACAAAGGAAGTATGGTTTCAGCACCGTAAACTAGAAAAAATGGTGTTTCACCAGTCACACGAATGGTCGTGGTTCGAACGGCCCATAACAACAGAAAAAAGTTTTTGAACCCAAGCTCTTGACCGTTTTGTTAACTAGTCGAACACTCGGCGTTTTACTCCTTGCATTATTATGCCATTAGCTCGCTCGACTGCTCTATTACTCTGTGTCGGACCCCAAATTTGGAGCTTGGGATCCATCACAGATAACGTGTCATTCCACGGATCAAGAGTCGACACACACGATTCGTCGCGGTTCACTCACATAACGTCGGGAGCTCAAAGCTGGCACACAATTTGGTTCACGGTTACGACCACTATTGGATGGAAAAAGGATATCTAAGGAGGTCTCGAAGAGGTTCTGGAATGGTTCAAGGGTGATCCCGAGGAGGTCCTGGAGTGATCTGGAGGAGGTCTTGGGGTGAGATTGAAGAGGTCTTGCAGTGATCCTGAAGAGGTCCTGGAGTAATCCTTTCGTTGGTCACTGATCCCTTCGAGTACTGTTCCAGGAGTGGTCCTGAGAAGGTCCTGAAGAGTCAAAGGAGGTCCTGAGAAGGCCCTGAGGGGTGGTCCTGAGGAAATCCAGAGAGTTAAGGGAGGTCTTGAGGAGGTCCTATGGGACCTGAGGAGGTCCTGGAGGTCATGGGGGATCCTGAGAAGGTCAAGGGAGGTCCTAGGAGATCCGAGGAAGTTCAAGGGAGGTTTTGTAGTTCATGAGGAGGTCTGGGGAGATCCAGGAAAGATCAAGGGAGGTCCTAGGAGTTCCTGAGGAGGTCCTGGAGGTCATGGGGAGGTCCTAGACTCTCTAGAGCTGGTTATAAACTCTTGGGGGTTGTGAGTCACTTGGTAGCGGACCTGGATTGACTAGAGGTGGTTGTAGGTCCTTTGGTGGAGGTCTTCAACCAGCTAAGGGTTGTCCCAAGTCACCTAGCAGTGGTTCTAGAACATCTAGGGGTGGTCTTAAGACATCTATTTAGTGTTTGTAAACAAACTGATCATAAACTTTGCTCAATGTAAAGGGTACTCGTTATGAACAGTGCAAGCCCAAAACATATTACATAATCATCAGGCCGTGCGGCCAATTATTTTACAAAAGTGCCACTTAGGCGGAAGTTTACAAAAGTCAAGAGTACTGAATATAAAAAAAAGGTGCGGAAGCAAAATAAATTGTGATGGATCCATTCATTTTGCCCACAGGCAAGCGACTGGGGGTCCCGGCTTAAGCTTCATTATTGTCACCACCATCCGGATCAGCTTCTGTGAAGTACTGGTAGGGGTCTTGATCATTTGGGTTTGAAATGATTAAAATGGCAGAGCCTGAGTACACAACCGTACTCGCGAGCCAACACACAATGCAGTTGTATAGATGCAGGGCTAGTCAAGGAAAGCTTTAGAGTTCTTTTATTTGCACAAAGCCAAGTTTGAAATAGATGAGTAATAGAAAATCCTAAGACTTAGCATTTTTAACAAATCTGTTTTCATAAATGAGTTTTCATTTATAAAGTACTAGCGAAGGTCCCACCTCCTATACCATTGAGTGGCTCCATCCACTCAATGCTCGGGTATTCCCGTAATTACCACTCGTCCCCGACCAAGCCTTTCTCAAATCCCTGGGGTCCCACCCCATCTTTCTTTTCCAGCACAAATGGTTTTATAAAAACAAAAACTATATCAAGCAAGTTCTCAGCACTGCTCTGTAGGATCAAGGATAACCGACTAGAGCGGGGGTGAATAGGAGGTTTTTAAACTTTTTAGCAATTTGACAATTTTGGCCAATAACAACTTAGTCTAAACAAGTTACACTTCTAGCTAAGCAATTCAATTTCAATAGACAAGCTAGAAATATAAGTGCGGAAGAGTAAAGACTAGAATTAACCACAATAAGACAACGATGTTTTTCCGTGGTATCGAAGACTTGCCGGTCTTCACTAGTCCACGTTGAGAAAGCTTGACCACTCAAGCCGGCTCCACGAATTAAGCCTTTCCTCGATCACTATGGTTGTTCTTCCTCCGCTCTGGAGATGGTGAACACCGAACCACTCACAAATTTTCACTGGGCCTCTTCACAATCTTCTTGAAGAGATCTCCGTGCTTAACCGCCAAGCCGTCTAGAAGTGCAGCAACACTCCAAGAGTAATAAATCACCAATCTTCGCTTGACGTTACTCAAGTGCAAAAGGATCAACTAGAATGAATGCACTTGAACTCCTCTCAATGAATGCAAGAGAATTGGGGAGTAGAATGAATGCTCAATGCTCACAAGGGTCTATGAATGATAAATGAGTCAGGTAACCTCCACCTTGAGCAGCTTGGGGAAGTATTTATAGCCTCCACCAACAAATCTAACCGCTGGGAGAAGTTTCCCACTTTTCAAATAATTCGGTACAACCATTGTAACGTCTTGGTACAACCGCTCTCCGAAAAGCAAAGAAGAATGACTTTTTAAACGCATTTAATGCACCGATATAGCCGTTGAAAAGAGGAGCGGTACGACCGCCGCAACGCCCGGCTCAACCGATATCGTGGTTTTGCTTAGCCGAAAATGCATGCACTCGAGTTTTACAACCGCCGCATAACAAACGGAACTACCGGGCGCGGTTCATCCGATTTAGAGGCCGGAACGTCCGATTCTCGTGAGAGGTTGCCGAGTGTAAATACACATGTTCTGCTTTTATACTACCGCCATAGAAATTTCGAACGTCCGGCAGTCGCGGTAGTACACAAGACGCACCGCAGACAACCGCATCTCACGCGATCAGATTATCACACGATCTTGACACGTGGAAGGTTGAGATGAATTCTGTTACGTTGGTCCGAACGACACACTTGTTTTGAGCCGTTGGATCGAGATCTAACGATTCACAATCGTCACCAACTCAGGCGGTCCGAACAGCCCACTTGACCTGAGCTGTTAGATCAAGATCTAACGATTAACACGTTTGGCGCACGTAAGGACAATCGGTTGTACCGCTTTCTTAATGCCGGTACAACCGCACTGCGGTACAACCGCTGAAATACCTGCGGTACTACCGATTTCAGAGCAAAAGCACAGTAGTTTTTTGAATTAAAATGCAAGTCCAATTTTGAATGCATGCATGATCCTAAATTGATCCATATGGCACAAGAGCAAGCTATCAAGCTACTAGTCGTGATCCCTCTTAATAGTACGGTATTTAACCTATAATCCGGTCTACCAACCAATTCGCCTAAGTCCGATAAAATACAAAAAGCATCCTAGACTATTTGTACCTTGTCTTTAAGCCTTGTAGATCTCCATATTATCCTTTAGCATGCATCTTTACATCAACATGTTCATCAATGGGATTAAACCTTGCACATACTTAATAAACACGTTAATCCCATATTCACATATTATCATTAATTACCAAAACCATTTTTAGGGGCCTAGATGCTTTCAATCTCCCCCTTTTTGGTAATTGATGACAACACAATTAATATGTGAGAAGGTTTGTTTTGAATATACTATGAGTGTATATTCTTTTGATGTCTTTAACAAGTAAAAAAAATCTTGCAATGAGCATAGATAAATATTTGAGAGTTATTTTTCTTGTTAAATCCAATTTAAGGAAGACTCCCCCTAAACATGTGCATGTAAATGATAGATAATCTTCAGCATATGTAGAGATTTTGTGAAAGTTTTATGAGTCTCTTTTGCATTTATGAAGTTGAGGAAGCAATGCAATATTGAGATATGACAATAATTGAGATTGCATTTTAAGATAATATGCATACGCATCATTCATCATCATTCAACAAGTTCTACAAAGTTATAAATTATTACAAGCACGAAAGGATCAACCATAAAACCAGTTTTCAAAACATTCAAACCACACATATAACATATAAGCCCATTTAAGTCAAAAGACTAGCTACTAGTCCCCCCTAAAAGTATGTCTTCTCACATCGTCTTCTTCTCCCCCTTTGGCATCAAAATACCAAAATAAAGAGCATCAGACGGCTGGGTCCTGAGAAGGAGGAATCGGATCTCGAGCGGAGCCGGAGCAGAGCAGTGAATCGAGGAGAAGCCGGTGCCGATCTCGAGATGTCAAGCAAGAGGGTGCGGGATCTGAGTCGCCGACTCAGAGTCAGGCCGGAGGAGCTGAAACAGGGCCGGAGCTCGGACTCGCACTAAACTCGGGGCCAAGAGAGGAGCAACCAAGAAGTAGGAGCCCTAGGAGACTGAGGAGGACGACGAGCAAACCGCTGAGGAGTCCTCAAAAATTTCTCTAAGTCAGTAAAGGCCTCCGTCAAGGCTGACAACCGGTTATGAGACTCATCAGAGTAGTCATTCTGAACTGACTCTATGTGAGTTAGCCTGTTGCGAATCTCAGTTTGTTCTACTTTTATTTCTTGCAACGTGTTAAGAATGAGCTGCTGATTTTGAAGCACTTGAGCAAGAATACCTTCAGCAGGAGCAGGAGCCGCAGGAGGAGCCTCAACACCAACTGGATCATCCTCAATGTCTTGGCAAGGAGGTGGGATACCATCTCGTGGTTTATAAGGCTTATGAGCTGATCCCAAACCACCACGATACTCCATTTTCCTTACAATTAATGCCATGATGTATGGTGCATAGTAAATCCTTTTAACTCTATCATTCTTGGAGGAGGCTATGCCATTTAGAATTGCATCCACAACATCAAATCTTATCCCCTCCATAATATGATCAATCATGTTCCAAACATGCCCCCTGACAGCATCAAAATTACCACTTTTAGGGTAAAATGTATGATTAATAATCCTGTTAATCATACTCACTTCTGGCTTAAGTCCAGTGATAGTGCCCAGCTTGTATTTTGTAGAAGAGTCATAGTACTTACTCCAAACAGGGGCTAGTAAAGCCGGACTCTCAAAGATCTTCTCCCAAGAGCTAGATTGGACCTTCAAGACTCTCTCAAATTCTTCTTTAGTACTCTCCAGATTTCTGGTGCCTGATATCCATCTAAAAGTCTTCAGGTCTGGAGAGATATACAATGTGGCATAAAATTGCCTAATGAGCTTGTCATCATAATTCTGCTTTATTCCCACAAGGTCATGAAGACCTACTCTGTAGAAAAGCTGATAAACCCCAATCAGATTTGTCCAAAGTATTGATATGAGTCCACTTAATCCATTTGTGATCTCGCAAATTTTCTGTGACGTCCATAAAGTCGATCATAGACTTGTTCTTGAAAACCAAAGCAGAAATCTTGGATTGAGCGAGTCATTCTTCAAGAGATATTGATTGACATGCCTCTTGATGGCATAATCATCACCGAGAGGAGGTGTAAATCAATTGGAGTCCCCGTGGGTCTATCAAGTCATCTTCGTCCTAGCAGAACTTCTTCTTCCGACTCGGACTCCTCACTTGATCTTTCTTCCGAGCTACTTTCGATTCGCCAGAAGTCGCCCTTTCCTTTCCCATGCACAACTTTTCGTTTAACGGAGCGAGTCTTACGAACAGGAGCAGCAGGACGAGTCCTTCCTATTTGCAATGCTCGAGGTGAATCTTCAGGAGATTGAGAGGCTGATGTTCCTTGTCTTGATGAGCTAAGAGTTTTCCTAGTTGTTCCTCGCATCCTAGGCATCTAAACAGAGACAAGAGAGGTCACAAGGAATTCAAGGAATAGAATTTATCAGAAATGAATTTGACTTTCTGGATTTCTTGTCAGGATAATCGGATGAACCGCAGTTCAATGCCCGGAACGACCGCAGTGCGGTTGTTCCGCGCTCAAGAACCAGATGATCCGATTGTCCTGACAAGTTCTAGGGCAGATTGATCTTTGGAATTATTGACGAAATCTCGTGGTGTGAGTGCATAAACCAGATGCGCAACTATCACAAGATAACAATAAGTCACTTTTGCCCAACTAGAATACCAGAAATCAAACACATTTTCATTAAACCCTAAACCGACTGCTAGGGTTCCATGGGAGACAAGAACATAGATTAACTGAGGAATTACCTCAAGGATTGAAGGAGTTGAGCCCTGGAGATGCCGAAAATAGCAAGAGAATGAAGAATCACCAAGGGAATTTGAGGATTTGAGTGGGAGGTTTGTTTTTCGCTTTGGGTGAGAGAGAGAGAGAGAGAGAGAGAAAACTGCAGCGCATAAAACAAACGGATGAGCCGCTTGAAAGGATAAGGTTATACTGGATGCGGTCGTACCGCTGCTATAACGCCGGTTGTTCCTCTCATGGTCGTATCACAGATAACGCCGGTTCATCCGATTTACCTGGAGCTTCAAGAACAGTTCTGGATTTTCTTTGAGATTAGATTTATTTGCAAATGATCCTTAGATCTGCACTCAATTAAATATCATTAAGGATCATTATGCATAGAATAGACTATTGTCTATATAGGAACATAATTTTTTATGATCATAGCTATTTTTAATAAGGATTTTAAAAAATATTTTCATAAAATACTCAAATAATACCAAATGAAATACAATGCATGAAACAACGGTTCAAACAATATTTGAATAATCTATGACATTTAATTCATTCCTCAATTTGCAAAAGCGGCCTTCATCTAAAGGCTTGGTGAAAATATCCGCTAATTGGTCTTCGGTTCTTATGTGGCTAATTTCAATATCACCCTTGCTCACATGATCTCTCAAGAAGTGGTGGCGAATATCTATATGCTTGGTTCTTGAGTGTTGAATAGGGTTATTAGCAATTTTCACGGTACTATCATTGTCACACAAAAGAGGCATTTTATCAATTTTAATTCCATAATCCATCAATGTTTGCCTCATCCATAGCAATTGAGCACAACAACTTCCCGCGGAAACATATTCGGATTCGGCGGTGGATAACGCTACGAAGTTTTGTTTCTTGGATGACCATGATACTAAGGATCTTCCTAAGCATTGACAACCACCCGAGGTGCTTTTTCTATCCACTTTGCAACCCGCATAATCGGAATCGGAATATCCAATTAAATCAAATTTAGCACCTTTCGGGAACCAAAGGCCAATGCTAGAGGAATGCTTTAAATACCTTAGTATTCTTTTAACGGCCATTAAATGACATTCTTTTGGATTAGCTTAAAAGTGTGCACACATGCAAACACTAAACATGATATCGGGCCTAGATGCGGTAAGATAAAGCAAGCTACCAATCATAGATCTATAAAGCTTTAAATCTACTGATTTACCTCCCTCATTTAAGTCAAGATGACCATTTGTTGCCATAGGAGTCTTGATAGGTTTTGCATCCTCCATGCCAAACTTCTTGATCAATTCTTTTGCGTACTTGGTTTGGCTCACGAAGGTTCCATCTTTGAGTTGCTTGATTTGAAATCCAAGGAAGTAGCTTAATTCTCCAATCATGGACATTTCAAATTCCCTAGACATCATGTCACCAAACTCTTTGCAAAAATCTTGATTAGTAGACCCAAAAATAGTATCATCAACATAAATTTGACATACAAAGAAACCATCATCTAAAACTTTAGTAAATAAAGTTGAATCAATTTTCCCAATTTTGAATCCTTTTGAGACTAGAAAGTCTCTAAGGCATTCATACCATACTCTAGGAGCTTGTTTAAGACCGTAGAGCGCCTTAGAGAGTTTATAGACATGATTTGGATTTTTAGGATCTTCAAAACCGGGAGGTTGTTCAACAAAGACAAGTTCGGATATTTTAGCATTTAAGAACACACTTTTAACATCCATTTGAAATAATTTAATATCAAAGCATGATGCAAAAGCAAGTAATATTCGAATTGACTCAAGTCTAGCTACGGGAGCAAAAGTTTCACCAAAATCCAAACCTTCAACTTACGAATACCCTTGAGCGACCAATCTTGCTTTATTTCGAACAACCAAACCATTCTCATCTTGCTTGTTTCTAAAGACCCATTTTGTACCAATAATGTTGTGTTCCTTGGGTCGATCCACCAATGTCCATACTTCATTTCGGGTGAAGTTATTGAGTTCTTCATGCATGGCATTTATCCAATCGGGATCTTCTAGTGCTTCTTCTATATGTTTTGGCTCAATAGAAGAGACAAAGGAATAATGTTCACAAAAAGAAGCAACACAAGATCGAGTTTGAACACCTTTACTTACATCACCTAATATTTGGTCTGTTGGAACATCTTTAGCAATTGCATTGTGAATTCTTGGTGGTAGATTGGATGGTTGATCATCATCCTCATGGTCCTCTTTATCAATTTGAACTTGATTTGAGGAGGAGGTTGGAGGCTCAACTTGTGTGGAGGATGATGGATTATCTTCGGGCTTGATGTCACCTATTTGCATATGCTCCATTGCCCTTCTCAATGCTTCATTTCCTACATCGTCCAAATTCTCATGCTCTTCTTGAGAGCCGTTAGTTTCATCAAATTGAACATCATATTTTTCTTCAACTAAATCGGAGTTTTTGTTGAAGACACGATAAGCCTTGCTATTTGAAGAATAACCAAGCAAGAAACCAACATCACAACGACTATCAAATTTTGAAAGACGAACACCCTTCTTTAAAATATAACACTTGCAACCAAAAACTCGGAAATAAGAGATGTTTGGTTTTCTTCCTACAAGAAGCTCATAGGAAGTCTTTTTCAAAAGACGGTGCAAATAAAGACGATTTATGGCATGACAAGCAAGATTAATAGCTTCCTACCAAAAGACATCGAAGTATTATATTCATCAAGCATTGTCCTAGCCATTTCAATCAATGTACGATTTTTCCTTTCTACTACTCCATTTTGCTCCGGAGTGTAGGTTGTGGAAAGTTCATGCTTTATTCCAAGTTCATCACAAAAGTCTTCAACTTTAGTATTCTTAAACTCGGAACCATTATCACTACGGATTTTCTTTAATTTGAAATCAAATTCATTTTGGGCCCTTTTTGCAAAACTTTTGAAAATCCCGGAGGTTTCACTTTTGTCATCTAGAAAGAATACCCATGTATATCTAGAATAATCATCCACAATGACTAAACAATAGCTATTACCTCCGATACTCTTATAGGTTGTTGGCCCAAACAAATCCATATGTAAGAGTTCCAATGGTCTAGAAGTTGACATGATACTTTTGGAAAGATGAGAACTTGCGACTTGTTTACCGGCTTGATAAGCACTACAAAGTCTATTTTTCTCAAACTTCACGTCTTTCAAGCCAACAACTAAATCATGTTTGAAAAGTTTTTTGAGTTGAATCATCCCTACATGAGCTAGCCTTCTATGCCAAAACCAACCCAAAGAGGTTTTTGCAATCAAACAAGTTTTTAAGCATGTATCATTTGAAGTAAAATCTACTAAATAAAGATTTCCAAATCTAAAGCCTTTAAAGATTATAGAGTTATCTTTTTCATTTGAAATTATTACACTTTCTTTAGAGAATGAACAAATTAGTCCTAGATCACATATTTGAGCTACGGATAATAAGTTAAAGTTTAGTGATTCAACTAATGATACATTTGAAATAAAAAGGTCATTTGAGATAGCAATTTTACCCAATCCAATTACCTTTCCTTTGCTATTATCACCAAATGTGATCTTGTCCATTCCTTTTCCATTCTCGAATGTGGTGAACATTTTCCTATCACCGGTCATATGTTGAGTGCATCCACTATCAAGCACCCAATGTTTTCCACCGGTTTTATAGTTCACCTACAAAACAAGAATCAAGTTCTTTTAGGTACCCAAATTTGTTTGGGTCCTTGGAGGTTAGTGACCAAGGATTTAGGCACCCAAATGGCATTCTTTTTAGTGCCCACAATTGAAGTGCCAATAAAATGTGCAATTACTTTACCATCCTTAGATTTTCTAAGCATATAGCATGAATCATATATACCAAAAGATGGCGTTTTTCCTTTAGGACAATTTTGTTGCACATGTCCTATTTCCCGGCACTTGTAGCAATACTTACCATTTTCCCTCACATACCTTGTGGGTTTGTTTGCCAGCTTCTTACCTTTTTTGGGTACGTACCCAAGACCTTCCTTATTAAATGAGCACCTTTGCTCACTCAAAAACTTGTCTAAGGTGGCCTTACCCTTAAAACATCTTTCTAAGCTCTTGCTTAGTTTAGAGACTTGTTCTTTTAATTCATGATTTTTAACAATGAGCAAAGGATCACAAGTATTGGCTAAATTAGCAATTGAATCATCACTTGAGCAACATGGCATGGATAATAAATCTTCACATGATGTAGAAGCATTAGACATGGATATAGTATTTGAAGTAATTTCTACTTGAGGCATCTCATCCATTAAATTGCAAGTAATGCCAATATGTGAGTGAGATTTTCCATTATCTTTTAGGAGAAGAGAATCATGAGCTACCCTTAACTCCTCAAAAGAGTCTTTTAGAGATATACTCTTTCTTCAAGACTTTGAATTTTGATTTCTCTTTTTCAAGATATTCACTTAATTCATCAAGCATCTCAATTAATTCATCATAAGTTGGTTCATTACTATCAATGGATTTTACCTTGTCTCCTTTTGCCATGAGGCACGTAGGAGTGGAGAATAGTGAAGGAGCTTCCTTAATTGCAATGCCAATTAGTCCCTTCTTCTTGGGGGACTCATCCTCATCGGAGTCGGAGTCGCTTAGTTCATCATTTGAGTCCCATTCTCCAATGTGAGCTTCATTCTTGCCATCTTTGTGAAGCTTCTTGAAAAGCTTCTTCTTACCATTATATTCCTTCTTCTTGATTGACTTATCCTTGTCATCCTTCTTCTCGGGGCAACGGGAGGCGATGTGCCCTTTTTCTTCACAATTATAGCATCGAATATTGCTATAACGCTTCTTATCACTTGAGTATTGCCCCTTTTTGTACTTATCAAAGTTGTAGCTTCTATTGGGGCTTCTCTTCATGACCCTCTTCATTCTTCTTACAAGGAGTGCATACTCTTCGTCGGAGTCTTCTTCTTCATCCTCATCTTCACTTGATTCCGCTTTGGCTTTGAAGGCGGTAATTTTCTTCTTTGAAGAGGATGTCTCCAAGAGCTCTTCTTTGTCTTTCTTGAACAACTCATTTGTGATAAGGTTGCCTAAAAGCCCCGTTGGTGTCATCCTTGGAAACTTGGGAGAGTTGAGGAAGAGTGTCACCAAGGTCTCATACTTGTCCGGAAGAGCCCTAAGCATCTTGCGCACAATGTCAACATCAAGAAGGTTAGTCCCAAGGCCTTTGAGCTCATTCACAATGTTGTTGAGTCTTGAATACATCTCATTGATATTTTCATGAGGCAACATTATGAATGTCTCATATTTAATCTGAAGCCTATGCAATTTGGCTTCTTTGACCGTGGATGTGCCCTCATGGATTTCCGAGAGAGTTGTCCAAATAGCATGAGCATTTTCCAAGTTACTCACTCTATTGAACTATCCGCGTTCAAAGCGCCAAAGAGAGCATTCATAGCTTGGGCATCTAAATGAGAGTTACGCGTATCTTGATCCGTGGGTTCTAGTGGATTAAGAGGCATAGCGTAACCATCATTTACGATTTTCCAAATGCTTGGACTCATGGCCTTTAAATAAATTGACATTCTAATTTTCCAATAAGCATACTTTGAGCCATCAAAGAGAGGTGCCTTTCCTATAGCAATTCCCTCACTAGCCATCCTTTTCTCTCTTAGACGGTTAAGTCTAAATCAATGAGAGACCAAGCTCTGATACCACTTGTAGGATCAAGGATAACCGACTAGAGCGGGGGTGAATAGGAGGTTTTTAAACTTTTTAGCAATTTGACAATTTTGGCCAATAACAACTTAGTCTAAACAAGTTACACTTCTAGATAAGCAATTCAATTTCAATAGACAAGCTAGAAATATAAGTGCGGAAAAGTAAAAACTAGAATTAACCACAATAAGACAACGATGTTTTTCCGTGGTATCGAAGACTTGCCGGTCTTCACTAGTCCACGTTGAGGAAGCTTGATCACTCAAGCCAGCTCCACGAATTAAGCCTTTCCTCGATCACTATGGTTGTTCTTCCTCCGCTCCGGAGATGGTGAACACCGAACCACTCACAAATTTTCACCGGGCCTCTTCACAATCTTCTTGAAGAGATCTCCGTGCTTAACCGCCAAGCCGTCTAGAAGTGCGGCAACACTCCAAGAGTAATAAATCACCAATCTTATCTTGACGTTACTCAAGTGCAAAAGGATCAACTAGAATGAATGCACTTGAACTCCCTCTCAATGAATGCAAGAGAATTGGGGAGTAGAATGAATGCTCAATGCTCACAAGGGTCTATGAATGATAAATGAGCTGTGTAACCTCCACCTTGAGCAGTTGGGGAAGTATTTATAGCCTCCACCAACAAATCTAACCGCTGGGAGAAGTTTCCCACTTTTCAAATAATTCCAGACAACCGTTGTAACGTCTTGGTACAACCGCTCTCCGAAAAGCAAAGATAATGACTCTTTTAAACGATTTAATGCACCGATATAGCCGTTGAAAAGAGGAGCGGTGACGACCGCCGCAACGCCCGGTTCAACCGATATCGTGGTTTTGCTTAGCGAAAATGCATGCACTCGAGTTTTACAACCGCCGCATAACAAACGGAACTACCGGCGCGGTTCATCCGATTTAGGCCGGAACGTCCGATTCTCGTGAGAGGTTGCCGAGTGTAAATACACATGTTCTGCTTTTTATACTACCGCCATAGAAATTTCTAACGTCCGGCAGGCGGTAGTACAAGACGGCGCCGGTACAACCACATCTCACGCGATCAGATTATCACACGATCTTGACACGTGGAAGGTTGAGATGAATTCAGTTACGTTGGTCCGAACGACACACTTGTTTTGAGCCGTTGGATCGAGATCTAACGATTCACAATCGTCACCAACTCAGGGCGGTCCGAATAGCCCACTTGACTTGAGCCGTTAGATCAAGATCTAATGATTAACACGTTTTGGCGATGTAGGACAATCGGTTGTACCGCTCTCTTAATGCCGGATAACAAGATCAAGCAGTACAATCATTAAATACCATGCAGATTACCGATTTCAGAGCAAAAGCACAGTAGTTTTTCGAATTAAAATGCAAGTCCAATTTTGAATGCATGCATGATCCTAAATTGATCCATATGGCACAAGAGCAAGCTATCAAGCTACTAGTCGTGATCACTCTTAATAGTACGGTATTTAACCTATAATCTGGTCTACCAACCAATTCGCCTAAGACCGGTAAAATACAAAAAGGATCCTAGACTATTTGTACCTTGTCTTTAAGCCTTGTAGATCTCCATATTATCCTTTAGCATGCATCTTTACATCAACATGTTCATCAATGGGATTAAAGCTTGCACATACTTAATAAACACGTTAATCCCATATTCACATATTATCATTAATTACCAAAACCATTTTTAGGGGCCTAGATGCTTTCATGCTCTTGACCGTGAGCACGGCTATCATGATAGTTTTCTTACTCTGCAGAGTTCGCATACTTTACCCACAAGAGGTAATCATCTTGATATATACACACGTTTCCTTAAACATGTGAATCAAGGAGAGATTACCACAAGGCCTTTACAATGCTCAACCTCAACGCACTCCATCCGCTCACTAAGGTTTCCACCACCCTGAGCCCACTCCCTAGGCTCTCCGGGAGGCCCCCTCTTGTGCCAATGTGGTTCCTGTGGCTTCGTTCTCCCCTGACTATCCACCCGCAATCAACCCAACGGCGGATCTACGACGAGGCGAGCAAATTAGTCGGCCAGGTCATACCCATAATGGACTTGTGGTTACACTGTTTTTGTATGATAGGTCATCACAAGATTCGGTCCTTACTTGACCAGGGCGGCACATCCACATACCAGCATCTTCTCGTGCCCCCGGCACCAGCCATTCTTTCCAATCGCCCCAGTCGAAAACAGTTTTTCAAGTTTTATTGTTTTGGAAAATAATCATTTACTTCAATATACCAGCCAAGCTCCCAGCCTCAACTGCCCCAAATTGTTTTCCAAAGTTTTTAATGATTGTGGTCAGGCAAATTATTGCCCGCATGACATTGTATCTAAGCAAGACTAAGCATGACACTTAGATATAGACTTATTAACTAGCAGGTAATCCATTAAGTCTAGGGTGACAAAGAATAGTGTCCAAGTTCAAGGATTTGAAAGTTTATACACAAGTATTTGTTAAGGCATTAACTATGATCTAGACCAATTTAGTTTGATAGAACATAGCAATGCAATTTCTTAATTTGAAACAACATAATTTGCAAAAAGTAGGTGCAATATGATCAAAGTGTTGACTCACCTTGTTCAGAGCGCTGCTAATTGAGATCCTGATCAACGAACTGTTCTTCGGTCGCATCGGCTTCTATAATCGCAAAACAATCGAAAAGGCAAATAAGCATATATTCCAACTCAAATCGTTTCCAAATATGCGAAGAACTCCAAATAATGCAAAAGCGTAGATTAGAAATACGAGACCAGCACAATTGAAAACTCAGTGGTCGTCGGATCTGTGGTGGTCGTAGGAGCTACTGTGTTTTTAGAAAAATACGACATGGAGGTCGTGGAAGTACTATGACTTGGGGTAGTCCTGGAGGTACTGTGACCAGGGAGATCCTGGAATTACTGTACCCAGGGGGGGTCACGAAAGCGCCACGACCAGGGGAGGTCGTGTGAGTGCTAAGACTAAGGAAGGTCGTGGACCAAGAGGGTGGTCTTTGCGAAAAGGCCAAGAGGGTGGTCTTTGCAAAAAGACCACGAGGGTGATCTAACGAGAGGGAGGTCTGGGCCCCTAGATTTAAACGAAGAGAGATCTGGACCGTTAGATCTAAACGAAGAGAGGTCTGGACCCTTAGATCCAAACGAAAGGTGGTTTGGACCCTCAGATCCAAATGAAAGGAGGTCTGGAACCTTAGATTTAACCGAAGAGAGGTCTGGACCGTTGGATCTAAACGAAGAGAGGTCTGGACCCTCAGATCTAAATGAAAGGAGGTCTGGAACCTTAGATTTAAACAGAGAGAGGTATGGACTGTTGGATCTAAACGAAGAGAGGTCTGGACCCTCAGGTCTAAATGAAAGGAGGTCTGGAACCTTAGATTTAACCGAAGAGAGGTCTGGACCGTTGGATCTAAATGAAAGGAGGTCTGGAACCTTAGATTTAACCGAAGAGAGGTCTAGACCGTTGGATCTAAACGAAGAGAGGTCTGGGCCCTCAGATCTAAATGAAAGGAGGTCTAGACCTTAGATTTAAACAGAGAGAGGTATGGACCGTTGGATCTAAACGAAGAGAGGTCTGGACCCTCAGGTCTAAATGAAAGGAGGTCTGGAACCTTAGATTTAACCGAAGAGAGGTCTAGACCGTTGGATCTAAATGAAAGGAGGTCTGGAATCTTAGATTTAACCAAAGAGTGGTCTGGACCGTTAGATCTAAGTGAAGAGAGGTCTAGACCCTCAGATCTAAATGAAAGGAGGTCTGAAACCTTAGATTTAAACGAAGAGAGGTCTGGACCCTCATATCTAAATGAAAGGGGGTTTGGAACCTTAGATTTAATCGAAGAGAGGTCTGGACCATTGGATCTAAATGAAGAGAGGTCTGGACCCTCAGATCTAAATGAAAGGGGGTCTGGAACCTTAGATTTAAACGAAGAGAGGTCTGGACCATTAGATCTGAACAAAGAGAGGTCTGGACCCTTGGATCCTAACGAAAGAAGGTCTGGATCCTTAGATCCAAACAAAAAGAGGTCTGGACCGTTAGATCTAAACCAAAGGAGGTCTGGATCCTCAGATCCAATGGAAGGAAATCTGGACCCTTAGATCCAAACAAAAGGAGGTCCTGACGGTCAAGATGAACGCAAAGGAGATCCCGACGATCAAGACGAACACAAAGGGGATCCCGACGGTTAAGATGAATACAAAGGGGATCCCGTCGGTCATGATGAAACACAAAGGGGGTCTCGACGGTCAAGATGAACGCAAAGGAGGTCCCGACGGTCAAGATGAACGCAAAGGAAGTCCCGACGGTCAAGATGAATGCAAAGGAGGTCCCGACGGTCAAGATGAACGCAAAGAAGGTTCCAACGGTCGAGATGAACGCAAAGGAGGTCCTGGAGATACCAGGACCAGGGGAAGGTTGTAACAGCCCAAAATTTTAATTTCTGAGAAAATTTAAAACTTATTTATTTTTATGGATTTTCTGAAATTTTCTAAAGCTCTTATTAATAACCTTAAAGCTAAAACAAATTTAATTACAAAAACTATTACCAAGTTTAAGTTGAAAATATTTTATTTAAGTCCAAAATCATTCTAGGAATTTCTGTGAATTTTTCTAGAATTTTTGGAATTTATTTGCTATTTTCTAAAGCCTCTTTTAATTATCAGAATTAAAACAATTGTTAAAACGTTAGAAATTCACAAACAGTGTTTGGGCCGAAACTCGTCCGGCCCAGACCTTCTCGCGCACGCGCGGCCCAAGCGGCCCGCTCCCTCCCTCACGTTACCCTCCTCTCACCGCAGCCGTTGGATCGACATCGAACGCCTCTCCCGCACACCTTTTCTTTCCTTTTCCTCTTTCGCTGACAGGTGGGGCCACGAGGAACAGTGTCGTCCCCTACCTCTTTCCTTCTCCCTCGCGCAGGTTTCCATCTCCGCGCCGCGACCGCCATTGCTGGTTTTCAAATGATTTCCATCCTCGGCGAAATCACGATGTAATCCCCGAATTAACGCGCGCATTAAAACCGCCGCGTCGAATTGCACCTGACCCGGCCTCCCCTTTCCTTCTTCGTCCACGATCCCGTTGATTCCGCCACAGACCCGGCGGAGACCTTCGTGTGCCTCAAGCCGCTCCGCCCCTCCCCGGCCCTATAAAAGGGGGGCCCGGGTGCGCCTTCTCCCCCACACCACAGCGCCACCATCCATTGCCCTCCTCCTCTCTCCTAGCGCCCCAATTTCAAGGTTTTTCACCGGTGACCAAGTTCCGTTTCTTCTCCGATTCCGGCGCCCCCGTTGACGCCGCGTCCTCGCCACCGCCACCTTCGTTATCGCCGCATCACCGCGATCACGGTGCGCCCAACCACTTCCTCGGAGAACCCCCGGAGCCCCTACTTCACCGTCAACCTAAAACCGCCGCCGCTCAACCTCGTCGCCGACGACCTTTCTGCCACGCATTCGTGCAACCCTGGTGAGCATCATGTTCGGCATCATCTCCTCGTCCTTTTAGTACCACTCACGCCTCGTGCGTGGCGCGTGAAGCCCATGAGGTCCTCACCGAGCTCCACCAAGACTGCTGCGTGGCATGGCCACGCGATGCCACACCCAAGACTGTGGTCCGATGTGGCTGCCTACGTGGCGCCACATCACCCTCACACCGCCACATCTGCACAACCCATGAGCCCAAAGGTTCCGTGGACTTAGTACATGTAAGCCGTCTCTATGACACTTGGGGCCCACACGTCAGAGAATTAAATTAATTCCTTTATTTCCATAAATCCCAGGGCTGACGTCAGCCTTGCGCATTAAAGGGATTTTCCTTTAGAAAAATAAATTGGGAAATTCATTTAAATTGCAGATTTAGGTTTAAAATTTGTAAAATTCATAACTTTTGCATCCAATCTCCAAATTGGGTGTTCCAAATTTCTAAATTCATGCAAAATCATTATCTAGCTAACTAAACCAAAATTATTTAATTTGAAACTATTTTGAATCTGTATTTAAATTTAGAAATTCTTTTAAATATCAGATTTAGGTTAAAACTTGTAAAATTCATATCTTTTGAACCTCAACTTCAAATTGCTAAAATCTTAGAAAATTATTATCTAGCTAAATAAAATAAAAAAAATTTCATTTGGAGTTAGTTTGATTTGTCTTTTTGGATTTATTTGAATTTGTCGTACTTTCGCGTATAGAGTTTGACGATTCCGAAGAGGTAGAACCTTCAGAGGGTTTAGAATCTCAAAACTTCAACGAAGGCAAGTTACATTCTTGACCATTTTGATCCCACTATTTCAAAGTTAATTAATTCTGTTTTTAAAGTTATTATTGCATGCATATTTTTATGCAAGTTATTTTAAATTCCTGTTTTAATGCTTAGTTATGCCAATTTCTTCGTATAGCCAATATTGATGTTTGGAATGCCATGCCCTTGTCACCTTAGTAAAATAATTAAGATAGTTATGCTTAGTTATTGCTTAGACCAAAAGATGTTTTGGGGAATTTTGCCAAAATACAAAGTGTTCTGAAAATAAATCTATGGTATTGTTTTACCATAGATGTTTGGAAAATGTCTTGACCAGGGAAAAATAAATGAGATTGGTTTAGACTTGGCTGAATTGGATTGTTGGTGGGTGCAAGTATATGCACGAGCTCAATACAGTGAATGGTTGAGGCCCAGGGTTTGTTTTGGAAGTCGTCCAGTCATATAAGGACCGGTCTGCGGGCCACGGATGTTAAGCCAAACTCGTACCACCACAAGTCTGAAATGGGACAGACTTGGCCAAATAAGCTATACTATTTCACCATGTTTATGTCTTGGAAAGATGTTGGAGTCGTGAAGACTTATTGATAATACCCACATGGCGCAAGAGGGGTAATCGCTTGGTGCGAAGCCTTCGACACTAAACCTTAGCGCATAATTATGTTGAAATAATGTAGGGTAAAGGCCTCGTGATAGTCGCTAGTCGCACGCCTACTAAGCGTGTATTAGCCGACATAATAAGCAAACTATCTCTTGTGGGTAAAGTCGCACCAACTCAGAGAGTATCAATCTATTCAATAGCCGTGTCCACGGTCATGGACATGTTTAATGTAAGCCACTCGGGTTAGTCTCGGTTTTGTTTGAAAAGACTTTATCACGTGGTTTATGAAAATGGGTTTGGGCGTAAGCCGGTGTAAGGGGTAGTCCTTCACCATTTGTGTATGGAGGTTCATCCTACACTTGACATTGAGAAATTGAAATATGATTTTGATCTTATTAAATTCTAAAATGGCCTTGGAAATTACTAAAAGTATTTAAACTAAAAATGCTGTCTTATGCAAATAAACCCTGCCAATATCCTTTGCTCACTTTATGCATGCATTCAATCTGTTACATTTTACTGGTGTAACTTGCAAGCACGGTAGTAGTGCTTACTCTTGCTCAATAATCTTTATTTAGGAGAAGACCTCTATCAAGACGGTGAGGATCTCGATGCTTAGGCCACGCCTCTGCATTTATTGCCCGTGGCTAATCGTTGGGTCTACTAATGCTATTTTATTTCCATTGTTTTACTTTATTTGGCCTCGTGCCCGCTTTGTAATAAACTCAATAATTATTAATAAAATGCGTGATATGTTTTGATTATCACTTTTGTTTAACTGTGTACACTAGAAATCCTGGACTAGTATATGAACACAGAGAATTCGGGATCCTTCGCTCCCAGGTTCGACAAAGGTCATGAGAGTGTTTCGACCAGGGGAGGTCGTGGCGGTGCCATGACCTGGGGAGATTTTTGCAGAAAAGCCAAGAGGGTAGCCTTTGCAAAAGACCAAGAAGGTGGTCCTTGCAAAAAGGGAGGTCACGATTAAGAGGGTGGTCTTTGTAAAATGGGAGGTTGCGACCACGGGGGTAGTCTTTGTAAAATAGGAGGTCTACGCAAGGAGGGAGGTCGTGGGGGTGTTAACCGTGTGTAGTCGATCAAGAGAAGTAATCGATTACGCAACGGTGGCCAAAAGAAACACAGATTCGACTGCATTGTCACGATCGATTGAACTAGTGGAACCGCCAAAGGAAGAACCAGAGAAACATCCAAGAAATAGCATGGTGGCTCGAGCTAGGAAGAGCATCTGGTTACAAGAACTCACCAGTATAGAGCTGGGGATTGGGCTAGCCGGATTTGAGCCATCGTCAGTGGACCAAGATAATGTGAGAAACTCCGCGCTGCAGGAGCGGCTTGAGGAAAAGGGGTGGTCTTCAATCTTTAGTGTAGCGCCATGGGGCAGGTAGTTGGTCCTTCAAGGAGGTCTTGCAGTATCCAATGGTGTCGGCGGCGAAGGCTGTGACGGGGTGGCGCTTAAGCCTGACTAGAGCTCGAATTCTTTTGGGGGAAGGAGGAGAATGAGGTTAGCACTGGAATGGTGAAGAAAAAGCAATGAGGGGCTTGGAGCAGCTATATATATGTGGGCACTTTGTCATGGCTCGACAATGAGTAGTGGCTAGTGCTATTGATGGAGCGGCGGCACAGTGTAGGTGTTGTGATGGTCATTAATGGCCGATTCACAGCCTCATGCCTAAGCTCTTGCCTGGTGCAATTGGCGCCCGGAAAAAGAGAGAGCCAACTACCCTAGTCTACAGCCAGAGGTCTTGGCTACACCGGGCTTGACCAGTCGTGGGTCAGAAGGATAGGAAAGGGAATGCACGGGAGCAGGGCGGGTCAAATCAAACACTGGGCTGATCAACATTTTAGCTAAAGGAGGTAGGGGGAGAAGGAAGGAAAACTAGATAGACTTAAGAAAAGGCAAATTGACAGGATGGTAGATAAAATCATGAGAGCAGAAGAGATGCAAAATGTCATTAAGTAAAGCTCAAAGATGTAGGCAAATAAACAACAATAGACATTATGCAAAAAGTTTTTAAAATCCCCCATTTTTACAATTATGAAGTTTTGGGCTGTTACACTCTGCGGAGGTGCCATGGAAGAAAAATGTATCTTGATAACTAGATCTTCATAGGATTCCTGAAAATATCCACTCGAGTACTGGGTACCGTTATCTGTGATTATACGACTGGGTATACCAAATCGTGTGATCACGTTTTTTGTGAGGAACATCTTGGCAGCTTCAGTTGTTGTTTTAACAACTGGCTCAACTTCTATCATTTTGTGAATGTATCAATCATGATAAATAGGAATTTAAAGCCCCCGGGTTCCTTTGCGAAAGGCCCCAGAATGTCTAGTCCCATGTTGCAAAAGGCCAAGAAAGAGGTATTGTTTTCAAAGCTTGTGCCGGCTGATGTACTTGTCGACTATGAAATTGACATTGTACGCACTTCGTCACAAGTTCTTTTGCGTCATAAAGGGTAGTTGGCCTGTAGTATCCTTGTCTGAAGGCTTTACCGACTAGAGTTTTGTAGGAATGATGTGCTCCACAGACTCCTCCATGTATGTCAGATAATAACTTAATACCATCCGTTTGAGATATGCATCTCATCAACACTCCGTGAGCTCCCTATTTGTAAAGGGTACATTCGATCAGAGTGGATGATTTGGCTTTTCGAGCTGTACGATCGACCTCTACATCGTCTTTAGGATGTGTGCCATGCTGAAGATAATTATAGATCGATGTCATCCAATCACTATTGGGATGGATCTGTACGACTTCTAGTGGAGCATCTATGTCCTCAGAATATTCGACCACCGAGGGTGAATCAAGTTTTTCAAGAAAAACTCCAGGCGAGACAGATGTCCTTGTAGAAGCCATCCGTGCTAACTGGTCTGTCAGAAAGTTTTTCTTTCTAGAAATATGTTGGATCTAGAAACCGAAGAAGTGTTTTTTGAGTTTTCGTACTTCTGCCAAATAAGATGACACCTTGGGACTGGAACATTGATATTCCTTCCTGACTTGATTCACTACTAGTTGAGAATCGCCTTGCACTAGTAATCTGCAAATCTCGAGCGCTCTAGCTGCTCGAAGTCCTGCCAGTAAACCTTCGTACTCTGCCACATTGTTTGTAGCAGGAAAGTTTAGCTGAATGGCGTATTTAATGTGTTCTACAGTAGGGGATATCAAGACAATTCTAGACCCCGAGCCTTTGAGCATCAAGGAACCATCAAAGTACATTGTCCACTCTTCGTGTGGTTCATACTCGGGCCCTTGGGTGGGTTCCGGGATCATTTATTCAGCGATGAATTCCGCTAAAGCCCGAGGCTTTATTACTATTCGTGAAATAAAATGGAGGTCGAACGCCCCAAGCTCGACTACCCATTTTGCTATTCGTCCTGATGATTCCTTGTTTTTGAAAACTTGACCAAGGGGATATCCAGTTGGTACGACCACTCTGTGGTCCTGAAAGTAATGCCTTAGTTTCCTTGAAGCCATAAGAAGACTGTATAGCAACTTTTGTACCTGTCAGTATCGTTCCTTTGGTCCATGTAAGACCTCGCTTACGTAATATACTAGTCGTTGGATGTTGTCACGCTCAACGACCAGTACAGCACTGATCGCTTGTGATGTTGCAGCCACATATATCAACAATTTTTCTCTCAATCTTGGAGATACTAAGATCAGGGTATTTGTAAGGTACCTCTCGAGCTCTTCAAAGGCATCGTTCGCATCTTTAGTCCACTCGAAACTTCTGTGTTTCTGAGGAAGCTTAAAGAAAGGTAATCCTTTTCCCCCATCCGTGCTATGAAATGACTTAGCACTGCTATACAGCCAGTTAGTTTTTGGACTTCTTTGTTTGTGATCGGAGGGCGCATCTGGTCGATGGTAGATATTTTTGCTGGGTTTGCTTCAATTCCTCTAGCCGAAACTAGGAATCCAAGAAGCTTTCTAGAGAAAACTCCGAACACACACTTTTTTGAGTTTAACTTAAGGTTATGCCTTCTTAAGTTATTGAACATTTCATGTAGGTCGAAAATATGATTACCAGCATTGATACTTCATTGATACTTTTTACAGCTAAGTCATCAACGCAGGCTTCTAATTTTTGACCTATCTAAGGATTAAAGGCTTTTTTTTGCATTAACCTTTGAAAAGTAGCACCAACATTTTTGAGTCCAAATGACATCTTAACATAACAGTAAGTGCCATATGGAGTGATAAAGGTAATTTTCCTTCATCATATTTACTCATATTAATTTGGTGATATCCTGAATACGCATCCGAAAAACTTAACAACTCACACCCGAAAGTAGAGTCTACAAGTTGATCAATGCATGGAAGGGGAAAGTCATCCTTCAGACAAGCTTTATTAAGATCTGTGAAATCAATACACATTTGCCATTTCTCATTACTCTTTCTAACCATTATAGGATTGGCGAGTCACTCTGGGTGGTCAACTTCACGAATGAATCCAACCTTAAGAAGCTTGTCGATCTCCGACTAGATCGCCTCCTTCTGATCTGGTGCAAAGCGTCTCAGATTTTGCTTGTCTAGTTTCTTGTCAGGCCTGAGAGCTAGCCTTTGCTCGATCACATCTGAATTATCTCGGAGGAAGGAGACGAGCAACACTTCCAATTTAGGATCGAGTCCTGCCTTGACCAGTACCTTTTGGGTAGAGGCATTAGCATTTTCGGACCTAGACGACATTTTGACATTTTCCGAAGAAGCGCCTTTGTCGATCGGAACCTCTTTGATCTGGATGAAAGGTTTTGGCGCCATCTTTGGCCTCGAGTGCATGTCCTACATGGAAGGTGGATTAGTATCCCTGGTTAGAAGTTTGTCGACCAGTTCTAGGGATTTTCGATCGCACACGTACGCCATCTTTCTATCCCCTTGAACAGTAATGACCCCTTTTGGTCCTGACATCTTTAAACTCTGATAGCCGTAATGCGTAGCTATTAGGAACTTTGCCAATGTCAGACGACCAAGAATTTCTTTGTATGTAGTTTCTAAATCCACCACATCAAATGGAATCTTTTCTGTTCGGAAGTTATCTGGCCTTCAAAACGTAACCGGTAGAAAGAGTTGCCCTATCGGTTTAGCTGTAGATCCTGGAACTATGCCAAGGAAGGCATGTTTCACAGGCTTTACTTTCGACCTGGAATTTGCATTTCTTCCAATTCTCTCGTAAATGAGATATTTAAAGAACTACCACTATCTATCAGAACTCGATTAACTTTGCAATTATTAATACTAGGTTCAACACCGATAGGGAACCTACCTGGTCGAGTTGAAGGGATGAGAAAGTCTTCTTTGCTGAAGAAGATAACCGTCTCCGACCACCGGATGGCTTGATGGTGATCGGAGATTCGGCGAGGTTCACTTCCCGCTCCATGGCCTTCAGATGATGTCTTGATTCGTACGAGGAAGATTTACTAAAGATCGTATCGACAGTGTGTTGAGGCTCCTGGTACTCTATTTCTTTATCGCCATCTTTGTCCTTCTTAGAGCTCAGCTCTCCAAGCTCTTGTACGGAAGGGAAGGGACCTTTACCTGAATAAAAATCCTCCATCTTCTTTTGCCAGGCTCGACAAGTGCGTAGATCGTGCCCTGCTGTCTGGTGAAGTGGACACTACTTCTTGTTCTTTTCCTATTCATCGGTCGGAGTGTTTGCCTTATTCCTACTAGCATAATCTTTCTTGCCCTTGGTAAACTTTTCGGGAATTGTAAGGACCTCCTTATTGTCGGGCTTGCGATTCTTCTTACCCTTGAGAGCCTTTGTATGTTTCTTCTCTGGTTTATCCAGTCCAGGTTGAGGGATCTTCTCTTTGTCAATTGATGGCTTTGCTAAATTCGACCGCCTCACTGGAGGCCGCATACTTATCAGTCATGTCGAAAAGTTCGACGGTCATTTGTAGAGGATTCATTGCAGTGTCCTCCATAAAACTTCGATTTCTACGACCTCTGGAATAGAGTTATAGACCTGGCTAAACCTCGTAATATATTGGCAAAGAGTTTCGTTAGGTTCCTGCCTCATTCGATGAAGATCATCCTCCTTTCCAGGGCGGTCGTACGTCCCTTGACAGTTGGCGATCAGAAGATTGCAAAGTTGCTCCCAAGTGTAAATTGACCCGACTGGTAGGATGAGTAACCAAGACCGAGCAGATCCTTCAAGGACCGTGGATAAGTAATTTGCCATCACGTTTCATTACTACCAACAGATTTGATGGCGGTAGTATAGATCTGGAGAAATTCTAACGGGTTTTGAGTCCCATTGAACTTCTCTATGTTGGCTGGTCGGAACCTGTTCGGCCAGCGAATAGCTTGGAGCCCTGCCGAGAATGCTCAATAGCCTGTAATAGAGTCGTGGCGCCTTCTTTGATATGGACCTGGATTGTAGTCGGTTGGGGACCAATTCCTCGGATTAGCATACCGAGTATCTGGTGTCCCAATCTGGTCGTGGACATTGGGAAAACATCTTTGACTGACTGCCTGGTTTAGGCAATGTCGAAGATCACCCGAGCCAAGTGGTTGCTCCTCTTGACGAGGGACGGTGGAGTGGCTTTAAGGAAGAGCCATCTTCCCTCGTGACTCCCTTGTCGAAATCTTCGAGGAAGCATAGGTACCGATCGGTCCCCCGTCTGACCATGTTGTCCCCTGCTAAGGGAGGAACGATGGGACGAAGTCATAGTGTGACTTTGCGAGTTCCTTTGTTCTCTGTACATTTCTGTATGTTGCATGGTCTGTTAGAGGATCTCTGATACCAACCCTACAAGTTGAACATAACCTGGAGTTTCTGCCAGAGAAGAATCTGGGTTATTCAGAATGTCATGAACTCGTTGCAGGTTTTGAATTGTTACCGAAGGTCTTTGAGGATTCCCGCTAGCAGAGGGCATTCGATGAGTCGAATTCCCCTCCGACCTTCCGGTTTGTCCTGTCCGACCCCTCATGCGCTGTTGGGGTAGAAACAAGCGAATTAACTGATCGACGTCCATCAGTTCGATCACCTCCGCCATTTGATGCTTGAGTACTTGTACCATTTCCACCAATAGGTGGTGGCGGGTTAAGCTGTGGAGGATTGTGCACACCATCTTTATTAGTATCTTCGATTGCGTTAACATCATGCCTCCAATAGTAGTCTTCCGACGAGCTCCCGTCGTAGCTAAGGGAGAGCCTTCTAGTACTTCGGCAAGGAGCCTTCACGATGGGGAGCAGTCGGAGATTACTACCTCTGGTGGGCTTTGTGGTGGACTCAACCTGATCCGACGGATTGCCGATCGTATGCTGAGTTTTACCATACCCACTTGGTCTTCGACCAGTGGTAACTTCATTGACACCCTCACCAGATGTCAGTTGGCCCCCCGAAATACGTAGGAGCCGTTGGTTAATATTGGTCACCCAAGACCGTATCGAGAGTACATTGACCCTCTAATCGCAGCGTTAGGATTTTGTTGCCATTCTTGCAGGTCAGAAGGACTGGTTGGAAGGACTGGGCTTGTAGAGGCATTTGGACATTCTGAACTGATCGGAACGACTGATTCCTCTAGGAGTGCCACTGATGGTGGCAGCGAATCTTCCTCCATGTGGTCAATCTCGCTGGTTTTAGTGAGTGGCAAGTCGGTGGCGGAAGAGGATGATGACGACATCACGTCATGTTCCATGGCATGGATGCATGTGTCCATATCGAGGTTGGATTAGTCCGTCAAGTCGAACCAGTTTTTCTCATCCCAAGTCTTTGCCATGATCGCATGAGCGACGACGGAACAGTAGGAGAATGAGGATTGCTAAGCGAAGAAATCTTCAAGAACTCAACGCCTTCTTCCCCACAGACGGCGCCAGCTGTCGACGATCAAGTCACCAATCTCACAAAATAGATTGCTCTTTATTGCAATGAACTGGATCTTTACAAGGGTGCCTTAGGCGAGGCAGTAGACTAGCCCTAATTACACTTAGTGTGTTGAATTGCTATTTTATTGCTTCAATTGGCTTCTGATCTTACTGATCCTGATTCGGTTGCCTGTTCGATCTCATTCCTTCCGTTTGTATTCTCCTTTAAATAACTGACAAAGTGGTGGCAGTTACTTCTGGAAGAGGCGCCCTTTGGAAGTGTCGCGTCTGGTCGGAGAAACGGTGTTAGTTGGTAAAACACCAACTGACCAGTAATTCATGTCAGTGAGAGACAAAACCATATAGTGATTATTGTCAGTGACTTAGGGTTGTAAACGTCATGTGGCTTGGAACAAATAAGACATGTGTTCCATTCATCACACGAGAGAGGTATACATGGAATCAGATCCAAATGCCAGTTCAAAACTTCTACGAGCAGCCATCTGGTCGGGTAGTAGGTACATGACCCCTCCGACCAGGTTACCTATCGGATGACCCTTAGGATTCTAATGACCACAGGGGTCGTTAGCCACTAGGTCTACGACCACATAAGCTATGTGGCTTTTAATTAATATTTAGGAATTTAATCATCATCAATTGTGAACTTAATTTTACTTTCCATTGTACATGGCAAGATACCTCTAAAAATTTAAATGTCCATACAGTTGTGTGTAGATTAGTTTCCTATGTGTCGCTAATCGTGCAATAATTGAATTAATTAAATATGTCGCTTCTTATAACTTTTTGCATATGTTTCGGAGTATTTACAATGTATGCACTGAATTTTCAGGTATGGCAGACCCAAGAGACATTGCGCGGTGCTCGTACGAGTTGCTTGACTCGGCCATTGATGCGCATCACTGTAGCCGTCTCAGTACCATCCTTCCCTAGGAGGGCGAGGCGGCGGTTGAGCTTGGTGCGTTGCAGCTGCGCACCTCTATGAGGGCATAGAGGGTGGACCCATTTGAGATTCTGAGGTACATGTAGTTGTGACCTTCGTGTACTCCATTGTAGTTTGACTACTTTGGGTGGACTTACATTTGTTCTTAATATTTTCGACGCAGGTTGAGAGCGGCATGCCTCTTTCCACTAGCGAGGATGGTGGAGGCGATGTGAGAGGACGATCAGGGCCGCGCAGGCAGTGGTCATACGTTGAGACACTTTTCATACAACCGGTGCCTCCTGACGACACTGATTGACCAGTGGAGGCTAGAGACGCATAGGTTCCACCTCCCGTGCGGGGAGATGGCGCCAACGCTTCAGGACGTGACCTTCCTGACTGGGTTGCCCTGCGTGGGCTTCCCCCTGGTGGCGCACGGAGTTCCTCATGAGGTTCTAGAGGCTGCCACCCAACACCTACTATAGGGAGTTCAGCAACACCCACGGGCCGTCACTGAAGTGGATCTCCCAGTTCTACGTGAGTTTTTGTAACTCTTGTCTTTCTACTTCAATTGCTTTTTGCAACTTACTTATGTTTATCTGTCTTCTTGTAGCATGAGTGTATGGAAGAGAATGCACCTGAGTACACGGTGAGGAGACACTTCGTGGCCTACTTGCTGTGGATGTTCGGGTGGGTGATGCTCCTAGGGTCCCACGACGAAAGCGTCGACACACACATGATCTGTTATGCACATGAGCTGGCGGACTGGGAGGTGGAGGAGATCCAACCCTATGCTTGGATCCCAGTGGTGCTGTGCGGGATGTACCGCGTCCTATGTGACATGTCCCACCGAGTTCAGGATAGCTCCGTCCTCTCCGGATGCCCGCCGCTTCTTCAGTTGTGGTCCTTCGAGTGTTTCCAGATCGAACGACCATAGCTGAACTGGGAGCCTACAGCGCCACCATGTATGCCTCCGCCGACGATGTGGACCGACCGACAATGGGTACAGTGTGGTGTCACCGACGAGTAAGTTTTGGAAACATTTATTCTTTTTTGTAATGTAATTTAAGTTTTTGAAACATTTATTCTTTTCGTAATGTAATTTTATTTCTTGTGCTAAGTTTTCGTTGTTCTATCCACAGGTCACCTCACTCCAATCACTACGCACGAGTCCTACCCGGACTACGTTGCAATGTTCAATCAGTTGACGGATGACCACGTCATCTAGACACCGTATAGTATCGACAGGGTGTATGCATGCACACCCCGAGGCCTGTCGAGCCTGTGCAAGCGAGACCATGCGTACTAGTACACGCGGAGGAGCTTGGTGCATGATGTCTTTGGGGAGGAGTACCACGTGCACCAGGTGATGTGCCAATTCGATCTGTGACAGGAGGTCCCAGTCCTCTTGGGGCAGTGGGTGGCGATGAACGTCCATGGGAAAGTTCACGTTTTACTTCTGTCATACCATTTGCCTTACATACCTACAAAACAATCGTTTTGACTTCCACAGGTACACTAGGAAGAGAGTACCTGCTAGGACTTCCTGGACGGACAAGATATCCCCTTGGGTTCAGGATTGACTCCGCGCCTTGGAGGACGTCGTCCAGGAGGATGCTCCCTACAAACCTGGGACGTACGAGGAGTACATCGAGTGGTACTCTAGTCGGACGTGGGTTCGCTGCGTCAGGGTCATGGACGACCTACCCCGACACGAGGCCATGATGTCCAACACATACCCCACCTAGCCAGACTCCGCATTCCATCGCGTGGTATGTATTGAACGGTCCATACATCTTATTTGCTTCATAATTTTTCGGTTTCTAACTTGATAATTATGTGTACATGTCGATATACATTGGGAGATGCACGAGTTGGTGACCTCCGTACGTCGTATGATGCTTGAGGAGCACTTCAACATGACAGCGCAAGAGATTAGAGAGGTCATGGACAGTTCATCGAGAAGCAGACCTGGGCACGGGCCCGGCTAGGCATGGCCCATTTAGGCACGGCCCGTTATGGCCTGTGTACTATTCATGCCGTGCCGGGCATGGGCCGGTGGCAGCCCAGGCATGGCCAGACGGGCATTCGTGCCGTGCCAGGCCGGCACGAGCCCGTTTGGCCCGTCGGGCCAAATGTGGCCCGTTTGGCCCATCAGAACACGAAAATCCAAAAAAAAATCAAAAAAAATCTAGAAAAATTATAAAAATGTGTAGAATTCAAAAATAGACACGAAAATTGAAAAAAATGAGACACTCATATTGAAAATGTGATAAAGATCTTTATTAATGTCCAACTGGTTGCCTCGTTAAAACCTTCGCCAAGTAAAAACTCAAAATGAGAAAACCTTGGCAAAGGAAAAAGAGTACAGCCTATAGCTCTACAATTCTACAGACATGATACATCCTTGTTCTATGTGTCAGTGTCATTGTCTAAGTACAAATTTTTGAACACCTCCGACAACTCTGGATTTTCCACAGAGTGTTGTGTTCGTGAATGAACTTGTTCCCAGTCCTTCACAATTAGAAGGATCTCCACCATCTCACTTGTGAGACTTATTCTTCTTTCCTCCAATATTCTTCCGTAAAGACCGAAAGGCATCTTGAGGAAACCGTAGAGATAGAATGCAGTTAACACATCACGTGCAAGTATGGATAGCACGGGATATGTTAACTTATGGGCTTGCCACCATTGCAAGATGTCGAATCCTTCTGCGTTGAAATCGACCGTATCGCTGTCTAGATAGGTGGATAGTTCCCCACTCCTTGTGGGTCTTGGCTGAGCAGGCGCTGGTGCAGGAGAAGAAGAAGAAGAAGAAGAAGAAGACGAAGACGAAGACCTGGACCTAGACCTGAAGGAAGAGGCACCGAAGATCGTGCCCCACATACTTGTCTTCCCACTCGAGGTGGGGGCTACTGGAGGTCGTTGTGAGCGGACTCCTCGGAACTTATTTTCATACCTTTGGTAAACCTCGTATAACCGAGAACTAACTTCGCAAAATAGTTAGTATAGTCTAGCCCTCAGTAGCATCACTAAGAAGATCAAGTACAAGACTAAATGCACCAATTTTAGCCCTAGGATCTAAAACAAATGCAAATGCATATAGGTAAGGAATTTCTCTCCAATATTTAAGGTATTTAGATTTCATGGAAACAACAAATTTCACGTAAAACTAAGTCATTTTCATGCATTTTCAATTGAGTAGCAATCAGAAAATAGTATGCACAATGGTAGGAGATGTTGATAGTAGACAGCAGACAAAAACAACAGCTTGCCTCGTAAAAATTTCTAAAAGCGACAAGACTTTCTCAAAGAACGAACCAATGTTGCTCGCTTAATAGCAAAGTACCGCGCTGCTAGGATAGTGTGTTTGAATAAAAAGTAAAAGTGCTCTTGTATGGTAAAGATGCTTAAGCATGAGGTAAGTAGAGTTCCACCTTACCTCCATGTCCAAATTGAACTTTCTTGGACGACACCCATCGCCTCACAAGTTCTTATATTGTGCTATTCTTACGTTAGAATTATTCAAGAAAGAAATCGCATCGCGAAAAGCTTTAATATATGGACTCAACCTCTTCAGACCACATTTGACTATAAGGTTGATAATATGACAAGCGCATCATTGATGTAGCAAGAACGAATCGGCATATGTACTCAACACTGGAGTAAGAATGTCCACGGCCCTAGAGTTTAAAGCGGCATTGTCTAAGGTAATTGCGAATATTTTGTCTGTAAGACCAAAGTCTTCCACGACTTTGAGAATACAGTTCGCAATATTCTCCCCCGTGTGTGCTACATCAATTAATTTCAAACCTATAATCCTTTTCTCCATTACCCAGTCGTCATTAACATAATGTGCAACTACACTAAGATAATCCTCCCTAACCCGACCACTCCATATGTCCAAGGTCAAGGCCACCGAAAATGTGCACGTACTAAATAGTTCCTTTATTTTATTACGACGTTCACTATAGTATTTCACTAGATCCCTTGTTGTTGTCTGTCTAGAAATGGAAGAAAATCTAGGATTATGCGTAGTCCTAATGTAATTTTGGAAAGAAGCAGACTCGCCAAAGCCTAACGGTAAATCCTCATAAGCAATTAAACGACAGAGAGATTCACGGGCTACCTGAGGATCGTAGTCCTAGCTAGATACCGTACCGTCAGGGTTGTATTGTAGCTGTGTCTGCCTCATCGCCAATCCTTGCTTGGTTCGACATCCTGTAGCATGTCTAATCAAGTGCCCCGTTCCACCTGTAGACTTCGCAGACAATTCATGGTGACAAATTTTACAAATAGCATATGGTACCTCATTTCTCGCTGCGTCTTGCTTGGTTGTCCTGTCAAAATTCTCCCACACTCCTGATGTTGACGATCTTGACCTCTTTACTCCGGTTGCCGTGGAGCCTGATGCTGATGTCGAGCCTGATGACGGAACTCCAGCTTGCTCCTCCGGTGAAACCTCCGGTTCATTTGAGGCAGCCGCAGCCGCCTCCATAGACGCAATTTCGTAAGGCTATCGTAAGGACTGTCCATAATGAAAACTACAAAATCAAAACTAACATTATTACTACTTTAATCTTAGCATAACAATAATTGACAATAAAAGTATTACAAAAATAGTATTGTACCTCTTTCGCTGACTTGCCGACGAAAGTTGATATTTCCAAATTTTGGCACAAATTTTTTGAATTTTGCCAAATTAGCTCAACACGGATTTGAATTTGCACAACACAATTTCAAAGAGAGAATAGAGAATGAAGGGGTGCTGAATGAGGGGGGGTATGATGCCTATTTATAGAAAACATTTCAGAATTTTTTCAATTTTTTGCTATTTTAAGCCCCCAACGGTAAAAAAAATCACTCAACGGTCAAAAATTCACTCAACGGTAAAAAAAGCGGCGATTTTTTGCGGGGCGCGCGTCGGCACGCCCACCTGACGCCTGACACGGCCCGGCCAGCCTGCCACCCTTGCCTCTTCTTCTCTTTCTTTCTTTGCCTCGCCTGCCACCTCTGTCTCGCCTCCCATTGCCTCGCTTGCTTCGCTAGCTGTCGTCTCCTCCGTCCTCGCCTCCCATGGCGCCTCCTCGGGCGGTGACCTCGCCGCCTCCTCGCCTCCCATGTGTCGACCCCACCGCCTCCTCGCCTCATGCAGCCTTGATTCCTCATGACTCCCATATCATCCCGCTCGACGACTCGCTCGACGCACGCTTCGCCAGGTTGCCGACGACTTGTCTTTGCCTCGGCGACGCTTGCCTCCTCGTGCAATGCCTTTCTGAGTGCGGCACGCCATCATCAGTGCCGCCGCCCGCAATCTCCTCCTCCTCTACTCCGCAGACAAGACTGCAGGTGCATGAGCCCGCGACGCCTCCTCCTCCTCCGCTCCGGCCAGAGCACTGCGCGCCGCGAGCCCGCGACGGCCTCCTTCTCCCTCTGCTCGCCAAGAAGACTGCGGCGCCGCCTTGCCCGGCCCGCTCGCTTCTTCGCCTCCGCCTCCCGTCCCAGCTCGCACTGCTGGCCGTGTCGTGTCGTCTGGTATGGCATGGCAAGATCGCTTGTGCCAGGCCGGGCGGCCACCGTGCGGCCGAGGTGGCGGCGAACACGCCCATGAACAGTGCGGGTCATGCCGTGCTTGGGCCAGGCCTACAATAGCGTGCTTCGGGCCGGCCCATTTGGCCAGCTCTATCGAGAAGACAAGCCGAGGCATCTAGCTGGCGTCTTGCCGTAGGCCCAAGGAGGTGGTGGACCCACCTATGCGTGGACGAGGGAGGGGAGTTGAGCCATGGTGAGTCATGCCCCACACGACTCCTCACCCGAACGTGCGCGGGCGGGTCCTTGTGGCACCGTGTTGGGAGTACCACGACACAGTTCGCCGGTCAACATGAAACACTCACGTATTGTTGTTTATTTCGAACTCCACTCATTACTAACGATAATTTTCTCTGATAGGTCCTAAGTTCCACCCGTACAAGGGGTAGGAGTATGGAGACAAGTTCGCTACCTTTGTGCGATGAGGTATGTCTATCTTGTTTGCATGCACAACGTACTATTTAATCATTTTCGCCTTATTTACATGCATAACATACTGTTTCACAGGTCGTACACCTCTTTAGGATGAGGAGCTGGTGTTGCACGAGAAGTCACGCTCTGAAAACTTAGATTTCGACTAGGGTGGCAGTGGGCCTTTTGCACGGTGCACGATGCGCCCGGAGTGAGCCAGTAGATGCAGCGCCCTCTCGCAACACCCCCTCAGGCTACTCGCGTCGATAGGGTGCCTTGGTCGCCTGAGCCTTTGACCTACTCGTACCAGCGCCCGCAGCAGCCTCGGACGAGCCTAGGAGAGCAAGGTGGTGGTGGAGGACCCCCGAACAGGAAACTGAGTACGACCGGACCGAGCGCGCGGCACACAAAGGGAAGGCTCCTGCTAGTGAGACTGATGGCCGTCCTAGCGCTCCCCATTGCCCAGGCGTAGTCCGGATCAAAGAGGTAAGTTACATTCAGTTTGCATCCTAATTATTAATTTGGCCATACGTTGTGCTATTCTAACATCATTCAATCGTCCAGCCCGTTTCGCAGAACATGACTGACTTCGAGACAAGCCACC
The DNA here is from genome assembly GCA_036346405.1 of Phyllostachys edulis. Lineage (NCBI taxonomy): Eukaryota > Viridiplantae > Streptophyta > Magnoliopsida > Poales > Poaceae > Phyllostachys > Phyllostachys edulis. Next base: position 72,341,329 of record CM070548.1, on the reverse strand, counting down.
GCTGCGGGTAGTCCGGAGACAAGGGGAAGGGACCGATGGGCCATCAGCATTGATTGATTTTGTTCCAATCAACTTTTTTTGGATTCCAAAAAGGTGCACATGTATCATAGTTGTATTTCGGTTTGTTGATTCGTGCATGTTGGCATTTCTAATGTACTTAACGAAAGCCAGCACGCCATGTAATTCATAATTAAATTATGAAGTCTTTCAAACTTAAACATCTTTTTCCAAATATTTCGACCATTAAATATTATGTAATCTTTTCTCGAAGGAATCGGTTCCACAAACAATACAATCGGGACAACAACGAGCATGGTAACCCAAAACCCAATTTTTTTTCATTTCCCTCCGAGGGGGCTATTTGTGTTATTGCGCCGCCCAACTTGTGTTCTAAATTGCGTCGCCGATCTCACATTCTCTACTTCATATTTCGTTATCTTCTCCAATTTCGGATTCCGAACTACGCGGACACTTCAAGATATTACCAAAAAACTTCCTGAAATACACTAAATCTTTATATTGATTTCTCTACATATAAATTTAAAAAAAATTAAATATAGGGCCTTATCGCCATTCCAATAGACGATAGCATCCTTGTCACTAATTAAACTAGCGACAGGGTCCTGCCGCGAGTTGAACTGGCAAAATTGTCCTGTCGCCAGTTTAATTGGTGTTATGAACCTCTCTGCACTGTTCTAATTGACGACAGGGATACTATCGCCAATTAGAATGGCGACAGGAAAATTTCGTCATTTCAATTGGCGACGGTGACATACTTTTATAATTTTTTTAATTATTTTTAAAAAATCATCTTCTTTTACCGCTTTGGTCGTGGCCCATCCTAAGCCCACATAGGAGCTGGAGAGCAAAAGAAGCCCAGAGAATGGGAGACTTGGATAACGACGACCGGAGGAAAAGAAAGAGAGGATAAAAAACTAGAGGGTGGAAGACGACAGCTTCTGGAGTCCATAAAAAAGAGGAGAGGAGAGGGGAGGAGGAGGTCGGCAGTAGGAATGGTGTGCTCTCCCCGGCTGTTCCACTGGGCGTCGATTGCTCCTCCTGCTTCTTCTTCCTCCTCTCCATTCCTCTCGACTGGGCATGTGTGCTCGGCTCCGTCCACGTTCAGGTATGCTCTTCCAATCTTCTTTCTTGGTGTCCCCATTGGTTCAGTCTTGCTCTGCTTGGGTTCTTGGCCGATTGCCTAGTTCATTTCTGCTTCATGCTTGTCCAAAGCCCATAAGGTGTTTCGTGATGTCACTGTTCATTTTTTTCTTCTGTAAGTTATGGAGGTTGTGCTTGTTGCGGTGGTTAGCCCACAAGGAAATCATTCGGTGTTAGTTGTTGGTTTGTTCCAAGTGCTCTGCGTGCATTTCGAATGAATTTAGTACCAACTGCAGTTCATTTTGGATTTTTTTTTTATTTGGCCCAGTGGTGGCACCTGACTAGAACCTTAGCCCCAAAATTTCAAATTTGCCCCATCTCGTGCGTGGAATGACCGGAGGTCGACACACGTTCCTTTTCACGCTTGGGGGTATGGAAGCCCCGTGGCCAGCGCGACAATTCACCTGTCACGGGAACGAGCGCCGACCGCGGAAGGTGGTGGGCCTGGGTGGCTTTCCGCGCTACCTACGCGAAAGGTTCCAATGACATACCACGCCGCCCTAGCGCGGAAGGACGGCGAGCTCCCGCGATCCGCGAGCGCAGGAAGTAGTGCCTGCCACACGCCCGTGCATCGTGGGCCGGTCCTCCCGCGCGCTGCCTGACCGCCACCCTTCCGCCACGGGTCCACCTTCCTCGAACCCTCGATTAGGGTTTTAGTTTCGACTGTAGTCATGAGATTTTTAAAATATAGCAAATGAGCTTAAAAAATTATAAAATTTTATGTGTAGCCTCCCGACACAGTGTACTTGTTTGTGTAAATTTTCCATAATTTTATTTGTTCAGATTTTTTTCTCGTAATTTCATATAAGTGTATTATTTGTACGAATTTGTAAATGTAGAAAATGAGCTCCAAAAATTATGATTTTTTTGAAGGCTCGACGCATAGTAGACTTGATTGTATATTGTTTCAACAATTTTATATGTGTTCTGGAATTGTCCTGATAATTCAGGATTTAGGTTGCGAAAATTTAGAATTTCGGTTTCGAAAATTAGGGTTTCATGATTTCATGTGACTTAGAATGTATGGAGGCATCGACATACAATATGTTGCTTTCTAGAGACGTGCTTGTATATAAACACCCTAGATTATATTTTGGTGATATACATGTCATGTGGGGACGTACCTACGTAGGAAGGCGCCACAAATTGAGGCCTACTACGGCTAGATTGGAGGGCGAAGCTAGATTAGCAAATAACCCGATTGCTTTGGCAGAACCGGTATTGGTTTCGGCTTCCTGTGCAAATCCGACAACAGAGACCGAACGCAGTAACACATAACAATTGTACTCGGATACATTATAAGATTTTCTTGTTTCTTTTTGTTTCCAGAAATAGATTAGCTAGCATGACTATATAAGAGATATACATTGTAATTCAAGGGATAGACAAGAATTTATCCTCTACAACTCAATTCTGCTATCTTCTGCTCTGTCTTCGATATTCTTCTTCTGCTGTCTTTTCTTGCCTGAACTTCACGATTGATCCTCACGATCGTTCTGGGCGATCTTTGGCCACACACAACTACAACCTGCGATGACGAGATCAAGCTCGTGACATCTTGGTATCAGAGCCCATGGCTGGGTCATCAGAGACATTGGCGCTGACACAACAGATCGCCGACTTCATGGCAGCCATGACGTTCAAGTTGGAGGAAATCAAAACAGAAATCACAGCAGAAGTTGCTAGCATCAAAGAACGTGTTGGGGCATTAGAAAGAAGGCCATTGCAACCTGGCGATGGTCTGCTGCCTGCACCAGCCGGTGTATTGCCCACCCACCCACCCAATTTTCAGCACAATTCATTAGGAGGTGTGCGTAGTCATAAATTGTCTTTTCCCACCTTTGATGGCAAAGACGATCCATTAGGATGGCTTAATAGATGCAAACAATTCTTTAGAGGTCAACAAACACCGGAACGGGACAAGGTATGGCTAGCTTCATATCATCTGCTCGGTGTTGCGCAACAGTGGTATTTTCAGTTAGAACATGATGAAGGTGAGCCATCTTGGAGAGTATTCAACGAGTATTGTAATCTTTGATTTGGGCCACTGATTCGCAACAATTTTTTGGGGGAACTTGCTAAGCTTCAGGCAGTCAGTACCGTTGATGACTATCAAGAGAAATTCTTGAGCCTCCTATGTCGAGCGGACTCATTGACTTCAGCGCAGCAGATACAGCTCTTTACGTCCGGCCTCATGGAGCCAGTACGTACCGATGTGGAACTCTAGCATCCCGGCAGCCTCCAGATGGCAATGCCGTTGGCTCGAGCATATGAGAAGCGTCACATGATCACATGCTCTCTTGCACGCCCGAGCGGAAAGCAGACAACCCAGTCCAATGCAAGGCCTCAACAGTCTGCGCCAATTCACACAGGTTCTGTTGTCCAGCGGACCGTCCCAGCTACAGTAACTAGTACTGACAATACAACAGCTCTTACTTTCGTTTCTCTGCCTCGCAAGCAATTGATCGCCGCAAAAATGGCCGAGCGCCACCGACAGGCCTTTTCTTCAATTGCGAAGAGAAATTCGTCCCTGGGCATCGCTGCAAACGATTATTTTTCCTTGAAGTGCGTCCTGACGATTCTGACGACTTAATAGAAGAGGTTTGCTCAGAGGAACCTGCACCGGCTATATCCTTACATGCGTTGTCTGGTATTCAACCTCGCTCTACGCAAACAATGAAGCTATCGGTGGGGGTGGGATCAACTCAGTTAATCGCTTTATTAGACTCCGACTCTACTCATAATTTTATTGGTGCCGATGCCGCCAAGCGCGCGGGAGTGCGATTGCTGTCACAACACGGCCTGCGCGTAGCAGTGGCGAATGGAGATAGTTTGTCTAGTACAAGAATATGTCCCAACATGCAGGTGCGTATCGAGCAAGTGGTTTATTCTTTGGATTGTTATTCAATTCTGTTGGCCGGATTTGATATGGTATTAGGTGTGCAATGGTTGAGCACATTGGGCCCGATTCTCTGGGATTTCCAACGTTTAACTTTGTCTTACTGGCATCATGAGCGGCAAATTACTTGGCATGGCATACCGTCCTCGGGACATACTGTCATGATCGTCCAACAAGAGGAACCAGATCTCATGCAAGAATTGTTGGAAGAATTCAGCATCTTATTTACAGAACCTCAGCACTTGCCGCCACAGCAGACATTGGACCATCGCATTCACCTTCTGCTTGACACCCCTCCCATTGCGGTCCGACCGTATCGTTATGCTCATGCACAGAAAGATGAACTTGAGAAATAGTGCAAGGACATGCTTCAGAAGGGTACTATTCATCCGAGTTCTTCCGCATTTTCAGCACCAGTTTTGTTGGTCCAAAAGCAAGATGGCTCGTGGCAATTCTGTGTAGATTATCGGGCTTTAAATGATAAAACAATCAAGGATAAATTTCTAATTCCTGTGGTCGAAGAACTTCTTGATGAACTCAAGACTGCTAAATTTTTCACCAAATTGGATTTACGATCCAATTATCACCAGGTTCGGATGCATCCTTCCGATATTGAGAAAACAGCTTTCAGAACGCATCAAGGACTCTTTGAGTTTTTAGTAATGCCATTTGGGCTCACGAACGCTCCGGCCACATTTCAAGCATTGATGAATGACGCTCTTCATGACTATCTGCGACGTTTTGTGCTCATGTTCTTTGATGACATCCTCATCTATAGTGCCTGACTTTCACAAAGAGTTCATTGTAGAATGTGATGCTTTGGGTACAGGCATTGGAGCAGTTTTACATCAAGGTACCGGTCCAATTGCATTTTTCAGCCAACCACTTGCTCTTCAACATCAACAGTTGGCCGCATATGAACAAGAGCTTATTGGGTTGGTTCAAGCGATTAGACATTGGCGCCCTTATTTGTGGACTCAAACTTTTCTGGTAAGAACAGATCATTATAGTTTGAAGTTTTTATTGGATCAACGCTTAGCAACCATACCTCAACATCGATGGGTCAGTAGACTGTTGGGCTACACATTCCGCGTGGAATATCGCCCGGGCCGGCAAAACGTGGTGGCGGATGCATTATCACGACGTGAGTTAGACTTAGTGATAGTTTGCGCTCTTTCGGTCAATAGTTTTGATGTTTTTTAGCAGCTGCGTACAAAGCTATTGGATTCGGCTGAATTGCTACAGTTGTGTGACAATATTGAAAAGGGCACGGCTGGATCCGACTGGAATTTTGTGGATGGGGTAATTACTTGTAAAGGACGTGTTTACGTTCCTGAGTCATCCCCGACTTTACAATCCATCTTGGCAGCTGCACATACATTGGGGCATGAAGGAGTACAGAAAACATTACACAGACTTCGTGCTGATTTTTTTGTCCCAAGAGCTCGCCGTGTGGTTCAACAGTTTGTACAAGCTTGTTCCCAATGTCAGCAGAATAAGAGTAGCCATTTACATCCAGCTGGTCTTTTGCAACTGTTGGCAATACCGTTTCAGATTTGGGAAGACATCTCCATGGACTTCATTGAAGGATTTCCCAAAGTTAATGGTAAAACGGTTATTTTATCGGTTGTTGATCGCTTTTCAAAATATGCCCTTTTCTTGCATTGGCTCATCCATACACAACAAGCTCTGTTGCTCGAGCATTTTTTGAGGGGATAGTTCATTTACATGGTACGCCTTCATCCATCGTAAGCGATCGGGATCCAATTTTTACAAGTGAGTTTTTGAAGGAACTGTTTCGACTATCGGGTGTACAATTAAACAGGAGTTCTTCTTTTCATCCTCAATCGGATGGTCAAACCGAAGTGATAAACAAAGTGATCACCATGTATTTACGGTGTTTGACGGGTGATCGACGTCGTCAATGGCTATAGTGGCTTCCTTGGGCTGAGTAATGTTACAATTCATCGTTTCATACTTCTCTCAAGGATACTCCTTTTAAGGTGGTCTATGGGCGAGATCCGCCATCTCTTCGTTGTTATGAGCCGGCTAGTGCTAAGGTGGCTGCCGTGGATGAGCTATTGAAAGATTGAGATGAATTGCTTACTGATGTTCGGGATCGCTTGCTCCAAGCACAGCAGTGCTACAAGCATTTCTATGATGCTCATCACCGTGACGTGTAGTTCAATATCAATCAGTGGGTATGGTTACGCATTCAGCATCAAAAGATGGCATCATTAGCAGTTCAAACTTTTGGCAAATTGGCACCAAAGTTTTATGGGCCATATCAAATATTTGAACGCATTGGCGACGTTTCCTATAGGTTGCGATTACCACCCAAAGCCAAGGTTCACGATGTATTTCACGTAAGTCTGTTGAAGCCGTTTAGTGGGACTCCTCCGCAAAGTCCACCGATGTTGCCAGCTTTGTATCATGGAAAGGTGACTCCTACACCCATTGAAGTTTTGAGCGCTCGTAAAGCTCGAGGATTGTGGTAGGTTTTAGTGCGTTGGGAAGGCCTGTCCACTACCGACACATCTTGGGAAGATGTACAGCGCTTCAAGGAGCAATATCCTACGTTTCAGCTTGAGGACAAGCTGTTTCTTCAAGACGAGGGAGATGTCATGTGGGGACGTACCTACGTAGGAAGGCACCACAGATTGAGGCCTACTACGGCTAGATTGGAGGGCGAAGATGGATTAGCAAATAACCCAATTGCTTTGGCAGAACCGGTATTGGTTTCGGCTTCCTGTGCAAATCTGACAACAGAGACCGAACGTAGTAACACATAACAATTGTACTCGGATACATTATAAGATTTCCTTGTTTCTTTTTGTTTCTAGAAATAGATTAGCTAGCATGACTATATAAGAGATATACATTGTAATTCAAGGGATAGACAAGAATTTATCCTCTACAAGTCAATTCTGCTATCTTCTGCTCTGTCTTCGATATTCTTCTTCTGCTGTCTTTTCTTGCCTGAACTTCACGATTGATCCTCACGATTGTTCTGGGCAATCTTTGGCCACACACAACTACAACCTGTGATCACGAGATCAAGCTCATGACATACATGTCTTAACATCATGGTGTATTAGTGGCCTAGAGGTGGTTTTGGGATATTCCAAATATGCTATACTTTTTCCTAGTTATTTTCTATTAAACAGCGACAATGGATAGCTTTTTGGAGACGTGCTTGTATACAAACATTCTGGGTTACATTTTGGTGATATACATGTCTTAACAGCAAGGTATATTAGCGGTCTAAAGGAGGTTGTGGGATATTCCAAAATATGCTTTACTTTTCCTTACTTCTGAAAAACTATCTTTGGCCGATGAGATGGCCAATAGTGATTTTGACAGCAGGTAGGACTCTAATGTATGAATGAGCTCCAAAAATTAGCTGCATTGCAACTCCATTGGAGAACTCTAGATAAATGACGCAATGATAACAAAACGATAGTTGATTCGACAAGTGGGTTGCATGGCATGCAAGCTAACGAACCAAGGACAATACACGCATACCTTTAGGGAATTAGAAATATATGGGACATGTGGACGAAGAGGGTCGAACTACTGCATGGAATGAGGTCATTTGCCCTTGCAGCCCAGCTTGGCGTTGTACTCCTCGCCTTGCGCCTTAGCTCTCGTCACGATAGCCCTCTTCCACTCCCTCTCGGCCTCGCGTCGCTTGGCATGCTCGCGCGCCTACTCCTCGTGCAGCCTCTCCTTCTCGTCCATCTCAACTTGCAGCTCTTCGAGGCGCCTTTCACGTCCCTCGTAGTCCTCCCTGGCCCAGCTCTTTCGTGTCAGCAGCATCCACATGCCGTAGGGGTGGATCTTGTCGTCGATCCACTGGCTGAAGTCGCATAGGCACGGCGGAGACTGCGGTGGGAAGAGAGACGTGGTTACGGCGTAACGGGAAGCAAAATAGTGGTGTGCACTGAAATGTGATTTTATTACCAGTTGTCTGTGGCTCGGTGTGTCAAACCTACGGTCGGGGTAGTCCACACAGTAGTTTAGGTAACACCAATAGCGCTGCCCAATGGTCCACTCGTCGATTGATTTGACGCACTTGTAGGCGTCCCGACACCAGCAAAGGGGTGGCGCCACCCCCGTGGGGGGCCCTTCCGGAGGGCGTTCAGCGGGCATAGGAGGGGGGGGCTCGACCCGGAAGGTGGGTGGTGTGTGTAAGGCTGCTGACTATATGCCCTGTGGCGAGCAACAGTCTCTTCGGGACACACCCAGTCCTTCAAGAGCTCGCAGATCCGCTTCCATTCCTTCTCCTTGTCCATGTTGTCTAGGTAGTGCTATTGGTGTGGAATTGTTGGCTGAGACGCGTTGTATTTATAGCGGGAGCGGACGCAATTGTAGCGGCTCCATTACGATGAGGCATGGATGTGTTTCACGTCCGTGCGATGTGCCCTTCGAAGCAGACTCGTTGGGTCACGTCACTGTGCAAAGCTACCTCGTCAGGTCAAGTCATTGCACAAAGCTGCCTCGTTGCATCACGTCACTATGCAAAGCTGCCTTGTTGGGTCACGTCACTGCGCAAAGCTGCCTTGTTGGGTCGCATCACTGTTGGAATTAATACGGGCTAGGCCCGATTTTAATTCTAATTAATTCCTGAAAAGTCTCAAAGGCCCATGTGTACGTGCTAAAACTGTTTAGTCTCATATGGAGAGATGAAGGGGAGTTACACTATTTTATAAGATGGAACATGGTAGCCCCCTCTTGTGGAATTGGAGAGAGCCAATACACGCGCGCGCTCGCTCGCTCGCGGAGCCGAGTGGTGCGGTGCGGTGCGATGCGGTGTAGTGCGGCGTGTCGGGTGCGGGCGCGTTTTTTTCTTTATCTATTCAAAAATCGAAACACACCGACTCGTAGTAAATGGCATTAACGAACGGCTGGTAGTAACGGTTCAGTTACTATTGAGTAATGGCTGCGATTAACACTGGTTGATGGCGAATCAATGGCGACCGTTTCCTTAGCGAATTAAAAAGCCTCTGGCCTCTTTGTTTTTGGCTATAAAAAAGAACAGAGAACTGGTTCTTCTAAAATCCAATCCTCTCTGCGAAAGACTAAGACAGAACTCTACAGTTTTGTTGCTGTCTCTGGTGATCTCCATCCCGAGTGAGTGCGTGTACGGCCAAGACTTGGAAGAAGCGAGCCTCAAAACCCTCGTCCTTGAAGGCTTGCATGAGCGAGGACGAATAAGGTTTTTGGGGAGCGTTCACGCGACTGCTCGTTGATTTCTCTTTATCTGATTCTCTGCTATGTCTACATCAACTGCACGACTACTACCACGACGTCAACTACACCATGACGAACGACGATCTCATCAAGAAACCTGCTGCTGCTGCTTCTTCCACTGGATCTAGGTATGTCTATCTCACACTTGTTGTTTGGTTAGCTTTATTATCTGTTGTTGCCTTGAACATTGAGATAGATATGCTAGTTTCTGTTCTTCTATAAATTCGTATGGCTATAATGTTCTTGATTACCAGCTCTGTGAAAATGGCTAGAGTAATTTCCATGATTTATCTAGCATATTTCTGGATTAAAGTAATTCGAAAAATGCTTATTTTTTCAACAATTTAAAAACCTTATATTAGGCATTTTTTGTCAACTGGCTTTGCTGCTGCGCTCAAACCCTCTAAGTTCGATGGTGCGAATTGCAAGAAGTGGTGAACCAAGATGATGCTTTGGCTAACTGCCATGAACATTTTCCATGTGGCAAATGGCAAGCCTGAAGGAACACTTACTCTGAGCGACAGAGCAAGTGTTTGAAATCACGATAACCTCTTTAAAGGTGCCGTGGTTAGTGTTCTTGGTGAGAAGTTAGTTGATGCATACATGGTGATTAAAAGCTGGGAAAGAGATGTGGGATGCACTCGAGGCCAAGTTTGGAGTTTTGATGCAAAAGGAATTGTATCTCATGGAGCAATACCATGACTATAGAATGGTTGATGGCCGCTTACAGTAGTTGAACAGCTCATGAGATACAATCCATGGCCACAGAACTTGAGCACTTCAAGTGTGTGTTACCGGACAAGTTTGTCGCGGGAGGCATTATTGCCAAGCTTCCTCCTTCTTGGAGGAATTTTGTTACTTCTCTGAAACACGAGACAAGAGTTTTCTGTTGAAAATCTCATTGGGTCTCTTGATGTAGAAGAGAAGGCGAGGGCAAAAGATACACACACTAGAGGTAATGAGGGACATTCTAGTGCCAATGTGGTGCAGAAGAAGAATGGCCAAGCTCAAAAGTTTAAAGGCAAGAACAAGACTGCATAAATAGCTAGCTTCAAGAAGAAGAAGAAGAAGAACACAAAGGATGGCCTTTGCTTTGTGTGTGGCGAACCTGGTCATTAGGCCAAGGATTGCAGCCAACGCAAGGGTGGGAAGAATCAACAAGGGCAGAATTCCAAGTCTGCTAATATTGTTGTTGGTACTACTGAGACGGGAACATTAGAGTATGGTAATTTACCTACTGTTCTTTCCGTGTGTCAATCTACCGATTGGTGGATAGACACTGGTGCTAATATACATGTGTGTGCTGATATTTCATTGTTCTCTTCTTACCAGGTCACTCGGGATTCAGACGTTCTAATGGGGAATGGGTCACATGCCACTGTTCATGGTGTTGGCACGGTCGATCTGAAGCTTACTTTGGGAAAGATTGTGCAATTGAAGAACGTGCATCATGTGCCATCTATCAATAAGAATCTCGTCAGCGGATCTCTTCTGTGTAGAGATGGCTTTAGACTGGTATTTGAGTCCAATAAATTTGTAGTGTCCAAGTGTGGACAATTTGTTGGTAAAGGCTATGTGTGCAGAGGCTTGTTCCACCCATCTCTTTCAAATTTGTGTAATAATGTTGTGAACCATGTTTGCAGTGGTAATGAGACTACTATTTGGCATTCACGACTTTATCACATAAATTTTGGTTGCATGACGCGGTTAGCCAATTTAGAGTTAATCCCGAAATTCACCCTTGCCAAAGGTTCTAAGTGTCAAGTTTGTGTGCAATCAAAGCAGCCTCGTAAGCCTCATAAGGCCTCGGAGGTAAGAAAATTGGCACCATTAGAACTTATACATTCAGATCTGTGTGAGATGAATGGTGTGTTGATAAAAGGTGGTAAGAGATTTCATGACTTTGATTGATGACTCCACTAGGTTCTGCTATGTGTATCTTTTGAAAACTAAAGATGAAGCTCTTCACTACTTTAAAATCTATAAGGCAGAAGCTGAGAACCAACATGAAAGGAAAATCAAAAGGGTTAGGTCTGATCGTGGCAGCGAGTACTTTTTGAATGAGTTCAATTTATTCTATGAGGAACATGATATAATCTATGAGAGGACGTCTCTCTATTCACCCCAGCCAAACAGGGTTGCTGAAAGAAAGAACTGCACTCTAACTGATTTGGTTAACGCCATGTTAGACACAGCGGGTCTTTCCAAAGCATGGTGAAAGGAGGCTATATTGACTTCATGTCATGTTCTAAATAGGATTCCCACAAAGAATAAAGAGATAACCCCATATGAACAATGGGAGAAGAAAAGACTATCACTTTCATACTTGCGCACTTGGGGTTGTTTGGCGAAAGTCAATGTGCCAATTCCCAAAAAGCGTAAGCTTGGACAAAAAACTGTGGATTGCATCTTTCTAGGCTATGCTCACCATAGCGTTGGATATAGATTTCTAGTGGTGAAATCTGGAATACCTGACGTGCTTGTCAGTACAATTATGGAGTCCAGAGATGCTATATTCTTTGAGGATATTTTTCTGATGAAAGATATGCCTAGTTTATCGAGCCAGGAGCTTGATACAACTCCTGAACCTGCCATTCCATTGGAATATTTTGAGCAAACCCCTGAGCAAATTCCTAAGGAGGAAAACAATGAAACTCAGGAAGAGTAAAAGACAAAGGACTGCAAAGTCTTTTGGTCTTGATTTCATTGTGTACCTTGTGGATGATACTCAAGTACCATTTACAAGTATATGCTTCTCCGGATCGCGAATCTTTGGAAGGAAGCGATCCGTAGTGACATGGATTCCATTATCTCTAATGGAACTTGGGAGATCATTGGCGTCCTTATGGTTGTAAACACAGTAGGATGTAAGTGGGTGTTCAAAAAAGCTTAGGCACGATGGTACTATCGAGAAGTACTAGGCACGGCTTGTGGCCAAGGTTATACCCAAAAGGAAGGCGAAGATTTCTTTGATACTTATTCACTGTGGCTAGATTGACCACTATTAAGTACTACTATCTCTGGTGCCTCACACGGTCTTCTCGTTCATCGGATGGACGTTAAGACGGCTTTCCTAAATTGATAGTTGGACGAGGAAATTTACATGGAACAGCCAGATGGATTTGTAGTAGATGGTCAATAAGGAAAGGTGTGCAAGTTGTTGAAATCTTTGTATGGTCTTAAACAAGCACCTAAGCAGTGGCATGAAAAGTTCGACAAAACTTTAACATCTGTAGGCTTTATTGTGAATGAAGCTGACAGATGTGTGTATTATCGCCATGGTGGAGGCGAGGGAGTCATTCTATGTCTGTATGTTGATGACATAGTGATCTTAGATAATTGGTTCACTCATGTATTTAGCTAGCGGTACCAGGTCTGACATCTCGTTTGCTGTGAGCAAAATAAGCCGTTTTGTTTCCAATCCGGGAGATGATCATTGGCATGCTCTTAAGAGGGTAATGCGCTATCTAAAGGGTACTATGAGCTATGGCATTCACTATACCGGGTACCCCAGGGTGCTGGAGGGTTATAGCGATTTAAACTGGATATCTGATGCTGATGAGATTAAGGTCACAAGTGGATATGTCTTCATACTTGGAGGTGGTGCTGTTTCATGGAAGTCTTGCAAGCAGACCATCTTAACGAGGTCAACAATGGAATCAGAACTCACAACATTAGATATTGCCACTGTTGAAGCTGAATGGCTTCGTGAGCTCTTGATGAATTTGCCGGTGGTTGAAAAACCGATACCGGCTATTCTGATAAACTGTGACAATCAGACTGTGATTGTCAAGGTGAACAGTTCTAAGGATAATATGAAGTCATCAAGACATGTGAAGAGAAGACTGAAGTCTATTAGGAAAATGAGAAACTCTGGAGTAATAGCTTTGGATTATACCCAAACAACTAAGAATCTGGCAAATCCCTTCACAAAGGGTTTATCACGGAATGTGATAGACAATGCATCGAGGGAGATGGGTTTGAGACCCACGTGAGTTATACCATAGTGGTAACCCATCCTATGTGATTAGAGATCCCGTGAAGTAGGATTGGCGAAACAAGCTATTGGTTAACTGGGAGGAGAGTACCTTTATAGACCCACTCCATTGGAGATGCAATGCTCTTCTAAATCTGTATGGCAGGTTAATTTTTATTTTAATGTGTTCTGTGGCTTGTTTAAGCAAAGATGCTGTCCTACATAGAAGTCTTGAAAGAACACACCTATATAAGCCCAACTGCTAGTCACAGTCTATGAAATAGGGTATTTTCTAGGAAGCTCATGAATAGGCCAGAGTATGACTTATATGCTCCAACTGCATGGGATGCTGGCGGTAGAGTATCGATTAAGGACTTAAGTGAAACTTATTCACACAAACCGCCAATTCAAGGCTTAGTACATTGTGCGCTTGTGGATAAGTGTAACCATTCTAGAGTGGATGTTCAACCTTAACCTGGTCTCCATCGAAACACTAGTATATTAAAACAATACTGTGGATCAAGGTATTTGACATGTGCCTTTGGGATTTGGTGGGGGATTATTGGAATTAATACGGGCTAGGCCCAATTTTAATTCTAATTAATTCCTGGAAAATCTCCAAGGCCCATATGCACGTACTAAAACTGTTTAGTCCTATATGGAGAGATGAAGGGGAGTTACACCATTTTATAAGATGGAACGTGGTAGCCCCCCGTGTGGAATTGGAGAGAGCCAATACACGCGCTTTCGCTCGCTTCAACCACCGAGCCGAAGCAGAGTGTCTTGCAGCCGACGTCTTGTGAGACGTGTCGAGTGCGGTAGCGTTTTTTCTTTATCTATTCAAAAATCGAAACGCACCGACTCGCAGTAAATGGCATTAACGAAGGGCTGGTAGTAACGGTTTAGTTACTAGTGAGTAATGACTACGGTTAACACTGGTTGATGGCGAATCAATGGCGATCGTTTCCTTGGTGAATTAAAAAGCCTCTGCCCTCTTAGTTTTTGGCTATAAAAAAGAACAGAGAACTGGCTCTTCTAAAATCTAATCCTCTCTGCAAAAGACTAAGACAAAATTCTACAGTTTTGTTGCTGTCTCTGGTGATCTCCATCCGTGGCGCTGCGTGTCTGGCCAAGACCGGAGAGCAGCCTCCTAACCCTCGTCCTTGAAGGCTTGCACGAGCGAGGACGAATAAGGTTTTTGGGGAGCGTTCGCGTGACTGCTCGTTACTTTCTCTTTATCCGATTCTCTGCTACGTCTACATCAACTGCATGACTACTACCATGATGTCCACTACGCTATGACGAACGACGATCTCATCAAGACTCCTACTGCTGCTGCTTCTTCCACTGCTACTGCTTCTTCCACTGGATCTGGGTATGTCTATCTCGCATTTGTTGTTTGGTTAGCTTTATTATCTGTTGTTGCCTTGAACATTGAGATAGGTATGCTAGTTTCTGTTCTTCTAGAAATTCGTATGGCTATAGTGTTCTTGATTACCTGCTTTGTGAAAATGGCTAGAGTAATTTCCATGATTTATCTAGCATATTTCTGGATTAAAGTAAGTCAAAAAATGCTTGTTTTTTCAACAATCACTGTGCAAAGCTGCCTCATCGGGTCACATACCGCTTTGCGAGTGTGGTCTATCATCGCCGCATAATCTTTGCCTCGTTAGAGTCACGTCATTTGCACAAAAGGTCGCTTCGTTCGGTTTGTACGAATTAATGTGATCCGAAAACGTCGAAGCAGTAATAACAACTTGCAATCGCGTTTCAACATAAAGGCATGGATATACATTGGACAGGCATACATCATACAGAGTAGTACAGGAAAAAAACAAAGAGGTACTCAAGAAAAGACACTAAAACTCATGGTCTATGCGTCCGACGCTTGCCCCGATGACGTAGTTGATCCTCAGGGAAGGTGAGCATATCAGGGGAGTGGCGTACATCTTGGAACTCGTAGTGGTAGTGTTGCGTCGGAGGCGGTGTTGCGGAGAACTCATTGTAGGAATCCGGGTGACGCCTGAGCATATCGTCCAAACAGGTGGCATAGTGGGGTGCACATCCTGCGGGAAGGGTACTGCTGGGTTAGGGCAGAGGTTATGACATTTGGAATGCGTAGTCGTGCTGGAAAGCACGTGGTCTCCCTCATGCAGGTTTGACTCAACACCGTGTGCGAACGTGGGCAACGCCTCGTCCCAGCGCTGGGGCGAGTCAGGGTCGTTGTCTGCAGTCGCACCCCGTGGACCCGGCGAAGAAGTTCAGTGCTGTGTCTCCCTCCGTGAAGACAACGGCTGTAGCAGAGTGTTGTCACCTTGCAAGTGCTGAAAGAACAAACGAAAGTGAGATATATGTTACAAATGAGGGCACGGCCAGACTCGTTGTTGATACGCGCTATGCGGTCGTACTGCAAGTAAACCGAGAATAAGTTAGAGACATGTTCCTGTGCAAAAAAAATCGGAAGAATGTTTAACCGTCTCGTCTTAGCGTGCTGCCCAATGAATGTCTGGACCTGCTCGTACAACGGCGTCGTGCGCGACCTCCGTAGGATGCTGTGGCACCGCATCGGTAAGGCTGCTCCTGGTGTGCGGACCGTACCACCTCAAGTATGTAGTGTGTGTCTCGACGTCGTACGGTCGTGTCTCGTGCACGACGTCGATCGCTGCCCTTTCGGCCCGCAACGCCATCCACGGTAGCTGTGTCTCCCTCCAGTTGTCGCTCCACCGTCCTTGCCTCATTTGCCTGTAGGTCAATTTGGCCGTTAGACAATCGAAAAAAGAGATGCAGCTAATAGGTTAACCAATGAAACCAAATAACAACATACTTGTGGGCCTTCGCTACAAGAGGTCGTCGCGGAGGCGGTGGCACCTGCTGGTAAAGCCCGAACTATCTCATGACCCACTGTAATGGGTACAGCTCAGCCATATGGGAGAACACTAGATGGCAGGTCATCATCCAATGTTGGAGGAATATTCTATCCCCTTGTTAGTGGGACCCGCTCCTTATGGCGGATACCGACTCATCGAGTCTGACAGTGTAATCACCTGGCAAAGGTCATCTGTATCCCTCGTTTGCACTTGTAAAAGACTGTAATACCCCCCGAATGTATCCTCAGAGTAGTCAACCCCCAAGGGGTATGTTGGTCATTTGTACAGGCTTGGGAGCCTATAAATACCTCGTGTATCCCTCCTCACAAAGGAGGGCTCTTGAGCAATAAAGCAACCTATTAAAACTGGTGAGCCCTCGGGGGCTCCCTCTCCGGAGGTAACCCCCCGTTGGCTCACCGACAGGAGTAGGGCGGTCCTCTCGGACCCCCGAACCTGTATAAATCCTCGTGTCATTTTTTACCCTCGTGGACGATGGCCCGTCAGACGGCCGACGTCCACCCCCTACTCGTGTTTGGTTTTTACACCTACAACATCCAGTATGCGTAGTCTTGACTGCACTGAGAGGACAAGCAGTAGGGGGTTGTTTCCGCAACGAACCATGTACACCATGGGAAGCATATGACCTCGGCTTGGTGTAGAGTCTCGAACTGGTTGTGAAACTCAGGGTACACACGTCTCGGCCTCTCCCTAGCCCACCCTAGCTGAGCACGTGTCCAGCGAATACCCATTGTGGGTCCCTCAATAGGGTCGACGCCATCTCCATGATAGTAAAACTCAGGGATGCGTTGGAAAGGGTGCACGGCCGTGCGGAAGTATAGCAGGCCAACCGGGCAGTGCTCCCATGACCACAACTGTAAGAGGATGTAGCATACCGCGAGGACTGGCTCCCCGATCGTACTACGCTGTGAGGCATCACACAAGCCTTGGTACGTGGCGCAAAGCACTACGGAGCCCCAACTGTACTTGGCACCTCATCGGCCCAGGTGTCCGCCAACGCCTTAGCAAGATGGATGTAGCTAGGGTGCACCAAATCTCTCTGAGTTGTAGGAAACAAGACCCACCCAAACAGGAACAATAGGTACGCAAGGACGTGTGTCTGTAAAACCGCCTCAGTCGCGTGCTCGGGGCAGACCATGTACCGTTGTAGCCAGGAATGTGGCACACCTGATATGTTCACTGGGATCGGGTCATCGAACCTGTCAGCCAACCGTACCTTCCAGTCTAGTCGCCTCGGAGGTGGCACTATTGCAGGACCCCGCAGCGGTAGACCTGTGAGCATAGTGACGTCCTGCAGAGTAACGGTCATCTCCCCCTACCGGAAGTGGAAGGTGTGTGTTTCTGGTCTCCAACGGTCCACGAGCGTGGACATCAGTGCCGCGTCAAACTGAAACGTGTGCGGTAGGTCCAACAGGCGGGCAATGGGCAGGAGCCCCATGTCCCGCAGTAGTGGGACGTACCGCTGGTCCAGAGGCCAGTGCTCTCTGGGACACCTGAGGACGAAGCTCAGAGGGCCGACCCCCACCGACCACACGTGGCATTGGTGTTCCCCATCCCACCGTGGGTCGAGCAGCTCATACGTGGCGTCATCTTGAGGCTACGCCATCTCCTGAGATACGTAGAACAACAAGTTAGTGTGCAATAAAAACATGGGTACAAACAAGCAAAACGAAAGCGAAACATATGATAGGAGCAGCACCATGCGATAAAGAACTCAGAGTTCGAATCCCATGAACCATTGTGTAGTGCATTACAATGCACGTACCATTGTCCGACGCATTCAAACACATACAACATGATAATGCCTAACGGGAGTGCATAAGAACGCATTACAACAAACATATAGCATACATATATGGGCGATGAAACTTCATCGCTACGGTGTGTTGCTTGACCCAGGCCTGTTTGGGAAGCTGCTGAGGGAGTGGCCAATCGTCTTGCAGAGTCTGCATCTCGGGCGCCTAGCCTATTGCCCACGCTGGCTATCATCCATGTCGTTACGGATGCGGCGGGACTATCGTCTTCCATGACCGACCTGCTTAAGTGCGTCGTTTGACACCCACTTCATGTGCCTAGGCCAGAGGTCCCTGTAATGCATGTCCAGCCTGTACGAATTGAACTCGGCGCTTCAAGTGCCGTACAGGTGGTGCATGTCGTAGTACTCCGAGAGGTAATGCGCCGAGGCCTGGCGCCACGCTATGCACACCGTGTACACATGGAAGCATGGCTTGTGAAGAAGCTGCGACTTACTGTAGGTGCATGACGCTTCATCATCGATCGAGTAGACTTGTTTGCGATCACCTCTAGCTTGACCCATGACATACTTCTGTCTCAGACGGATCTCGAACTTCTTCCTGATGCCATCCATGGTCCTAGCAGTGTGCGAACAAGCCTTGTTGATCTTCTTGTCCATGTAGGCCTGTGCCACCTCTGAGAATTGCTTGCCTTCATCCATATGCCTCTTCGCCATCATGGCTCTGTTGACGAAGTAACCCATGGTGCGATTCTAGCTCTCCTCGACAATTGTGGTGATCGGGAGGGATCGGACATCCTTGAGGACACCGTTGTATACCTCGGACATGTTGGTCGTCATGATTTCGTACCGTGCACCACCAGTGTCGTGCAGCAGAGACCATTTCTCCAAGTCGGGTGCGTGCAAGTTTACCCACTGCGTGAACTCCCTAACTCTGGCGAAGCCTCCTGTCGCTGCCCTTGCCTCGACATCCTGGGAATTCCTGACATACTTGCTGGTCTCCTCGTCCAACTGTCTCCACACGGCCTCGAACTTCCGCCTTTGGTTCTCCATGCACAGCTTCTTGAAGGTCTTCATCATCTCCTTGCTTCGGAACCTTGTGTGGAAGTTTGCCACGAGATGCCTCATGCACCATCGGTTCATCAGGTCGATCCACTAGAAGGGGGTTGTGTCCCGTTTTGCATCATGCTCAACACGGACAGCAACCCAGTATTGCGGTCCAAGATGACGCATACGCCTGGGCGGTCTTGAACCACCGCTTGCTTCACGTTTGCAAGGAACCATAACCAACTATCCGTGTTCTCGCTCTTAACAATCGCGAAGGCCACGGGGAGTAACTGGTCGTTCGCGTCGGCTGCAACCGCGGTGAGGATGGTGCCCTTGTACTTGCCAGTGAGGAAGGTGTTGTCCATCAATAGCATGGGACGACAGCACTTGAACCCTCCGCTCACCTGGGGGAAGGCCCGGAATACTCCGTCAAGGACAAAACAATTCAGCCCCTTCCTAGGATGCTCCTGCTCCTGATTGTTAATGTATGTCCTGGGATCTTATTCTGCAATCTGATGGAGCATTCTTGGGATGAAGTCGTAGGCCTCTTCGTATGTGCCGAACATACGCTCTAGGACCTTCCGTTTCGCTCGCCACACCTTGCTGTAGCCAACCGGGAAGCCCACCATATTGACAACATCTGCCAAAAGAAGCTTCAGCGAGATGGATACATCACCTACGACGAGGTGGCTTATTAGCTCCGCAACATATGACGAGGTCAGGTTGCGGCATGTAACATTCCAATTTTCCGAGCTTTAAAAATTCTTTTGATTAGTTCGTAGTTTAAAATTCACCCTTTGGATTTATTTGAATTTAATTCAAAAGCTTAACTTGGACTTTTAGTATCAAAACAATTTAATGTGAATAATCCCAACATCAACAATGGTCAAAACTATTTTATTTGGATTCTATGTGTTTGGATATATTTTCTATATTTTTCTAGAATTTTTTCGAGTGTATTTGCTATTTTCTATTTGTCATTTGGATTTTCTGCTTTTTTCTAAAAAGGAAAACTAATATAAAATCTCATAATATGCCTTGGGCTCAAACCCCCTTTCTTTTGGCCCACTTCTTTTCTTTCGGCCCGACACGCTTCTCCTTCTTCCGCGTGGGCCTCAGCCCAACACCTTGGCCCAGCCACTTCCGTGCGTCGAAGCCCAACCGGTCCACTCATCCTTTCCTTTTTCTTTGTCTCTGCTCGGTGGTCCCACCGTTGCCAGCTCATGTCGTCTTCCTCCAGGACTTCTGTGCCCGTGCTTGAGCCGAATGACGACGCAGTTGTGTCCCTCTTGGACTCGCTCCTCCGATGCTATATAAGAGCACCCCCTTGCATCAATTCCTTTGCTTGTTCCTTCTCACCCCGAAACCCTAAGGCCTGGCCTCGTTTCCGTCGACACTGTGTCGGATTTTGCCAAGGATCGCCGTCACCGCAAGCTTCTCCCTCGACAAAATTCGTCGCCGTCGAAGCATCTTCGCTCGGGCCGTTGCCTTCTTCGGGCCCGCAATAGCGCGGTCTTCACCGTGACACCACCACCTTCGGTCACAGACCACTCCTTCACCGTTTTTGTGTTCGTCCGAAAAACGACCGCCGCCACCCTTGACCGATCTATATCTTGGTGAGCTCCTTCATCGTTCCGAGCCTTCCCCTATGTTCCTAGTGATGCCACCGCACCCGTGCTCCTCTTGATCTTCATCGGGCGCTAGTGATCCGCCAAGGCCACCGTGACCAAGCTCTACTCGGTAGTTAGAGTCATGCCATGGTCAGCCTTGCCCTTATTATTTTTGTTTCTTTCGGTCTTGCGAGTCGACAAGCCCAATAAGCCGCCACATCACCACTTGATCCTACATGGCGCTTGCGTGTCATGCCATGTGGCACACCCAAGTCCCACCTGAGCCAAACATCCTATAAACTTAGTCTATGTGCACCGAGCCACTTCCAAGTGGGACCCACCTGTCAGATTAATTTCCTTTATATTCTTTTTGGCCGAAAAACCTTAGTGACGTCAGATGACATCATAAATCCTTTTTTCTTTCAGAAATATAATTCAGTAAATCCATAAATTATGACTTTCATGATTTTATGTGATTTCAATCTTCCAAAGCCCATATCTTTTGCATCCGAACTCCGATTAAGCTCATTCAAATTTCTAAATTCATCTAAATTTGAGATCTATTTATCTGAGATTTTTATTTAATTTTTGGAGTTTTTTTGCCTCTATTATTTATTTATTTTGTTTATTTGCTTCGTTTGTGAGTAGACGTTGATACTTGGGGAAACTTTGAAGAAGAAGGAGTGCTTCAAGAGCAAGATCAGTACCTAGACCTATTCCAAGGCAAGTTATATCTTTGATCATATTGAATCCAGTTTTCAAAATACTTTGATTCAAATTACTGCATTTACTTTAAGTATTTATTTAAATGCTTTTGGGTGTAGTTATTAATCCAATTTGTTATATTCACCTTGTCTATTGTTATATCATAATCTTTTGTCACCCTAAATTGTTTCATTATTTAGTTGGTATTATCGTTGCACCAACTTGGGTTGGTTAGTTACGATTAGATTGCTTAGTCAAGCCACGAGAGTTGCAAATATAAACTTGACTAAGTGATTATGGAACTTTGTGATAAAACTGCGTGTACTATGTGCTATTACTTGTTGATGACATATGTTGCACTTAACCAACTGGGAGGTAAAGGATTTAGACTGAGCCAAATGGTGGACACTAAGTGATATGGTGGAGCTATGTGCATGGGAATAATAATCTGTGTGACATAGTTAGAAATTGGAAGTCTTGCCTTGGTCAATTAAGGACTTAACTTTGTACGTCATTGAACTGAGCCTTACTGTACGACCACATGCCTGGTATGGGAAGGGCCTAACTTAGTAAGTTATGAATTCTTGACATTGCTTACTCAGGTAGTAGGTTAAGCTGTGTGCATGGGTGGAAGTATGAGCTACCAGGTAGTCGCATCGCAGGACGATTCGCCGCTTCCCTGTCCAACATTGTGTGTCGGACTGGCTTTCTGTGTGGGTTAGTATAGCGGTAAAGCACATCGGGAGTATCAATGCTTGAGTTGAAGTTTTTGAAACGCTTTGTTATAATTAGTGCTAGCTACACTAGTTGTATCGTGTGGGTAAAGTGTACAATCTCTGCAGAGTGTTAATCAATCTATTCGAATAGCCGCGTCCGTAGTCATGGACATACTCGGGGATTTCACACGAGGGGTAGCGTTCATAAAATATTTGGGAAGGGAGTTGTGTGATCTAAGTCATATGGCTGTGTGAATAACTTGATTAGGCTATGTGTCTTTGTGAAAACAACTGATAAAATTAATATTGTTTATTTGTTTTACTTCATGTTTTAATCTATTATTCATATTTAAATTGCAAATGTTGCATTTCTGCAAAAGAACCACAGAAGCCATTCCTTTGGAATAAGCCATCGTGTATAAATTACATTCTGTGGTATGACTTACGAGTACGGTTGTGTACTCATGCTTGCTATAATCAATCAACACAAGTGGAGGAGTCTTCGCCTACTTTCGAGGAGGAGTTCTACAAAGGTGTTGATCGTTAGGTCTTGATCCCAGTCGGTTGCCTGTGGCGAATTGATGGGATTTCGCTGGAATTTAGTTTTGTTCCGCTGCTGCTTATTTCTCTATTGTTAGCCCTGTGTGACTTAATAAATGTAAACTCGACTATAAGGTCAAAATGGTTATTTGTTGATCAAATTACTCGTTTATGTTATTATTCGTCTTGTGTGGATCGATATTCATCTATGTTGATACTGTGTGCACTAGCGTGATCCTGGACTAGTGCATTATACACAGAGGGTCCAGAATTGCATTTTTGGGTCCCAGCACGGTGCCTATGAAGTGGCTCTGCAAGCTCGCATGTGTGATCCTTGAGCACCGTTATGCGAAAGTCCGCGGCGGTGTCACTGAACCGCTGCGCACGAACCTTGCTAGGGCAAGATCCATCCACACACTTCACAATGTAGGTGTCAGGGTTGGACCTGTGCATCCGATACATCCGGCTAATGTTGACAACGTATCTGGCAATGGCCTGCTGGGCAGCGCTCTTGTTAGGGAAGCACTGCCCTAAGAGCAGAGTGTCTTCATTGAACCCCCACTCCGCTGCCTTTGTCTGTGGCAACACCAGGGATGTCGCTGCGATGTCGTCCAATCTAAACGAGACATATGCAACATCGGTGATCACAACACCACCAAATACACCTCTTGTAGCAGCTTCTCCATCAGGCTCCTCTCCAAAACTTGTTGTATCCACAGCCGCCTCCTTGCTTTCCACTAGATCCACTTGCTCGGCAAGGTATTCGAGGCAGTCAATACGGGCTGCCCACCACCTCTCCACGCCTTCATTCTGCTCGAAAGTCTCCACACGCCTCCTCAAGTCTCCATCGCCCACTTCCTTGCCCACATCTCCGCCAACACCAACGTCTGCATCAGCGCTGAAGACCAACCCAGACACTTCATCTCCAGCAGCTGCACCAGAACCACCCATGGCGGATGATTCTGTCCTCTCTACAAACTAGACATACACCATCAGCCTGGCATATATCACAGCAGTAGGGTTGCACACAACCTCTATATAGTTGGCCCACGAAGCGTCGCTGCTCACCTTCATAAGTTGCCAAAAAGTCTCGCTTGCCCCACCCGCCGCTGAGGCTTACAATGTCTCGATGCGTAGCTTCTTCCTTCTAGTGTCCCGATCGAACGTGCAAAGCACACACCTTTTTAGCTCGCACAGGCTAATGTCCTTCAGACCCAGTGCCCGGATCTGGGTCCGGTCACACTTTGACAGGTCCACCCCGTACGACCCGTTGCGTACGAGACCATCACCATAGAACACGAACAAGTCTGCAATCGACATGTTCAAGGAAGACTTATCTTCTGTGGCTGGGGTCTCTTATTGTTGGTCGAGAAGATTTTCGATGGCATTAGGTTTTACGCGCAAAACGAGAAAAACAAATAAATACATAAATACAAATAAAATTACAAAAGTATAAAATAAATACTGGAAGGAAGATTAGGATTTTATACGAATTTATAAACTTGAATCACTGGATTCAGAGTTCGAATGATGGAGAACGAGCGATTGGAAGATTGATTGGAAATAAAATACGGGAAATTGCAGAACATAGGAATATTCCAGGGAATGTTGTTTTTGGGCTGGTTTTGCATTTCCTAATGTACAAGCCGATTGGGGGACATGTAAAAATTAACACCATACACATTGCATAGTATTTTTTTCCCTAACACACTAAGTATTTTAGTTTCGTAATGTATATGACAACTAGTCTACGTATGAGTGAAATAATGCACACCGTCCACGGTTCAAATAATTCGTACATTTACATGGTTTCAAAATGGAGATTTCTACTACATGAAGGATTAATATATTAATCCTTACATGCTAATTAACTAACAATGTCATCCACATGAACTAAACATTTACGTCAACTAACCATGGTTACCTAACACATTCCACAAGATCAAGAAACCATTACGGTAATAACAAATTAACTACGGTACTTGCATGTATACTTATGTAATAATTACGGGACTACTAAGCTAATTACATGCTAATCAACTAGCTAAAAATATAGTCGCATATGGATGAAAATTACATTTTCTTCATGCTCGCAAGCCGACCTACAACTTATGCAATTGCGCAACCTCCAAACTTGTATTGAAAACCACAAAAATGCAACTAAAAACCACCTTCTCTTGCTCCCTCTCGGTCTCTCGTTGGCTCATAAGAAATGCAAATGGCTTCGTGCGGCCGGCCGAACGACGGGTGTTGCATTTTTATGCCTACCAGGCTGCTGCGTGGGCGCGCGCGTGTACGCTCGAGGCAATGCAGTAGGCGCCTCAAGCGGGAGGGCCGACCGACACGCGAGCAGACGTGTGCCACGTGGAACAGGCGCGTGAGGGGGGCCAAACCACGGGTAGGAGCAAAGGCGCAGGCGTCTTGACCGTCGCAAGATCGCTGGGAGCCAAGGCAAGCGTGGCAGGCGCCAACACCTGGCGGTCGTGCGTGGTGCCGGGCAGTTCCTGCGCTCGGGAACCGCGAGAAGTCGCCGTCTTGTTCCTGCGCTCCGGTGGCGTGGAAGGCCGCCGGGCCCACCACCTCCCGCGCCACGCCGCTCACTCCCTCGCTGGCCCTTCTCTTTCCGCGCCCCCCGACCGCATTATGCCCTATGTGTCTGCTTCAGAAGCTCCCGCGCTCGAGAGGGGCTAGATTTGCAAATACGGTGGCAGTGGGGCTATTTTTGCATTAAGGGTGGCACCATGGGGCCAGATCAAAAAAAGAAAAATTCCTCATTTTGACAAAAATTTGGTACGAACTAGTCTGCAATTTCATGAATTTGACGGCCACTGTTGCCTGTACTAGATCAATTACATTTACAGGCTCAAAACCATTTTTAGTAACTAACAATTTTCAATTTTGTACTGTGCTAAACAACTCGTCTTCTCCATTTGGGTTGGAAAGTGGTCACTGGTCAGCAGCCCTACAAGATGCTACTCTGTTCCCCGGAAAAACTAGTACTACTGAAACTATTATTGGTGTGCTAACGGCGAATTTTTTTTTAAATAATCTATTTTTAATCGAAATTACAAAAATATTCTGGCGATAATTTTTTTTACGGAAATATACGTCTGTCGCCCAATGGTTGAGCGATTTCGATTGGAATCGCCAAGCAGCTTGGGCGATCGTTCTCACTACTCGCTATAGCTCGTATGGTCGTAGGGGATGTCCTCCTCGCAAACGGTCCTCAGAGTCGCCCTCCCACTGCGCTACCCACGGGCCCATCCTACTCCCCCAGTTCGTGCCGCGGCGGACTCCCTTCCTACTGAAGCTGCAAGACGTAACATGTAGTTAGCAGTGATGCGTAAGAGACGACAACAAAAACAACTCATGTATGCCGATCACTCACGAGTGCACGTTCTCGGGCACTGCATGCCTAACTGGTACTGGAACCTCCTGCCGTAGGTCCCGTCAACTAAGATCACGGACAGCATATGCCTAAAAGCCTCGATGCAGGGACCGAAGGCTACGAAGGCCCTATGCAATATCAAAAAACCTCGCGGAATTTTAGATGGCATGTCCTTTACAGCAATATACGTGCCCGGGTTTCTCTCCTGCAGCACCTCAAGCATACGAGGAAGGTTGTCGTACGCCGCCTCAAAAGATCCAAACCGTCTTTCCATAGCCTTCTGCTTCGCACGCCACGCCTTCCCATAGCTGATCTTGTACTTAAATTTCTTCTCAATAGCCACCATAATGTGCTTGGCCTCCATATCCTTCTTCTCCACTATCTCTCCATACATCAAATTAGCTATGAATGTCGACGTTATGTTACGATGTTCGCACAAAACACTCTTGAGCATGCACGAAAGCGGCTCCACCTTCGAGACAATCCAAAGGAGTCTCATACTTGGTCTATCGCGCTGCACTCGCCAGGACAATCGGCACCTTTCGCATTTCACGGTGTCTTGCTCTTGGCTAGATTTGACCACCAAACATCCATTGATAGACATAGCCCACAACTTAATGGCATCCTCGCAAGGATGTCTTATCGACAAACATTGAGTGCAACCGAACCTCCGTGGCATGGTACTCCCACGGCGATTCGTGCTTTCGTCGTCGCGTACATAGACCCTCGGCGTCAAACTGCTCCATTCCCGGGATGGGAGCTCCGTCCTCATCGGAATCGCCTCGTCGTCTTCTTGTAAAGCTTCCTCTTGACCAAGGCCATCCGGTCATCGCTTTCCATTTGATGCAATATGTAATCCCTATGCTCTCCTTCATCACCGTCTCAGAGGCTCACCATGCGGTGCCCGATCTTCCTCTCTGTATGTACCAAGTCGGGCTCATCACAAGCAACATTCTCTGAACTCTTCAGTAACCTGACCCTCCCGGTCCTCTTCTTCACCAACATGTTTGGGCACAGTCGCTCGCAACACCCGGATGATATCCCATGAGGGGCCCTACACAGCTTCTTTTGGGCATGGTTGCACAAGTATCACACACTCATATCCACTACCACGACATCCTTCTATAAAGCCCTTCCACACCGCCGTGCGCATCGGTCTTCTCAACTCCCACCGATGTTCGTGGAGATCGGCTCCAAAGCCCTTGTATGTCGACACAGACACCTCGGGGTTCAAAGAGAAGTCTGCGGGTCGGCCGATGCTTCACATCTTCGATTCGTGCATTCTCGCCGTCCGGGTGTACCAGAGTGGCTTGTCAAAACCGCTCAAGTCAACACCGCAGACCTTCACGAACGGTGCCACAAGACCGTAATGCACTTTCAATGTAGTGGGTGCAGGCATGACTTATTGTATGGTCGCAAATATTTCCAACATTGCAATTAGTCACCAATAGCGCACACATGCAAGCATCTTGTTACATTGTAATTTACATTTGTAAGGACCTTCGCTTATCGTCCACAACTACACGACAAAGATGATCAAGACGCTATTCATTCCCTAAGGCAGAGGCCACAATGAACGTGTAGTACGATATTCAGATTCAACTTACAAACCGAGCTATTCCACAAAGCGGGCATTATTCGATTCGGACGCTAACTTGCAATCCCAAATGCTACAAGTGGCATTCGGTCTTCTACCAATTACGTAAGTCGGTTAGTTCATACTAATTTACTTGTACTAATTAGTTTATACAAATAATTCATCCTCCTTATGCGCCGATCACGCATTATTCACCCAATAATAGTCGGCCACGCACATACCGAAACACTACTACAATACATCTCACAAACAAAGACTAATAATACTCCCTTACAGACTATTTTTTACAGAACTAAAGTTTTTATCGCTACTACTTACATACAAATCAACAATATTTCGATTTTCTATTTTTTTCTCTCTAACCACAATTTCCTACTAAAAGCTACTATACTACTCATTTAACTAAATAAACTATTTACCTACCCAAAAAATACACTACAAAATACACTTACGTACAAATCAACAACATTTCAATTTTCTACTCTTTTTTTTCTAACTACAGTTTCCTACAAGCGCTACTTATACCTACTATTTTAACTAACTAAATAACTACTTAAAAAAATACAGTACAAAATAAATCAAACTTACCTCCTCGCAATCCAAGTTTTTCTTCTCTTCTCCCTCTCCCTCTCCCTCCCCCTTCTCTTTTTTCCTCCCCTTTTTCCTCTCCTCTCCTTCTCTTTTTTCCTCTCCTCTCCCTCTCTTTCTTCTCCCGTAGCGACTGTTTACGCTCTGCCGAAACGAATCGGCCGGGGACCATGGTGCCTATATAGGCAATCCATCGCCGACCGTTATGCATCGAACATGCAGATCATTGTCACGATCGATCCTATCGCCCAACCGTGCGGCGAGTGTAATGATGACGCCAACGGCCCGGCTCCTGTACAGCTTTAAAGCCGAACGGTTGGGCGATAGGCTTGCGATCGCCAACCGTTGAAGCGATAGGCTCGAAGTCGCTCAACCATTGGGCGACAGACGATATTTTGTAAAAAAAATATCGCCGGAATATTTTTGATATTTCGAATAAAAAATAGATTATTTTAAAAAAAAATTCTGCTAACGGCTGTCTTTCATTTCGTAGATGGACCATCCAATACAAGCCAACAGGACATACATTCTACCGAAGAAGCCATGTGCAAAGCTTCCTGGCTTTTGCTAGTGCAGATGTATGATTCAGGCTTTCTGTGTAGGCCATTTATTTTTGGGGTTTGAATGTGCTCCGGGTTTGGTATGTCTACCCAATTTACAATTACTAAGACCGATCATAGACACTGTTTATTGAATGCAACATGTTTTTTTTATATGCTCAAGTTTTGGTTTTAGTTTTACTAATTTCAAATGTTTTTACAAAATTTAGCGTTGCTTAGCCCTAGATCCCAAGTAGGATGCCATCTCACTCTAGAATTTTTGTAATAACCTGACCTAGATCCTAGATAAAGAGACTCGATTTTCCTTTATTACGGTCACAGCTTTCTAGTTCTTGATATTACTGCTTGGTAGCTAAGATGCTGAGTCCAAATGAACCAGGCACCGGAAGGCAAAAGAAGTTCAGGTGACAATGTGGTAATGGTTGACCCTCTGGAAGCCAAGCGCTTAGCTGCTAAACAAATGCAAGAAATTCGGGCGAGAGAAAACCTGAAGGTGCAGTGTTCCTGTTTTGTACTTCCACTAAGTCATGTCTCCTCTGAAGGACAAAATATTCTTCACAGTGAAATAAAAGGTTTTTCTAAACCAATATAGATGGTAATGAAATGGGAATTTTTTTTCTACACTCATCGGTAAAATTCTTTCTTATAGCTGGAAATAGAGCTTGGCTTTTCCCTACATATAAGGCTCTTAGCTTTATTGTTGTGCAATTTGCCAATTCCTTATCGGCTCCTGTCTGTCCACCAAAATTTGATGGTGTGTTGCGAAATTGACAAACCTAACCTAATTTCAAAGAAAGTGTCCACACCAGTTATGTTCACATGAACCAAAACCATTCTTACAAATTGCAATGCTTCAGTGCTGCATGGATACAAATTTTATTTTCAAATATGCAGTAGCTCGTTGAAGCATTTCAAGATTATTCAGAAAAAACATCAAGGGAATAATCTGAAAATCCTGATGCGATACATTATCGCTGGTTTGTATATATGTGCCCCCCGACATACTAGTTCCTGTCCTTGAACAAATGGCTGTTTCCCCATTCATTACCATGAATTAATCCATGTTACACCTGCTGGAGCACCCATCTGCTGTCTGCTGTATACCCTTCTGAATTGCCCAATCAATCTATATGCTTTCTTACATCCTTTCAATTTTTTGCCAAATCAAAGTTGTCTATTATGCAGGGACGTCGTCAGGCAGAAGCTATTAATGGCGCATTGGCAATGATAGGACTGGCTGCTGGATTGGTAGTGGAAGGTCCAACAGGAAAGGGTATCTTGGGACAGGTACATAAGTTCCATATAAAAAAGGGAAAATCACCTCGTAGTAGACAATAGTAACCAGATCCAACAACTGGTTTTCTGCCTGAGAAAATTTCCAACGAATAACTGTGACATCTACTGTAAAATACCATAATAAGTTAAAAGCCTAATTACCAGAACGTTAATAATAGTTCTACACTACTAATATGTCATCTTCTGTTTATCTATTCCTGCAGCTAGCTGGATACCTGGGAATTTTTTATATTAATTAATCCTTTTTTTTAATTTTATTTTAAAATTAACCCCGACGACTTTATTTCCAATTCTAACCTCTTTGGTCACGCTTATGGTGGTGGCGTGACAAAACAACGTTGTCACGCCAAATCAGATCTGGGCAAACTCTTGTTACGCCACCACTCGTGGCGTGACAGTGTTGTTTGGTCACGTCAAGATCAGTGATGTGACCAAAAGTGCTATTTTGAGGACTTATCCGATGGCGTGACAGCATTGTTTTGTTACGCCATGGGTGGTCGCGTGACCAAAGAGGTCAGAATTGGAAATAAAGTACGGCAGAAGTTAACTTTAAAATAAAAATTAAAAAAGGTTAACTAATATAAAAAAGTTTGATACCTCGTGGCCTTTTCTAGCTTATTTGGGCAATAGCCTATCGCTATGGAAGTTTTATTTTTTCACTTTCCTCAACCAGGAGACCTCTTGTCTGAATCTTATTTGCTGGATCCAACCATTTTTTTTCATAGTTAATCATGTTAGAATATGTCTCTTTTGTATTTTTTATCTGTATATGAAAACCCACTTTGTACATTCCTATATATATTGCCTATTGGGCCCTCTTGAATATACACACAATATTCATAACATGGTATCAGAGCTAGGGTTCTAACCTAGCTCCTTCCGTTGATTTGTTGTCATCAAAGGCCGACGCCGCCGCTACTCCCGCCGCCCGTCGTTGGAGCACTGCCCGTCGACAAGGATGCCGCCTGAGGACGACGTCGGTCGAGCTAATGCCGGACTAGTCATCGCCTGACGACCGGCCTCTGCCTGAGCCCGGCCTTCACCTGACACGCTCGATGCTCCGCCCAACGCACCCGACGCTAGCCTCCTCCCGACGCTGGCCTCCTAATGCCAGCCTCCGCCCGACACGTTCGTTGAAGCCACCGCCGCCCACGCTCATCGAAGTTGCTGTCGGATCCACCGCCACCGCTGCCACGGGGGGAACCCTAGTTCCCCCACGTCCTACGTGTGTTCTTCGTGAGCAGACCGACTTCTAGTTGAAGCTGTTTTAG
Organism: Phyllostachys edulis; assembly: GCA_036346405.1. NCBI lineage: Eukaryota > Viridiplantae > Streptophyta > Magnoliopsida > Poales > Poaceae > Phyllostachys > Phyllostachys edulis. Next base: position 72,310,084 of record CM070548.1, on the reverse strand, counting down.
CTAGCCCAAACAAAAAAAAAATCAAAATTCAAAAAGAAACAGAAGAAGAACGTCGATCTAACCGCTGCGACATCCAGCGCCGCCTGTTAGACTTCATTGCCTTGGTTGCCGCGCCGTCTAGCGCCGCCTACCGATGGCTTTCGTTCCATCAGCTGCAATCCCATTCTCGGGAACAAAACTCCATGGGATAAATTACATGTTGTGGTCTTCACTCATGGATATCATGCTCGATGGTCTCTGCCTCTATGGACATGTCACTGATGCTCGACCTTGCCCACCATCACCGGTTCAGCCTTCTCTCAGACAACCTACTTCTACACTTCCTGCAGAAGATGAGGCCGCCAAGAAGGAGGCAGAGGCCACTACTGCTGCTGCTAACGCTGCTGCTGAGGCCTTTCGGTATGCCATAAACGCTTTTGAGCGCTGGTGTGCTGATGAGGCCTGTGTTCGCGCCATCCTGGTGGTTAGCGTCGACGACTCCATCCAGCCAGATATTGTTGATCTGCGTTCTACTCACCAGGTCTAGGAGTACTTGCGCGAGCGATACCAGCAGAGAAGTGATGCTCAGTTCTTTTCGATTCAGCGTGAATTGGAGACGCTTCGCTAGGACTCCTCTGTCGATGACTTCTTCCGAGCCCTAGCCAGTTTCTGGCGCCAGTTGGACGAGCTGGCTTCTCCGCTCTGTCAGGAGTGTCATAAGGTGCAGAAGGCGGATCGTGATCGCCTTCGCCTTTATGACTTCATCTGCCGTCTACGCCCAAAGTTTGAGCCTGTCAGGGCTCAACTGCTAAGCCGCTCACCACGACCGACAGTCGTCGAGGCTTTTTCGACACTTCGTGCTGAGGAGCTTCGTCGCGGGTTAGCAGCACAGTTTGTTCTGGCTGTGCTTGCTAGCCCTTCTTCGACTACACCGACGATTTCTGCTTCGACTACAGTCTCTCCTCAGGTATTTGTTTCTGCTATCGTTTTTGCACCAACTGGGGTTCAGTGCAATTATTGCAAGAACTTCGGGCACGACTACCAGCGTTGTATGGTGCGAAAAAAGCAGAACAAGGCGTGTGGACGATTCAAGGGGGGCAGGGAGGCCATTCCTCGACGGGAGGACAGATTCACACGTTATGACCTTCTCAGCGAGGTGACTCTGTTCAGCAGTTCTATCATGCTCTACTTCAGCAGCTCTCTCACAGCTTAGCGGGTTCTGTCAGTCTAGCTCAAACGTCTCCTCCAGGTATTTCTCGGGTTCTGGATTTTGGTGCCTCTTTCCACATGACACCGGACTCCACATCTCTCAATTCAGTAGGACCTCCTGTTATTCCTATCTCTGTTTAGACAGCTGACAATACTCCTCTGTCTGTCAGTTGTCAGGGCACTCTTTTGTCCACGGATTTTTCTGTTCCAGTTGTTTCTTATGTTCCCCAGCTTACCATGCAACTTCTCTCAGTGGGTCAGCTCACCGATTTTGGCTGTAGGTTGGTTTTGACTCTCACACCTGTTTCATCCAGGATCAACAAACAGGGATGGTACTTGGGACTGGCCGGCGCCGTAGGGATCATCAGGGTCTCTCCTTGATCGCCTCCACCTTCCGTCCACTTCAGTTGCTTCTATCACCGCTGTGTCTACTTCCACCGCTATTGCTGCCACCACCTCTGGAGTTTTTGCGTAGTGGCATCACCGTTTAGGTCACTTATGTGGGTCCTATCTTTCTCCATTAGTTCGTAAGGGTGTTCTTAGACGTGTTACTGTTGACACGACCATGTTTTGTCAGGGTTGTAAGCTGGGCAAGCAGTTATAATTTTCTAATCATTCTAGTGAGTCCTTGTCTTCTCGTCCTTTTGATTTAGTTCATTCAGATGTATGGGGACCTACGCCTATTATCTCTAAAGGCGTGTATAAATCTTGTGTGCTCTTCATTGATGATTATTCTCATTTTACATGGATTTTCCCTATGTCTAATCATGGTCAGTTTCTTGTGATCTATCATAGCTTTGCAACGATGGTTCGTACTCCGTTTGATTCTTCCAACCATACTTTTCCCTGTGATTCTGCTGGCGAGTACTGTTCTGGTGGTTTTAGACAGTTTCTTTCTGAGCAGGGCACTCTTTATTAGTCTTCTTGTCTTAGTGCCCATGCTCAGAATGGGGTTGCTGAGCGCAAACATCATCATCTGATTGAAACTACCCGTACTATTCTCCTTGCCTCTCATGTTCCATCACAGTTCTGGGTTGAGGCTATTTCTACGGCTGCATATCTCATCAATATGCAGCCTTCCACTGCTCTTAAGTGTGTCAGTCCTATAGAGCGTCTCTACTCTCAAGCCCCCCAGTACACTCACCTCCGTGTTTTTGGCTGTATTTATTTTGTTCTACTGCAGCCTTGTGAACTCACTAAACTATCGGCCCAGTCAGTTGAGTGCATGTTTCTTGGTTACAGTTCTGAGCATAAGGGTTATTGTTGCTGGGATCCTTCTGCTTGACGGATCAGGATTTCACGAGACGTTGTCTTTGACGAATCTCGACCTTTCTTCTATCGAGATTCGGCCCCTCATGTTTCCACCGTTGAGTCGATTTCATGGCTGTCTCTTTCCGACTCTTCACCAATTTCTCCACTATCACAGTCTTCTCCTGGTCTATCTCCAGTGGTTCCTTCTATACTTTCGCCTCCGGTGCTGCCTCCTGCAGCACCGCCTCTTGTTCCCTGCAGCACCACCGTCTCATTTCTCTGGTATTCATTACTCCAGACGTCCTTGTCTTTCACCAGTCTCCTCTTGTAACACCCTGGCTATTCGGAAGCCAAGATGTCACCTAAATCATCTAACACACAACCATAATGCGGAAGAATTTGAATAGTATTATCCAATGACATAAAGAGATCACTATTTAATAGAACCGTGGCATGAAAATATTCTGAATTTAAGCAAGTATAACGAGGGGTGATCGAAGATCACAAGCAATACTTAATCAACCATAACATAGAGAGGGTTATCAACTCCATCTAAATTTAATTATTACAGTTCATCATTAACGAATGAAAAATAGAACTAAATCGTAATCTTGGACTTGATTAAGGTGAAGTGAATGAGTAGTACGTGTCTACTCCCTCCCAATAGAGCCAACATCAATGATCACCTAAAAAAACAAACAATGCAAGAATGAGTCCGAGACTCAGCAAGTACAGAAAATAAATGGGACATACAACAAACATGATCATGACAACATCATTGAAGAATATGAATAAATCACAGAATGAATGTTTGAATGAATGGAATGAATGAATTGAATGAAACGAAGGGACTACACACATGCATATACCGGTATAGCTGGTGACACACTCGTCGGTGTTCACCTAAGCCCGCATTTAACAAAATGCAGGGATCCAAGTCCCGTATGAAGAACGTTTCATACGGGTGTCCCAAACTGCCCACATTGGAATGGTGGGTCTTACGTGCCCATACTGGAATTGATGGGTCTTTACATCCCACTCCCGTGGGTGAATCATGATTCATGAACCATGAATGAATGAATATATATGAATTTGTAAGAAGAAAACTCAAGAAGCATGATTCACATACATGAAACGAAGTAGAAGTCAACGAAACCTACTCACATACCATAGTACTCAGTCATGGCATGAACTTAAAACATTATGAACAATCGACAGCAGTACATCACACAATGTACTTGCCCATATTGGAATAATGGGACTTCACTACCCACTCCCGTGGGTGGATAGGAGCGAAGGAACGAATGAATGTAAGGAACGTAGTCTTATTATTGAAGAATCATGGTATATCAACTATGAAGGGAAACAAGGAATACCGAAATTACCCATTTCATATTCATCAATCAAGTGGAACAAACAACAAACAGGACAAATCAATTGTACTTGTCTCAACCGTGATTCAAAAGTCAATGATAGAAAGCTCTAGCCCCGGGGTTCACCACCACCTAGCAGCCGTAAAACAATATACTAAGTACACCAACCAAAAGTGTACAGCAATGCAATAAAACAGAAAAAGAACAAGCGTCCCTAAACGCAATCCCAACAATTAATCAAAACTCTCTCAAATTCTCAAATCTGTCCAAACGAACAGCTGTTAAGGAAAAATTCTTAACTTTTGAGTCAAAACTCCAAAATCTATGAATCTAATTTTCCTAGAACCTACACAATCCTAGCTACAACTTCTCAGGTGACCAAAAGATCAAACTAGTTCATCTAAGTCTTTGTTTTTAATCCCGAAGACCGATCTGCCATCTCCGGTACTACTAACTTGTGAATTTCATAACTTTTGTTTGGCTCAACCAAACACATTGTTCTAATACTCTATGGAAACTATAGGAAACCAAATATCTCAATAAAATTATCTCAAATATTTCCATTGTGCAACAAATGTTGTAAATAGTCAAGTAAAACTCTTCTGTCCACAATAGAGAGGCAGATTACAGTCTGATCTTCTAAAATTCATAACTTTTGATCTAGAAATCCAAAAATTATTAAATTTAACTTTATGGAATCACAATGAAAATACCTACAACTCTCAAGGAGACCAACTGATCCAATTTGGCCGTCTCTCATATCAAATTTACAGATCTATGTTCGCTGCACAAGTCCTAAGACTGATTTAGCACTCTGTCTTGCGAAATTCATAACTAATTAACCGTTTATCCAAAAATTATGAATTAGAACTTTCTGGAAAGATAACGAAAATTCTCATCTATCTCCAGGAGACACTAATCTCTGAATCTACTCAGATCTAACCCAAAACCGCGCGTCAACAGGAAGACAGATTTAACCGATCTACTACAGAAATATCAGAACATCTAATGAATACGAATCGCATACGAATTATCTATCAAAACTAATTGGGATCACGAATTTACCTATAAGAACGACGTGAGATGCCGCTGAAATCTTCGTAAAACCCTCGCAAAGATCACCCCCACCTTCTTCTTCTTCCTCTCCTCTCTTCTTCCCTCTCCTTCCTCTTCCTTATGGCCGGCAACAATGGAGATACACCGGAGGGGAGGGGAGTGCTACAGTAGCACCGCGCTACAGTAACAGTGGCGCTACAGTACCGTGCTACAGTACTTATGTGCTAGGGTTTAGTTCCCCCCACATGGGCCCAAAGAGCTATGGGCCAAAGGCCCGAGTTCTAAAACTCCTCTAAAATTCTGAATTTTCCCTTTCTAATTATATTTAATTCTAATACTAGTCACTTATATGTTTTATATTTGAACGGGATATTACACCTCTCCTGATATCTTGTCGACACTCACATCTGATCCTTCTGATGATGCTCCTCGTTACGTCTTTCGTGATGGGACATCCCTTCGACCTCCTGATTGTCTTGGATTTGCTCCGATAGCTCATGCTCTCTTTATCATTGAGCCTAGTTCTTATCATGAGGCTGCTCCTCATTCTGAGTGGCAGCTCGCTATGGCAGAGGAGCTTGATGCTCTTCGACGTACGGAGACTTGGGATATTGTATCGACACCTGTGCATGCTCATCCGATCACGTGCAAGTGGGTGTACAAGATTAAGACCCGGTTTGATGGTACTATTGAGCGCTAGCTGTACAATAACAATGCAATTTTGCATGTCTAATTTCATACATGGTGTATCGAATCAAACATTGTGCTCGTATTCTTTTCCATGTTGTCAACAACTTCTGATGATGCTATTTAACAGCTGAAAAGTAGTTTAATTCATCGTTACATGGCAAGATTGAAGTCAGCAAGCATACTTCTCTTCATTCGTTTTATCCAAACTTTGAGCTTGGAGTGGAGAAGTGGCTCGAAATTATAAGTTTGTGTTTGTTTGGTGAATACTCGGTTTATGGCATTTGCGACAGAAAGTAGATATAAAAATGTTGCTTGATGCCACTATGATAATTTTGGTAGCTCAAGTATAAATTTTGTTTTATGATGTTGCTGATTCTGTATGTTTCAGTACTTGTGTGTAAAGTTTATTGTTTTTTTCTTGGAGAAGTTTATTGTCTGTAGGCTATTGCTCTAGCTTGTTTTGGTATCCCTAGTTGGTAGGTTTTTTAGAGAAAAAATGTTTATTGAACTAGTTGTCTTATCCAGAAGTTTTTTTTTAAAAAAAGAAATTAATATATCTTTGTTGGGCATACTTTTCATACTATTAGTAAGTTTGGTTTACCATGTTAGAATTAATCTTGATGATTTGTTAGTGCTTCATTGATTAGCGCTTGTAATTAGTGTGTTAATTTATTTAGTGGCTACTAGGACGTGAGTGCATGAGAATGGTTTATGTGTGTTGGGTTAGATTGCATGCATAAGTTTGTTAGCTAGTTAAGATAGCATGCAATTAGGATGTGGCCTAGTGGGTAAACGTGCATGATGCATGTTCTGGAGGTGCGGCCGTAGGAAGAGGTCGTAGTTAGCTGCTTAGTTGAGTTGTTATTTGTTATGGATGTGCAGGTTAGTTAGCCGGTGTGATTGAGTGGTTCTCCTGTATAAGTAGCACTTGACAATGAATAGGAAATAAGAAAGGTTCGGAGTGAGTCTATCCCCTCCCAGGAGGCAAGTCGTGTGGTGTCATACCATATACTCATGTATGCGTGAGTTCGAGTGTTCTCATACATACGTGTGTGTGTATGTGTATTTGTATATGCATGTGTGCGCAAGAGAGAGAGGGAGCTAAGTGATTCAGTTCCAACATACCAAATACCATCTTGTTATATATGACAACAATGTGATATTCCCTTCATGTTTTTTAAAGGGTGCATTTGGTTATCACCATCACATTTATCCCGCGAAGTCACAAAAAAAAATCCACAACTAAACAACCTATAGTAGATTCGAAAGGTGGCCTTTAGCCACAAGAAAACAAGTGCTACACCAGCCGGGCTGACTACAAGTTGGCATATTTGATTACGAATACCTCTAGACTGGTTGCAAGAAGCAAGGTTTTTTTTTGTTTGCTTTTCATAACATACGAGTTCACATTTACTAGTATACGATGTTCACAATTAAAAAAAAATGTAATTCTAGTATACGATGAGTTTTAGTGATTAGATTTGAATAGTAAAAACCAGGTAGAGTAAAAAAAAGACATGCTTGTTTTACCAGTATGAGTATGCATTTACCATTGCCCAACATTTGACAATGGTTCACGATAAAAAGGAGTTCGTTTAGATTTGACAAGCCTACCACCGAGGTGCCAGAGAAAGGATCCTTTGCCTTCATCGTGTACTTAATAACGGCTAAGTCAGAGAAGCATTGTGTTTCGCCTTTACCCTTTTCTGTGAAGTAGTTGAATTGATTAGTCGATATTCTTATAAGAGTATCTACAATACAATAGTTTGTTTCTTAGCTTGTTACTAAGAAGAAATAGAGTACTCAATCTAATAAAAGAAACAAGCATTCCAATAGATTGTTTCTTAAGCTTGTATCTAAGACTTTAATTACTACAAGTGTGCATGATTCTTGATGATCAACAATGGGGTATAACTTTGTGGCCTATATATTTTGGCTCATTTATCATATCATCTGCGGGGGAAGCCAAGAAGACAGGCTGTACAAGATCCGGTAGATTTTTGTTGGTAGGCAGTGGGACCCACAAAATGAGTGTTTAGGTAACAACTAAGCCTCCAATAGAGTTTTTTTGTTGTTTCTTATGTCTTGGTATTAACAATCTGATAGTTTCTTCATGTAGAAATAGCTTTACCTTCTCTCCTCATCTTCTCTCCTCTATATCATCTAAAAGCTGATGTGGCAACCTCTTAGTAACAGCTGAGGTGGATTGTTGTAGATGCTCTAATGCCACTTAATAGTGCTTTGATATATTGTCCATGAATCTTTGGAGCATTCATTTGCAAAGTCCAACGATAATGGACACAACATCTACGGCACTGTTTGGAACAGGGAAATTCTGTAGAAAATTTGGACAAACTGTATTGATTTCTATAAACCCCTAAGAAATTCCTACGAAATCATGCTTTTCAAACAGGGCGCATTATCCGTACTACAGGAGGATACAGTAGTATTACTACTCCCTTCGTTCTTAAATACATGACGTTTGACCAAGCGTGCAGTCAAATTTATCTAACTTTGACTAATAATATATGAAAAACTATTTAGATTGATCATGAGTGAATAGTATTATTAGATTTGTCATGATAAATATTTTCATAATATAATAATTTTGTAATTTTTACTAACAAAATCATATAAAAAGTAATGGTCAAAGTTATATAAGTTTGACTGCACGCTTGGGCAAACGTCATGTATTTAAAAACGGAGAAAGTACAAAATACAGAATCTTTAATCAACAGCTCATCAGTCGCCGTACCAATCACGAGGCAAGTCCGACCGCGGAACAGCAAGGAGCTTTCCTTTTTCCCAACTTAATAAAACTACAATTCCAGAAATGCCCCTTATTAGAATATTTAGCACTTTAGTGATTGCATAATTCTGTAAATAAATTATAACTATAGAAATAGTATGAGTACTAAACATATCTAGAAGATGAACTAGGACGATAAGCAATACGAACAACAGAACGTATAAGTTCATAAACTGACAATTAGAAGTAAGTGCGGAGCACTAGATGTTACCGATGTGAAGCGAAGATGGTCGTAGAGACGAAGGAGAGGACGTCATCGATGAAGAAGATGCCGATGTAGACGATGCAGGGAGCGGCGAGCAGTCACAGAGTCACTTCCCAAAAACTCGATTCGCCCTCTCCTGTACAGGATCGCAAGGACGACGGTTTCGGAGACTTGCTCTCCCCACTACCAATGCACGCCAGACGCAGGGATGGAGTAGCTGTAAGCAGCACAGTGCTCAAGAACAACTCGCACAGATGTGTTTCGATTCAGCCGCGAAGGCAGACGGCATTTTCGGATTAAAAAGACCGTAGAAGGAATCCACAATCAAATTAAGGCTCATTAATCGCAATTAATTCACGCGTAATCAAAGTGTTTCTGTTTGGCTCATTAATCGCAATTAATTCAGGCATAATCAAAGTGTTTCTGTTTCTTTCCATCTTGATAGGATTGCATGGCAAAACAAAATTACAAAAAAAAAAGTTGTGTCTGGACCCACGGCCGAACCTAGAACGATTGCACCATTCACGCGCACGTTGCGCGTCCGCGAAGCGTGGCGTGGTGAGGTGAGCGTGTGCATGTAGTCCTCCTTTCTCTTGCTTTTCCAAGGCTAGACTGCCCCACCTTATAAGGTGGTGTCTCTCCACCTTGGCTAGCAATATGGGACTAATGTATCCTACATGCCACCATGCATGAATGGGCCTTTGTGATTTTCTTAGGAATTATTGTCAAAAGAGTGGGCCAAAGCCCAATTGATCTATTAGGGTTGAACATCCACCTGGAGCTTTAAGCTACATTCATTCACAACTACACAATGGACTAAGTCTTGAACTGACAGTTTTGTGTGAATGAGTTTCACCTAAAGCCTTGACTGATGCTAGGCTGCCAATAGGCTGCCCCTCGGGTGGAGCATATAAGTCATACTCCGGTGTCTCTTCATGAACTTCTTAGAGAGTGCCCATTTCTCATAGATTGTGACTAGCAATTGGGCTCACATATGTGTGTTCTTTCCAGAATGCTCTATAGGATAACATCTTTGCTATTTAAAGCCACGTAACACATTAAGACAAAGTCATCCTACTATACAGATTTGAGAGTACGACATCTTCAGTGAAGTGGGTTATAGAATGTACTCTTCTTCAGTTAACCAAACAGTTTGTTTTTCCCAAGTCCTGCTTCACGGGACCTCCGATCACATAGATTGGGCAGTCACTATGGTGTAACTCACATAGGTCTCATTCTCATCTTCGTCGATGCATTATCTATCACATTTCGTGATAAACCCTTTGTAAAGGGATCTGCCAAATTCTTAGCTATTGGGATATAATCCAAAGCTATTATTTCAGAATTTCTCAATTTTCTGACAGATTTCAATTGTCTTTTTACATGCCTGGAGGACTTCATGTTATCCTTTGCACTGTTCACTTTAACAAGAACCGTTTGATTATCACAGTACATCAGGATGGCCGAAATTGGTTTTTCAACCACCGGCAAGTCCATCAGGAGTTCATGCAGCCATTCTGCTTCAACAGTGACTGTATCCAATGCCGTGAGTTCTGCTTTCATGGTTGACCTCATCAAAATGGTCTGTTTGCAAGACCTCTATGAAATAGCAGAACCACCTAGAGTGAAAACATATCCACTCATAGCCTTAATATCATCAACATCAGAAATCTAATTGGAATCACTATACCCTTCGAGTATGCCAAGGTACCCGGTATAATGAATTCCATAACTCATCGTACCTCTCAAGTAGTCCATAACTCGCTTGAGTGCGCGCCAATGATCATCTACCGGATTCGAGGTAAAATGGCTTAATTTGCTTACAGTAAATGAGATGTTAGGTCGGGTAGCACTAGCTAAGTACATGAGTGAACTAATAATATAGGAATATCTCAACTGATCATTTTCTAGTCTTTTATTTTTTCGAAGTATTAGACTAGGATCATAAGTTGTTGAAGAAGGCTTGCTTTCCATATAGCCAAAACAACTCAAGACCTTTTCCACATAATGCGATTGCAGAAGTGTAATCCTATCCTCGCCCTTGATCAGTTTGATGTTTAGAATTACATCAGCTTCTCCTAGATCTTGCATGTCAAAACTTTGGGACAGAAAAGACTTAACCTCGGTAATCACGTTAAGACTTGTTCCAAAGATAAGTATGTCATCAACATACAAACACAGTGTAACTCCTTCACCCCCACCATAGCGATAGTAAACGCATCAATTGGCTTCATTTATTGCAAAGCCTGCAGATGTTAAAGTTCTATCGAACTTCTCATGCAATTGTTTAGGTGCTTGCTCGAGGCCATATAAATATTTCAATAACTTACAAACCTTGCCCTTTTGACCGGTTACTACAAAACCATCAGGCTGTTCCATGTAGATTTCCTCATCTAGCTCTACATTGAGGAAAGGTGTCTTAACATCCATTTGATAGACAATAAGACCATGTGAGGCAACCAATGATAGTAGTACCCGTATAGGGGTCAATCTAGCAACGAGTGAGTAAGTATCAAAGAAATCTTCACCTTCTTTTTTAGTATAGCCCTTAGCCACAAGTCTTGCCTTGTACTTTTTAATAGTACCATCAGTCCTAAGTTTTTTCTTGAACACCCACTTACATCCAACTGGCTTGCAACCATATGGACGATCAGTGATTTTCCATGTCCTATCAGCGAGAATGGAATCTATTTCGCTACGGACCGCATCCTTCCAGTACTCTACATCAGGAGATGCATATGCCTCTAAAATAGATTTGAGAACATCATCCACAAGGTACACAGTGAAATCATCTCCAAAGGATTTTTCAATCCTTTGTCTTTTGTTCTTTCTGGGAACAATATTTTCATCCTTCTTAAGGATTTGTTCATGTGTGTGTTTGGAATGCACAATGAGAATTATGGATTCAGGAGTTAAATCATTTGCTTGACTAGTAGAGTTATGCATATCCTTCGTGGAGAATATATTCTCAAACAATGTAGCATCTCGAGACTCCATTATTGTATCGACATGTATATCAGATACCTCAGATTTAACTACTAGAAACCTATAGGTAGTACTGCAATGAGCATATCCTAGAAAGACACAGTCTACAGTTTTCGGTCCAAGTTTGTGCTTTTTAGTTATCGGTACACTGACTTTTGCCGAGCACCCCTTAAGTGCGCAAGTAGAATAGTGATGGTTTTCTCCCTTTCCATCCTTCATACGGAGTAATCTCACTATTCTTAGTTAGAACTCTGTTCAAAACATGATTCGAGGTCAGTACAACCTCCCCCATCATGCTTTAGATAAACCCACAGTGTCTAACATGGCATTAACCAAGTCACTCAACGTGTGGTTCTTTCTTTCAGCAATCCCATTAGATTGAGGTGAATAGGGAGGTGTCCTCTCATGAACAATTCTGTTCTCTACACAGAATTGGGAGAACTCATTTGAGAAATACTCTCCACCACGATCCGACCGAAGTCATTTGATTTTTCTTTCTAGTTGATTCTCAACTTCAGCCTTATAAGTTTTAAAGTAGTCTAGAGCCTCATCTTTTGTTTTCAATATATACACATAACAATATCTAGAAGCATCATCAATTAGAGTTATGAAATATTTTTCCCTCCTTTTGTCAACACATCATTCATTTCACAGAGATCTGAATGTATGAGTTCTAAAGGTGCCAAATTTCTTTCCTCCACAACTTTATGAGGTTTGCGAGGTTGCTTTGCTTGCACACAAGTTTGGCATTTAGAACCTTTGACTATAGAGAGTTTTGGAATTAAATTCAGACTGGATAACCGAGACATACAACCAAATTTTATGTGACATAAACGTGAGTGCCAAACATTGGCTTCATCCCCATTATTTGGATCACATATATGGTTCACAACCTTATTACAGAAATCTGAAAGGGAAAATCGGAACAAGCCTCCGTAATCATAGCCTTTTCCAATAAAGAGTCCAAATTTAGAAATGACTACTTTATTTGACTCAAAAACCAACTTATACCCATCTCTACACAGAAGGGAGCTGCTGACGAGATTCTTATTTATTGAGGGAACATGCGTTCTTCAGCTGCACGATCTTTTCCGAAGTAAACTTCAGATCTACCGTGCCAACACTAAGGACAGAGACATGCGAACCATTTCCCATCAACACGGAGGAAGCCCAAGTGATCTGATAAGAAGAAAACAAGGACACATCAGCACATACGTGGAACATTAGCCCCTGTGTCAATCCACCAGTCGGTGGAATGACAGACCAAAAGAACAGTAGATAAATTATCATACCCAGATGTCCCTGCTCTGGTATCACCAATAGTCACATTCACATACTTGGTTTGGCCATGCTCATTCTTTCGCCTTTACAGTCAAGACATTTGTTGGCCTAGTGTTCGTCCTTACCGCAAACCTAGTAGGCATCTTTTTTCTTGTTTGGCTTCTTATTTTTCTTAAAGTTGATGGTCTGTACGACTTTGGCCTTTCCCTTGAACTTTTCGTTACCATGGTGTTGTACGACATTGGCGCTGGACTGTCCTTCGGCCATGTTAGGATGCACATCCTTCGCCCGAGCTTTCTGTTCAACATCAATGGACACAATCAGATCCTCAACAGAAATATTTTGTCTCTTGTGTTTCAGAGATGTGGAAAAATTCCTCCATGAAGAGGGTAGTTTGGCAATGATACTACCAGCCACAAATTTATTAGGTAATGTATATTTGAGGTGGTCGTGTTCCCTCGCAATGAATTGTATTTCATGAGCCTACTCAATTACAGAACGGTTCTCAACCATCTTATAGTCATGATATTTCTCAATGGTATATAAATCACTGCCAGCATCCGAGACAACGAACTTATGTTCGAGTGCCTCCCATAGCTCCTTTGCATCTTTCATGTGCATATACACATCGCACAAACGATCGAAAAGAACGCTAAGAATGCATCCCACAAAAGTTATGGTGGTTGCTTTAAACTCCTTTTCCTCTTCGGGAATGAATTCTCTCTTAGGTCTCCTGGAGGCAACTAAAAATACGTTCAGAGCCATGAGCCACAAAGTGACTCTTGTCTGCCATCTTTTGAAGTTTACTCACTGAACTTCTCTAGTTTCATTGCCTCGGCAAAACTATCCATTTTCATCACAGAGTGCCTATCAAATTCATCATCAGATTTTTTGGATTGTTAGAATATTTAGCACTTTAGTGATTGCATAATTCCGCAAATAAATCATGACTACAGAAATAGCATGAGCACCAAACATATCCAAAAGATGAACTAGGACAATAAGCAATACGAACAACAGAACGTATAAGTTCATACTGACAATTAGAAGTAAGTGTGGAGTATTAGATGTTACCGATGTGAAGCGAAGAGGGCCACAGAGGCGAAGGAGAGGACGTCACCGATGAAGAAGATACCAATGTAGATGATGTAGGGAACGACGAGTAGTCACAGAGTCGCTTCCCAAAAACTTAATTCATTCTCTCCCGTATAGGATCGCAAGGACGACGGTTCCGACGACCTGCTCTCTCCACTACCGGTGCACACCGGACGCAGGGGGAGTAGCTGTAAGCAGCACACCGCTCGAGAACAACTCGCACAGATGTGTTTCGATTCAGTAGCGAAGATGAAGGATCTAGACCTACCATTATGTGTTAATGGAGTTTTGGTGATTAATGACAAATCTAATTGTGAGACTAACACTTTTATTGATATAAATATTGTATAGTCTTATCTGGATATAAAGGTAAAAATCATGAAGGCATGCAAGTGATTAATGACAAATCCAATTCATTGGATAAACAAAAGGAAAAATCCAAATAGGTATGCATACATAATGATAAATCTATTTGTGAGACTAACACTCTTATTGTTTCACCATGCTTAGTCTCGGTTTGGATATAAAGAACAAAAGAGGTATGTATTCTACTTTGTATTCTTATATATTGTTGCATTCCTCGGATCCAAAAAATAGGTTGGACTCCACCAAAAAGTTAACTTGAATATGTACACATGTTCTTATTACACATTCGTGTATGCACACATTTAGGGGGAGTTCATTCTATATTTTGAGGTTTCATTAGTATTGATCCATATTCCTATTTCCACATATATTTGGGATCTTTACTTTGAAACATATCCTTTGAATATATTTAACTCACGTAGTTAACATATTCATATGAGTATATGAGACTTGTGTAGTTCATATATTCTTGAATATATTTAACTTGTGTAGTTAATGTATTCATGTGAGTATATAAGACTTGTGTAGTCTATATATACTTATATGTGAGTATAGCATAACTTGTGTAGTTCATGTGTACTCACATATCATTGAATATATTTAACTTGTGTAGTTAATATATTCATGTGAGTATATATAACTTGTGTAGTTCATATATGCTCATATCCTTGAATATATATAATTTGTGTAGTTAATATATTCATGTATGTATATGAGGCTTGTGTAGCTCATATATCCTTGAGTATATATATAACTTATGTAGTTATATATATTCATAAGAGTATATAAGACTTTTGTAGTTGATATATACTCATTGTCTATTTACATTCAATTTATTTGTAATTGAAGTGATTATCATCAATTACCAAAGAGGGAAAGATTGTGGTATCTTGTCCCACCATTATGAGTTAATGGTATGGTATGGTAATTAATGATAATCATATTGTGGAACTAACATTTTTCATGAGTTGGATAAGCAGGTTAGGTTCCATGATAATGAAGACTTGGGATGACATCATGTGTTGATTGTCATCAAGTCAAGAGGAGTTCCATTATGTGTTGATGATGTTCAAGAAATCATCGTGTGTCGATGATGTTCAAGAAAAGGAGATGATTATGAGTTGATCATCAAATCAAGTTTCTTGAAGAAGAGAAGATCATCATGTGTTGATGATGTTCACGATGAGGAGATGATCATGAGTTGATCATCAAGTCAAGTGAAGACCCATCATGTGTTGATGGAGGTCAAGTGAAAAGTGCATCATGTGTTGATACATATCAAGACTCGGGATGGAGGATGTCATCATGTGTTGA
The DNA here is from genome assembly GCA_036346405.1 of Phyllostachys edulis. Classification (NCBI taxonomy): domain Eukaryota; kingdom Viridiplantae; phylum Streptophyta; class Magnoliopsida; order Poales; family Poaceae; genus Phyllostachys; species Phyllostachys edulis. The sequence continues at coordinate 72,294,471 of CM070548.1, read as the reverse complement.
TGAGCATCAAGTCAAGATCCCGAAGTAAATCTTCATCATGTGTTGATGAAGATCAAGTGAAGAACTCATCATGTGTTGATGAGCATTCAAGTCAAGGACCCGGACTTGAAGTGAAGATATGCGTCATCAAGCTTCAAGTGTTTGCGCAAGGCAAATGTATGACTAGCTAGGGCTAAGGATGTGTTCCTAGTCTTTTACCGGTCTCGGTGTTTGTTTGGGAGACCGGATTGCTAGTATAGGTTTGCCGTACTATTAAGAGGGGTCTTTGACTAGTAGCTTGAGTTTGTCTTGTATTGATAGCTCATTGTGTTCGCTCTAGGTCACCTTAACATGTTGCCAATATTTGCGAATGTGTTTTGCAAATAGTTGTGGCTCATGGATAACCCTTGTAGCATGTGACTTAAGTTTGCGAATGTGTTTTGCAAACGATGTAAGTCCATGTACCTTATTCCTTATAGTGTGATTCTATAAGTTGGCAAATGTGTTTTGCAACTTGTTGAGAATCTCACTTGAATCCTTGTTTGCATCGCGCGTCAATTTGGCAAATGTGTTTTGCAAATTGAGTTGAAGCGAAGTGCAACTTGTGGCATTGATTCTAAAAGTGTGCAAATATGTTTTGCAACTTGTTGAGAATCTTGCCTTTGAACCCTTGTTTGCATTACTTGTCAATTGTCAAATGTGTTTTTGCAATTGAATTTGTTTTGGATGCAAACTGTTGTTTTCTCAGGGAAATCGGTTGTACCGATGTGTTATGGGCGGCCCAACCGCGCTACGGTTCAACCAGATTTTGGTGCGGTATGACCGCACATCGGTTATTCCGATTTCCAGTTGGCGGTTCGATTAAAACAGTACCGATGTTTTTGGGACCATGTCTTCCCTTGAGAATCAGTAGTACCGCGCTCCTTGAGCGGTACGGCCGAACCAAGCGGTAGTACCACATGTTTGTTGGCGGTCGTACCGCACCGGTGCCCAACGGCTAGTTTTATAACCGTTGGAGGAAGAGCGGTTGTACCGCACCCTAGTTGGCGATTGTACCGCGTGTGCTGATTTTTCAGTAGATTTTTCCACAACGGCTAGTTTTTGTGTGTGAGCTATAAATACCCACCTTGGCCGTGTGTGGGAAGTGAGCTGGTGCCCCTAGACATTCCATTGAGCAAAGAGCAAACTCTCTACTCTCATTTGTGCATGTGTTGCACTTGTTGAGCTTTGAGAGGCAAATCCTAGTGCATGTGTTGCATTAGGTGGTGGATTTAGTATCTATTGAGCTTAGACACTTGATTAGTTCAAGTGAGAGTTCTAGACTTGTTACTCTTGGTGTTTGCCGACACCTAGACGGCGTGGTGGCGTCGTGCGTCGGTGATCTTCTCAAAGAAGTTTGTGAGAAGACCCGAACGGTTTGTGAGTGGTGTGGTGCTCGCCATATCCGGAGTGGAGGAAAGAGCAATCCTAGTAGAGCGAGGTGTTGGTTCGATTTGGAACCGGTCCAAGTGGTTAGACTTACCTCGGAGGAAGGCTTAATTTGTGGAGTCGACCTAATTGGTTTGGGTTTACCTCAACGTGGATTAGGGGAGACCGACAAGTCTTCGAACACCACGATAAAACATCGACGTGTCTTGTGGTTTGCATTCTTGTGCTTTACATATTGCAATTTATATTCCTAGAATTAAATTGCTTATTCATTGTGTATTATTACAATAGTTAATTATTACCTTGTGCTATTGTCTTTGTTAGAATTGAATTGTTTACAAGTCTATGCTTGATTGTTATATTTATCATTAGATTTGTTGTTGGTGCACTTGATTTAGGCTTTAATTGTGTAAAACCGTATTTGTATTAGCTTCTGCATTAGAAATCGGTTTTAGCCAAAGAAGTTTTTAAAAACGCCTATTCACCCTCCCTCTAGTCGGCCTCCTCGATCTTACAGAAGACAGACAACGTTTTCAGATTAAAAAGACCGCAGAAGGAAACCACAATCAGATTAAGGTTCATTAATCACAATTAATTCGCGCGTAATCAGAGCGTTTCCGTTTCTTTCCATCCTGACAGGATTGCATGGCAAAAAAAAAATTACAAAAGAAAGCTGCGTCTGGACCCATGGCCGAACCCGGAACGACCGCACTATTCACGCACACGTCGCGCGCTCAGCAAGCCTGGCCTGGCCTGGCGTGACGAGGCGAGGCGAGCACGCTCGTGTAGTCCTCCTTTCTCTTACTTTTCCAAGGCAAGACATGCTCACCTTATAAGGGAGTGTCTATTCACCTTGGCTAGCAGTATGAGACTAATGTATCCCACATGCCACCATACATGAATGATCCTTTGGAATTTTTCTAGGAATTAATGTCAAAAGAGTGGACCAAAGCCCAATTGATCCCAATTGATTCCAACACCCCTCACCCTTAGGGGTGAAAATGGGTCGGATACGGGCAGATATTGTTCTTCCCGTATCATAACTCATATTTTTTACTTCAGATTCGGAGTCAGATACAGATATAAATATGGATTTTTCAGGATACTGTCACGAGGCAGATGCGGATCGGATTCAAATCGGTCGTAGATAACTTGACGAATAATGTACACACAAAGAAAATATATAACTTCACCAACGATAGTGTCAAATTATACTACTTATTAGAGAATTATTTATCATACTTAACAACATAAATATAATAAAATATAAATTCATATCATATATTAGTCAATGACTATAAAACCATAGATGATATTAAAAGATATTGATGTTTACTGGATATCCTATAAAATATGGATACATATTGGATATTGCTTTTCCTATATTCTAATACATATTTTATGAGATTTTTTGGATCCAGATATGAATAATATCAGATACAAATCGAGACTTTTTTTTTTCAGAAACAACATCTAATCAAGCGAGATTTATCCACTCTATTTTCACACCTACTCACACTGGCTCGTCAACCCTTCGCCCAAAACCACATTACACATTTTTACACTTCCCTCCCTCCCGTTCCTCCCCCTCTTCCGCCCGCGGCTCAAAACTTAAAACCCTAGAGCCGCTTCTCGCCTCGCTCTCGCGACCCAAATCTCAAATACCCCGAGGGAGACGCGCCCGCAAAGGCAAGTACGCTCCAGATCCTCTGGTGCTTTTGGTTTCTAGGCCGGCATGCCTCGCTTTTGCGCTCCTTTCCTGCCCAAAACGCGAGAATTTTTGTGTTTTTTTGGTGGTGCTTGTTGGTATCTGCTGCGCGTTGGAATCTTGAGTGTTTTGTTCTGATTTTTTCTTTTAATCTTGCAGGGTTGCTGCGCTCATGGCTCGCGTATATGTGGGGAACCTGGATCCGCGTGTGACGGCGCGCGAGATCGAGGACGAGTTCCGCGTGTTTGGGGTTCTGAGGAGGTGAGATGCTTGTAACGTTGCTTAAAAACTCGAAAGCTAGTAGTACTGTACATCCCCTTTTTCATACTTGCGTGTATTGATTATGTGCTTGCCTGTTCATCTGCTTGCTTGTAGGCATGCTAAGTAAAGTTGTGCTTTTTGGAATGTTCTAGTTTCACACTTTGCGTTTAAGTGACGGGTAGTAGTTCTTTTGCTTTTGATGTAAGTGCCGAGACCAGTAAGGCTACCACGGTGTAATGATTCAACATATCTTGTATCTGCGTATGTGGCTATGTGATAAGCTTGTTGATTGGTCTGGTTTTAGTACATGATGCGTCTAATGTAGAGTGTTGAGACTGTTTCTTGATGAACCTAGTGGTTTGATGTAATGAATTTACTGTTTGAGATTTAGAAGACCTTTACATGTTAGTTGCCTTACTTGGTCACTTATAGTTGTATATATTTAGGGGCTTCTTTTTTCAAATGGTGGATTTTTTCCCAATATTAGAGGGGGTTTTCCAGCATTTTTTGATTTATAGATTAATGCAACAAACATGCATTTGTAGTTGCGGTATAGTTTATTTTGGCATGTCACACTCTAAAGAGAGATAATGTGCTAGAAGGTACTAGGTGAACATGAAGAGTCAGATCAAATAATAAGAGATGTAGAGGCAGAATCAAATATAGTTATGAATGTGAAGAAGATAAGATCATGCCAGTAATTATGAAGCATATGCAACATAATTATATGTTGGTCTGCATGCCAGTATATGGCTTTTAGTACTAAAGTATAGAGCAGTTAATGTGAGAATAAATAACATGGTTTGGATGTGCTTTGTTTCATACTCAATAGTCAATACTATGTCATCATGATGAATTTCTTTTCTGCTGGTCAAAAGAGTTATATCTCATTTTTTTACCAAGCTAATGGAATGTTTCTGAATGTACCTTATTGTGTTTCTTGTATTTGCATGTCAAAGGGCCGATTTGTTTCTGTTTGTTTATTGGTTGCTGACTTGCTGTTGATTAAGATGATTTTAAGTTAAGAGCAATGGTAAGAAAGATGTTTCTCTGGTTGCTCAATATCAATAAGGGTATTGACCTTCATACAGTAATGATTTCTTGTATGTTTTTGTGCATGGGGTAATTAGATGCATTAACTTTGACTAATTTGTTTTTCAATGCAGTGTATGGGTTGCTAGAAAACCACCAGGATTTGCCTTTATTGACTTTGATGACCGCAAGGATGCACAAGACGCAATTCGTGAGTTGGATGGTAATAAGCATGAATATTTTTTTTTCTTAACTTTTATCTTATAAAAATTTCCTTCTTGCCATACACTTTTCTCATGAGTGGTTATTTCAAATTTTCAACTTCTGACATTAGATATCTCATTATGAAAATAAGCCTCTGTTATATGATATTTTAATCGAAGTGATTTTCCATTGATATCTCGCTTCTTGATTGTAGTATATATACCATGATGCTCAATCTGAATCATGATGCAAACAACTTCAAGTTTGATAAACAAGCAGCGGTAAATTTACAGGAAACATCTTTCATGCAAATATGATAATCATATCTTATAATGATGATTGTATCACTATCTCCAGAAAGTGGTAGGATTTTATAAGGTCAAGTTGTGAAAATACTGATGGGGGCAAATGTCATGGTTGTTCGTCGACCCTGGGCCTTGTTCCAAGAAGTTTACTAGTCTAGGCTCTCATACAACTAGCAATTGAATGAAAATTTTCACCCTACCTGGCCAGTTGGCCTTACTATCTCTTTTCGGGACAGTGATGTTAGTGAATTCAGGCCCATCGTGTGATATTCATATTGGATGGTCTGATATATATTGCCGCTTTTATTAACTTTTGAGAAATTAATTCTTGTCCATCGCAGGAAAAACAAACTGTATTTGGCAGGAAACCAGCAAACATTAGTGCCTGTGTTTTAAAATCTGGAATTTGCACTGTTACCAGGAAGTAGTAACTAACCAATATCCATTACATAAGATCGATTAATATATTGCTATCCAGTCAGCAGTCACACTCACACCTATAGCATGGCTGTGGATGGTGAAGATATTGATGCTGCACTACATTGTAACTGCTTGTATTTACCGACACTGTAGCAAGCACTAACAAGTGCATGTCCTTCAAAGCAAAGAAACTTGGAGGACCTTAGTACACAACTTTTTTTTTTTAAAAAAAAAAACTGTTCAGTTCAGTTGGTGTCTGTGTGTCTGTTAGATTTGAAACTGCAAATTGTCATCTATCATATGATTGCTTACTTGACCAAGAATATTTCACCCTTTTTCATTGGACTGGTGATTAGACCTACTATTGTGCTTTAGCTAGGATGGAGTTATCTCATGTTTGAGCAATTCATGACTTTGTACTCATGATCATCCGGCTTATTGTGCTGTGCTGATAGGTAAGAGTGGATGGAGAGTTGAGCTGTCAACCAAATCTGGTAGTGGCCGTGGCCGAGATCGTCCTGGAGGTTCTGATATGAAGTGCTATGAGTGTGGTGAATCAGGTCACTTTGCACGTGAATGTCGCTTACGGATTGGTTCAGGAGGTCTGGGTAGTGGAAGACGCCGCAGCCGAAGTCCGAGATACCGCAGCCGCAGCCGTAGCCCGAGATATCGGAGGAGCCCAAGCTATGGTAGAAGGTAATAAATTAGTAATGTTTTCAAATGGGCTGTGTGTAGATATCGTTTAAGGGGACCTGGGTATCCCCAGATTCTTTCTTGATAACCAAAGTGATTACCACATGCAATTTTGATGCTGAAACTTGAAAGGATATAACATGGAAAATGAAAAATGCATGTATAAATTAGAAGCTTGAAGAACAACATAACATATATCTCCAGGGATAATATTCGGATAAACACCTAAATTTGTCCCTCAGAATATTTTTTCAATAATATTCATGAACTTCATTTTCAATTTACATTCAGATTCAATTTCCAATTCATGCATTCTTATCCAAGTCCTATGTCCGGTTACTCCTTTTTTGGTAATAAGTGATCTAACTATTCTGTTTTTTGTTTTGTTTGTTACTGCTTCATTAGCATTGTGAATCGATTTCAAACGTAACATGAGAACATCATTAACAAATCAAACATGGGAATAATTTGAAGGATCTTGTAGTTCAATACTTTACTGCAATTCTCTTGTCACGCTAGTGTGACCTCTTATATACACTTTAGCAACTTCCTGAATGCTCACTGTTTTTTCGTTTATTTCTGACTATAAACCTTGTTTGTTTCAGGAGCTACAGCCCACGGGATCGTTCTCCAAAGAGGCGAAGTTACAGTAGGTCACCACCACCTCCTCGTGCACGAAGTTACAGCAGGTCACCACCACCGCCTCGTGCACGAAGTTACAGCAGGTCACCACCACCGCCTCGTGAGCGAAGCTATAGCAGGTCCCCAGCACAGCCACCCCAGCGTGAGGAGTCCCCTTACGCTAATAACACATGAGGCTTAGTTCCAAATTACTGGAAATGTTAGGGGCCCTTGGTGTGTTTTTCATAAGCGATTCGGCATGACTTTTTGAAGAGCTATAGGATTGAGTATGTTCTTCGCAAGCATTTGTGTTCCCTTGGGACAACCCTACTGCTGATACAATTGTGGAAGCAGTAGTCTAGCGTTTCTTTCTCGTTTGACTGGATAACATGAGCGCGTGTAGTTGTTCTTAAGACATGCTCTGTTTTCTGTGAGATTTGTATTATTAGATTGCTTGGATACAATGCATGGATGTTAATGTACCAACGAGTCGGAGTCCCGTAATTATTGTTAATCAAATGCTGATTCCGTGAGACGCTGCTTTATGTTCGTCGACGAGGCCAAGTAGTCCAGCAGTGATCTGAGAGGGTCAGTTCTGTAGTTCCGTATGCAACTATGCAAGTAGTTCTGTTGCATGCTGGGCTGCTGGTGCCTGGTGCAAGAGACCATCGTCTTCCAACTTGTTTGGGCATGCAGCGGGCTTTTTTGGATGTAGACAGCGGCGACGTCCTTCTCTAATCTCGGAGTCCGTGGTGAGAGATGGAGCACGGGATGCTGCCCGCGGGCACCAAGTTGCCCAGATAGCAGCTCTGGATCATGGACGCGGCTACGGTGTAGGCGCGGCCTCGGGGAAGTGGAGCGGCACTGCGGCGGCAGTTGTTCGGTCACGGGCGATGCACCGGCCGGCGCTACGTACGCGCTAGCCATTTCCGTCCGTATTGCGCGTCTTGGGCGAAGGTTTTGCTGCATTCGGACGTGCTTTCGTGCCGCAACACTTCTTGTGCGCTGCGTCCAAAAGAATTCGATCGGGTGCACTGGACCGGAGAACACGGTAGAGTACAGACAGGTTTCTGTTCCAGCGCCAAAATTTGCTTGTACCAGTACTAACTAGGAATATGTATCGAAAAAGTACTGACTAGTGACTAGGAACGAAGGAAAAGATGTCGCCACATGAGCGGATGCCTGGAGGTCGGAGCATCGGCCGGCTAAACCGATCCCAGTACCATGAGACTCTTTGTTTATTCCAGTTCTGTACGTGCTCTACAAATGTGTAGCTAGTCGCTAGGAAGATTCGCCGTCCGATCGGCCGTTTGATCGGGAAATGCTTCTATGCTCACCTGAAAGCTGAAAAGCGAAAGGTTCGAGTTTTAAAGCTATAGCATGGTTTGCAGCTAGCCTCTGCTTCGCTAATGACCTACCTGCTTTGGAATTCGTGTTCTAACTCAAAAGTTCCTTTTGGTGACGAGTAGAGGTGGAAAAAAAAAGCTCAAAACTTACGAGCCAGCACTCGGTTCGAACTCAAGCTATTAACGAGCCGAGCGAGCTGATATTTCAGCTTGTTATCTTAGCGAGCCGAGTTCGAGCTAGTTCGCGAGTAACTTGTTAGATCGTTTAGTTGACAAGCCCAGAAAAGAAGCCTAGTACTGCCAACTGCGCAGCCGGCAACCCTAGTCCACCCCACACCCCCAGTCCCCAGTCCCCAGTCCACCACTCCCCAGCCTATGCCGCCACGACCCACGACACGAGCAAGCCGCAGTCCCACACCCGCTGGCTCCTGGCTGCTGCCCCGCACGGTCGCACCCACAAACGCCACCACATGGACTTTTGGTTGTGAACCTGTGTTCTTGTGGTTGTGGTCTTGAACTCTTGTGGACTATTGAATTTTGAACTCTTGTGTTGTGTTTGTGGTGAAATAGAGAAGCATGTTGGCATGTTGCTACTAAAATTCAAACATAATTTATTAGTTATTGTTATTGTTTTGACGCAATTGAGTTTGGATGCAAATTATGAATTGACTTCCTTTTCATGTTGTACACTGTACATATCAACACTAGTTGAATTATTAATAACGAGCCTAACGAACCGAACCGAGCTTGCTATTCTGTTCGTTAGCTTAACGAGCCAAACCAAGTTTGTTTTCTTAACGAGCTTAACTGAATCGAGCCAAGTCAGCTTGTTATTCACCCCTAGTGACGAGGGTGTTTGGGCTGTTACTATTTCCCATTTCATTCTCATGTCGAGTGGCTCATCAACTCACCATACGATGCCATGCTGATTAGCATTTTCTAGATCGTATTACAGAAGCTCCCTGTTCCATACAAGAAGTGGGATCTGGTAGAATTAGAAACATCTATGAAGCCCTCGGCTCAGTGTAGTACCAACATGGGTAGCGTTATCCTCTGATATCCCTCCTTATATGCAACAACCTCTGAATCGAATCAGAATTTGTGAGATACGATATGAGTATGCACAATACCAAGAACGAAATAGAAGAATCTCGTAGAAAGAACCAAAATAGTGGCGATGTTATACTTTGATACCCCTTCTTATGCACAACAGCTCCTAGATCGGGTCAGAGTTGCGAGATAACGACATGAGTGTGCACAATATCAAGAACGAAGTAGATAAATTATATAAAGAGATCCAAATAACGACGACGAAATAATCACGACGAGAGAGAAAGATTTGACGAAACCGACTGCAAATTCCTTAAGTACAACTTCAAAAGAGTACAAGGGATTATCGTTTTCTCACAACCATCTCGAACATTTTAGGACTCTCGGATCCTTACCCTATACAAGAATATAGTGCTAAAAAATAACCTAGCATCTAATCCTCTCATGCGCCTCTTGCTTTGGATGAGTTGATTTGTGGCTTCTGTTCTCCATGACTACCACTTATGGCTTTATATAGTGTCCCCCATTTCTCCAAAAGGAAGTATGAATCCTAATCCTAATATGATTAGGATAGAAATCCTTGTAGAACACATCTCTAAGTCCTAGTAGGTTAGGATATGAGTCACCCATACTCAACAGGCGACAAAGCAACCACGACGAGAAAGAAAGATTTAGCGAAACGACCGTAAATTCCTTAAGCACGACCTAAAAGAGTACAAATGATTGTCACTCCCTCACGACCTGTTCGAACCTCTTAGGACCCTCAAATTTTTGACCTACACAGGATTCTAGTGCTAAAGAATAACCTAGTCTCTAATCTTCTCATGCCCTCTGCTTTGAATGAGTTCCTCTTGCTTAGCTTGATTCTTTTTGGGTTTGTATGACCACCCTCATGGGTTTATATAGTCTTCCTAGTCCTCCACCGAAGTGAAGTAGGAATCATACTCTAAAGAGAAGTAGGAGTTATGATCCTATTATGATTAATCTAACTTTTCTTATAGCATACTTCTCCAAGTCCTACTAGATTAGAATATGAGTCACCATATTCAACCATTTCCACCTTGACTTTTATCCGTTGAAGTCACCGTGCTCTTCCAAGAACTCGCTCCAAGTCGGCTCCGTCTTTTTTTTTTTTTTGGTTTTTCCTCCCACCTTTGGGAGTGCCCCCACTGAAGAATCTAGACCCGCCATTATGAGTTAATAGAGTATTTTAGTAATTAATGATAATCGTCATGTAGACAAACATTTTCTATGAGTTGGTGAAACAGGTTGAGTCCCATGATGATAAAGACTTTGGATTGCATCGTGAGTTGATTATCATCAAGTCAAGATTCGGGATGAATGATATCATCATGTGTTGATGAGCATCAAGGCAAGACCTTGAAGTAAAGAAAATCATTATGTGTTGATGATATTCAAGACAAAGATCCCGAAGTGAAGAAGATCATCATGTGTTGATGATATTCAAGTCAAGAAATTGGAGTAAAGGAAATAATCGTGTGTTGATGATTATCAAGTCAAGAACCCGGATTTGGAGTGGACATGTTCGTTATCAAGTGATCACTCCAAGATGGATGCTCAAGGCAAATATATGACTATCATAGGCTAAGGATGTGTTCCTAGTCTTGTATCAGTCTTGGTGTTTGGTTGGAAGACCAGATTGCTAGTATAGGTTGCCGTACTATTAAGAGAGGTCTTGTCTAACAGCTTGAGTCTCATCATATGTTGATAGCTCAATCTCGCTTGTTCTAGCTCTTCTAGGCATGATGCTATTATTTGCGAATGTGTTTTGCAAATAGTTGAAGCTCATTCATTAAATTGTAGCATGAGACTATCATTTGCAAATATGTTTTACAAATGGTTGAAGTCCATGCACCCACTCCTTGTGGTCTCCTTGTGGCATGATACTAAAGTTTGCAAATGTGTTTTGCAAATTATTGAAGTTCATGCATCATTCCTTGGAATGGTCTAAGATTGCAAGTTGCTCTTTTCTTGGACTTAGACCATGTGTTGGCTCTTTAGAGTTGTGCTTCTTGATTTGATCAAATGTGTTTGAAACCAATCAAATAGATGGGTTGTGTAACCCTCTTAATAAACTTTCCGTAGAGCCCAAGATCACTTAATTCCAACATCGGATCAAATGTTATTACCGTTTTTCGAGTGTCGTCTGTGATGAAATTCAGGCCCAGACTGACCGCCCTTATAAGGATGGTCAACCTTTTTTAGAGGACATGTTTTTTAGTTTTCTTCCTCCCAGAAGTCCGGTTTGACCAGGGGTCCAGTCTGACCAAACCCTGTGAGGGAGGTCTGACCGGGAATTATCTGTAACAGCTAGTTTTATAGCCATTGCACTGTAGCCCAGTCTGACCGGCCGTTGGTTGGTGGTCATACCAGGTTTCGCTGTTTTCGGTCATTTTCTCCTCCAATGGTTAGTTTTGGTGTGTGAGTTATAAATACCCACCATGGCCAGTTGGGAGGCAACTCTTGGCATCCCATTTCACTCTTTTGAGCTAGTGTGAGCTTCTCCTCTCAATTATGCATGTGTTGCACCTTGTAAGCAAAGGGAGAGGTTTTAGTTGCATGTGTTGCAACTAGAATTGGATTGATCATCCAATTGTGCATGTGTTGCACTTGGTGAGAGTCAAGCAAGAGACTTGGCTTATCACTCTTGGTGTTTTCCAACACCTAGACAATGTAGAGGCGTCGTGGTCTGGTGATCTTATCAAGAAGCTTGTGAGAAGGTCCGGCGTGTTATGAGTGGTTTGATACTCGCCATCTCCGGAGTAGAGGAAGAGCAACCCTGAGTGGATCGAGGTGTTGGTTCAAGTTGTGAGCTGGTCCAATTCGTCTGGGCTTATCTCGGAGGTGTTGTCTTAATTCGTGGAGCCGGTCCAATTCATTTGGGTTTACCTCAACGTGGATTAGGGGATACCGTCAAGTTTTTGAACACCACGGTAAAATATCCTTGTGCCATTGTGATTTGCTCTCATGTGATTTACTTTGCGCAATTTACATTCCTATAATTAAATTGATTACATGTCAAACTAGGATTGCAAACCTTTACTTAGACTTAGGGTGTTGGTGTACTTAACAGAAACTATAATATTTAGGTTCTAATTGTGCAAAACCGAATTGACTTTCGCTTCCACATTAGAAATCAGTTTTAGGCTTATAATTTTTTAGAAAAGATTATTCACCCCCCTCTAGTCGACCTCATCGACCCTGGTCTCTCATTTATTAGACTTAACCGTCTAGAGAGTAAAGGATGACCACTAGTGATATAGTGCACCTCGGTGAAGCACATCTATTTGATGGCACAAAGTATGCTTATTGGAAAATCTGCATATCTTGTTATTTTAAGGCCATGAGCCCAAAAAATACGGCAGATTGTAGATGTGAGTTTTTCTCCTCCAATGGATCCTCTAGCTCCAACAAGTGAGGAAGAGAAAAGCTTACATCTCGACGCTCAAGCAATTAACACTTTATTTAGTGTTTTGAGTGTAGAGGTGTTCAATGAAGTATGCAATCTCAAGAACGCTTATGCGATGTGGACCCGTGTTTAAGATCATTATGAAATGTCCATCTCCACTAATGATGATTCCATAAAATAATGGACATGGGGAGAAGAATGCTTAACTTCTAGCTCCGACAATGAGGAGCCCTCAACCCCATCCATATCACCTCATTGTTTTATGGCCAAAGGTAAAGACAAGGTAAATGATGACAATGAGCCCTCTTATGATGAATTTATGGATATGTTAGATGATCTCAATGAGTATCTTGGGAAGGAAAATGCTAAATTTAAAGTTTTGAAGAAAGAGTTCGCTTCTCTTCAAAATAATTATGATGTGCTAAAGGATGAGCATAAAATTCTCCTTCTCAATGTGCTCACTAAACCAAAAGGTGAATATAGGTATTACATGTGATTTATTAGATGATATGCCTTGTGTAGTTCCTAGCCCTTGTATTGCATCTAAGGCTAATGTGTTCACCTTTTGTGATGACTTGCTAGACATTCCTTGTATCCCAATTTTAAATGCTTCTACACCCTCTATTTTTGAGACTAATCTTGTAGGGGAGAATAATGAGCTCAAGGCCGAAATCAAAAAAATTGACAAATGACTTGAAAAAGTGCTACAAAGGGAAGGCCACCCTCGATGATATATTGAAGAAGCAAATAAGCTTGCAAGACAAGAGTCGAATTTATTTCACACCCAAGAAGAAAGAGAATAGCAAGACAAGGCACAATGCAATATACATGGAGAATATCAAGTGCTTTGGATGCAATGAGAATGGACACTTTGCCTTAGTGTGCCCTAACCAAGTGGATGACAAGTCAAGATCATCAAGAAAGAGGCAAATCGACAAAGAGCAAGAAAAGAAGATAAGGTGTGGAAGTAAAAGCCCAACTTGCTACTTGACGAGGATATAACAATCATCATTTAATTATTTATTTGTAATTCTTATTATAGATAGCCATATCTTTATATTGCCCATGAGTATACCCCTTAATGATAATAAGGGAGAAGCTTAACCAAGTAGTAGTCGTAAGTATAGCTACAACCACCCCTAGTCGTAAGCCTTTCCTATGACTAGTCTTTAGTTGTAAGCTTTTCTACGACTAGCATTAGGTTGTGAGCCTCCTTTATGAGCACCTTGTGGTCGTAAGTATTTCCACAACCTAGTCGGTTATGACTATCCTATATCAATGGACTCTACAAACATGTGGTCCCTGTTGGTTAAGAAGTCATATGCGACGTGTTTAACACATGGGGTATTTAATATATGCTATTACTCTCTGTGAATAACCACATGAATCGCCTCTGTCTCTGATAGTAACTGGTTGGCGACGTGGGGGTGCCACGTCTTTAACAACAACCTCCATCAAGCAGTTCATATCATTTGGAACGTTGGGACGTCTCTTGGTTTGGAGGAACTGCCATCTCTTTGTACACTATATAAAGGATGAAGCCAGTAGGCAGAGGGGCAGATCGATCAGGAACACAAGTCATTAGGTTTTAGTCTTCCTCTTGGTTGTAATCATCACACTCAATACACTAGCATAGGAGTAAGGTTGTTATTATCTCCGAAGAAGGCCTGAACCTGTATAAAATTCTCTGTGCCATTCTCTGTGTGGTCCCAATTCTAGAAAATCCCCCGAATCAAATAAATATACGTAAGATCGGTATTAGATCACCGACAGCTGGCGCCGACCGTGGGGAGTTTTCGGTGATTCCTCGTCGATATGTTCTCTTCATTCTCTCAATTCTAAATGGTTCCATGGCAGGAGAATGGAACAAGAAGAATTGGTTTGACCTGGCCGACTACGCAGATATCGACGTGGATGCCAGTTTCGACTATGAGCCGAGTATCATATCATCTAATGGTAATGCCGTCTCCAGAGATCATTCACCAGATCTAGGACACCATGCCACCGATGGAGTTGAGGAGGGGTCCTTTTCCCCCACAACAGTACGTCCAAATGAGGGACCAGTTTCCTTAGAGGGCAAGGGTCTATCCGACCACAATCGAGACTCCACAAACGTGGGCACATAACATGACGAAGGTTCCCCCTTCAAATGTTCGAGTCCGCCTTAGGCAGTCCGACTTGACGTGGCAAGTTCTAGAAGCCATCATTCCGGAACTCCATCATCATCTAATGGTCATCCCTCGTGAGTTTATATAGTCCCACTAGTTCTCCTCCAAAGTGAAATATAAATACTACTCTGAAGAGAAATAGGAGCCCTAATGGTTAGAATTCATCTCGCTTTCTTTGTAGCACACATCTTTAAGTTACAGTAGATTGGGAAATGAGTGACTGTACTGAAGGCATGCTCACGACAGCAATAATGTGCAGCGCACATGGCTGAAGAACGCTGCAACTTCCGCAGCATCGTACGCTAGTTCCATGTCACGTGGTTGTACAACCCGCCTGCAACTTCCCCGGCAGCCATCCACGCAGCTCAAAAGGCTTCAATGATTCCCATCTCTTTATGTGGTTTCGGTTCAGTGCTTCACCTCCACCTCCACGAGGTCCCCCCATGCGAAAGTTGTTTCACAGTTTTCACTCCATATGCTGCATGATGAGGAGCGGAAGGTTATTTCGTTCCCAGTTTCAGCTCACATTTGTTTCACAGTTTTTCACTTCGCATTATGCATGATGAGAAGCGGAAATTTGTTTCGTTCCCAGTTTCAGCTCACATTTGTTTCACAGTTTTTCACTTCGCCTTATACATGATGAGAAGTGGAAAGTTGTTTCACAGTCTCACTTCACATGGGGAAGTGCTATCGATCCCCTTCCCTTCGCTTCAAGAACAGCAGCCAAAACGAACTGGAAAGCTGCTTAACGCCCTAACACATCACATCACCCGCATGGCCGCGTTTGCTAAATCTGTCTGACTGTCTGAGGAAGATACGCGATTGCACATTTCTTTCATCAGTTTCGTGAAAGATTTTAAGCATGGAGTGTTCCTGAAAGCCGAATACTACTGCACTGAGGAACTGATACATGAACAGCTAGCTAATTGGAGGTCACAGTTGCAAAATAGCTACTCGATCCCCAAGGTAATGTACAAGTCGGGATTGGGCAGAGGAAAAGGAATACAGGAACATGAGTTGGGTGCGATCGAGTACTACGCCCATGGAACTACTGTACATATTATTCATGTTACACGGAGCATGCATTGCAGCCATTGCATGGATGCAAGCGCCAAAGTTACAGCGGAGTCGTCGGCCGGTCATGCAGGCGGTCGGTACCCTAGATCGCTCTCAGAACGACGGCACGACGCCGTAGTCGCCGTCCGACGCCACGAGCGCCGACATCGCCGGCGAGCACGCCCTGTCGTGCTCCAGCAGCGCGTCGTCCTCGGTGGTGCGCTTGGTGAACCGGCCCTTGATGCGCGGCCGCGTCTCGGCGTACGCCTTGCGGGACGCGTAGCGGATGGTCTTGTCGAACCGCCGGTTCTTGCGCTTCTCCCGGTACCGCATCAGCCGCGCCTCCCTCTCCTTCCCCTTGCTCGCCACCACCGCCAAGGACGGAGCCGGCGCTGCGCCCGCCGACAACGCGTCCGGCACCACCGCCACCTCCGACGACGACACCTGCAAACGCGTATACATTATTTATCACTAAGTATGTCCATGTCAAGAAACCATTTCGCAACCCTTAGCATCCACGAGCTGTAACAGTGAGGCTTACACTGTGGTTCATGGAGTGTTCGGGGTAGAAGAGATTGCCGGCGGCGAGGTCGAGCTCGGGCTGGGCGGCCAGCACCCCGATGGCCTTGATTCCGTCCATGGAGCGGGCGAAGTCCAGATCGAGGCCGAGGTACGCGTCCGAGTCGGCGAAGAACGCGTCTGCTGCGGCGCTGTCCTCGTGGCCCTTGTCGGGTTCGGGGAGAAGCCACGAGGCCGCCTCAGCCTCGTTGCTCCCGTCATCATCCGCATCCTCCTGTGCCTCGGTGGCCGCGACCGCTGCTGCGAACGCCGAGGAGGGGAAGGGCTGGGGCGCGTCGGCGAGCGCGCCCAAGAATGGCGCTACGGGGAGTCGCTCGTGCCGGCGCGCGAGCGGGTTGGCGGAGTGGATGTCGGCGTCGCAGGCGGCGCAGAGAGCGGCGGCGTCGGCGCGGCAGGTGACGGCGGCGGGCGCGTGCTCGCAGACCTCGCAGAGCCAGACGCGCGCGTGGCGGGACCCCGCGCCGTGCGTGCGCGCGTCGCATCCGGGGCAGAGGAACGCACCGTCAGCGCGGCAGTAGAGCCGCGCCGCGTCCACGCCGCACGTGTCGCACGGCCGCGCGCCCAGCCCCCAGCACCCCGCGCCCGCCACCGGCTTCCTGTCCTCCGCGTCCATCACTCGCTCGCTGTTTCTGGCCTTCTCCCGAGCGCTGCCTGCGAGTGTCCGCGGATTTTGGGTGCTCGGCACGGGCGTTTCACGGTGGATTTGGTTGGTTTTCGGGTGTTCGGTGCGGCGCGCGGTGGGTTTTGAGGGGTCGGCGGAACGTGGAGGGGCTTGCGGCCACGAGACGGGACACTGGACCGGCGCCAGGTCGCTGTCCCGTGGGGTCACTCGTTTGTTCGTTTGCCGGACCGGACTAAACTGGAGTAGCGCAGCTTACGACTTCACATTGGCTGAGCCGGTAAATTGCATGCAATACGAGTTGCATTGAGATCGCTATCGCTTGCTTGGACTTACATCTTTCGGTACTTATCTGCTCATATTTCTACGCTGGCGTATTCGATGGCGACGTGTCCGAGTACCATAGTTTTTGGTAGGTTTGTAACTTCGTACACTGGGCACGGCATGTATAACCCACAGGATCAATGGATTTAGGCATATATCAGTGGTTGCTTACGCAAAAATGCCATGACTTTCTCCGGTTAACGTTAGTAATTTAGTACAACCCATGGGGTTACGTTAGCCCTAGAAACTGAAGTGTGTGCGCGGTAAAAAAAGGTTAAAAAACCATTGGTGTGAGCTCTCAGCTAGTCAGTTTCCTCGTTGGATGGAGACGAGCTCCGTGGGTGCATCCCGGCGGTGCACGCAGATATCCTTCTCCTTTCGAAAAAGTTTTTCAAGCTCGCCGAGGAGGAGAGAGAGGTGGTTGTTGTCGCTTGTCGTTACGCCACAGCACGAGATGGGGGATGCGACGACGACGAGGAGGACAGCAGCAGGGTGGGGGCCCACGCCAATCTGACTGTCCCATTCACCCGTGGACGCTCGCCCGGTGCCAGCTGGCGCTGCCCGGTTGGCTGCCAAGCCCCGCTCTTATCCCTTGCGGATGCGATGCTGCCAGGTCAGCGACCGGCAAATCCCGAGTGAGATCTGGACCTGGCGGCCGCTGTACACTCGCAACACTGTGCCAACCAGTTGGCATACCACACACACACATGCTAGCAGGTGGTACTTTTTAAGGTAAAAAGAGTTAGATAGTAACAGCAAACACAAGGTACTACGGCAAATGATCAAATGTTGGGGAATATAAAAAAAAACACTACCTGGTAACAGTAGTTGATGGCACTTGGCACTTCAATCCGTGTTACAACCTCTGCTATAAAAGATAAGTCTTACCATTCAAGTCCCAATCAATATTCTAATAGCTTCCCGCTTGATGCGCACCTGGTTGTTGGCATTTGGGAGCAATCTCATAAATTATCTGGTTCGGTATTCCGCTATCATTATTACTATTCCACAGTAGATAATGACTTTCGGGAGGACAAGACGTGGGCAGGCTGAACTGTCTGATGAAGCCACAAAGACAAATCAACGCACAGGGAATTGCCTGCTGAATTGTCTATAGCAGTAGAAGAATGCTTGCTAATTTGCCGTACATGCTATATGATGGCATACGAATCATGTCCATTGTTGTCGGTGATACCTTACAAGGACAATCATAGAGATGATTATATTATCTCTATATTTATAAGTTATAAGAATAAATGTTATCATGTTCTTTGAATAAATTATCGGTTATAAAGATTAACAAGTATGTGACTTGTTGGTGAAGCTCTTTAACGTATATAATGTCGTTCTAAATGTACCCTTGGTCGGATGTCACTGGTCGGAACACTAGTGACTAATCAACCAGTACATGTATTGATTGATGACCATGTTTCACGGTCATGGATATAAAGATATCGAATCAATAATGTGAACACATGTTAGAGAACATGGTGTTGGATTGACCCACCTTGAGACACTATTGAGATTGTTATGATTTTATGTGTCATCAGTTGGTCTTAAGCAATGATGATATATAATCCTTAGACCTGATATCAGCATGGTTTCCTATATGTGTAATAGTACACTTAGGGGTTGCCAAACTCTACTCTGTAACTGGGTAGTTATAAAGGTAGTTTTCGGGTATGCTATAAAACATGTGGAGGAATGTGACTGGTCGGATATAGGATTTGCCCCTCCTAACATAACATGAGCGATATCTCCGGGCCCCTTGATGTGGTCGGATAAAGAAAATGCATGGTCATGCCACTAGTGGTCGAAGAGTCGACCACATGAAGTTACCCGACACTTGATCGAGAAAGTATCGAATAGTCCACGGATGACATATTATCTCACCTGAAGTTCAACCAGATATCGTGAGGCAAAAGGAGAATACGGCGCGGTCGTTCGATTCGATCGAATCTGAGACTAGTGGTTTGGAGATCTGAGCGGTCGTGAAGCTGTCGAATCGATCACTAACCGTTAAATCGGTCGTAAGGAGTTATGAACTAGTCATGACTAAATATGAACTTGTCATAAGTGATAAGGACCTAGTCGTAGATCATACTGCATTAAGGTTCGTCTGATATAATTTATGTGTATTTGAGAATCGTTATATCCTGCTAGGAACCGCTAACAACTAGTGGTCGGAAAAGAGTTTTCGAGTCACAACCGATTGCGCATGAACCTACAGGGTCACACACTGAACGGGTTGGAACAAACGTATTCGGATAGGATCTGTCATGAGCTTTATATAAGGGGATGCATGAGGCTGTTGGGAAAAGACAAGACGTGACGTGAGTTGCTCCATCGAAACCCTAACCGCCATCTTCTTAAGAGCCCTACCGTACGAGTTGGAGCTAGCACACCGACATATGGTGTTCCATCCCTAGAAGTATGGATACTGTAGAGGCGCTGTTGCGATTGCTGCTATGCTGAACGAGGACAATCCACGATCTTCACAAGGAACACGATTGACTGCTGAAGGAGACGATCGGCATCGAGGATGTTGGACGATCGATTATGCTGGACGATTGACTATGGTGGACGATTGACTACAACCACTACATCGAAGTGCTCTACGTTGGATCAGGCTGCTCCAACTCTTCTTCCGTTGCGCTGCGCGTCTAGTGGTAATGATACATGATATCTTGCTTGCATGGCGTCCTGATCTACGTGGTAAATTTTATGAATTTCCAGCTAGTGTAGCCTTCCCGTATCCCTTTAGTGGTATCAGAGCCAGGTTGCATAATTTTTGATCTAGATCAGTCGCATATACTTGATATGTGACAGTAGTAGATTGGATCTATTACTGGCCAGGTCTGGTAACCTAGATCGGTTCATATGGATGGAATGGTATAGGCACTAGTCGATAAGATCGATTGGTTTTTGGAGATAGTAAATGGGTTTGCGGGAGATATGAGTTAAAACTACCAAATAGGTTACTGCGCTTGTTTACGACCACATTGCATGATACTCCTACCGGTCGGAATTCCGCCATTGGGGTATGCCGCGGTGCGTGGTCGTATCAAAGTAGTGATCAGATTGGTCGGAATAAGATTAATATGATTAATTCGATAATTTCTATCGCTCCATGCGAGCTTTGAGCCAGTAATATTGAATTTTCATATGAATGACATGGAGAAGTCAATGACCGAGTTGAATGGCATGCTTAAAGGTGCTTGTAACGACCCAACTCTAGGGCTCCCAAGAGGTCCTCTTGGGTCTCTAGGGAAGTCCGTCAGGACCTCCCAGGAGGTCCCGGAAAGGATCTCTTGGTTTGTCCACCAAGTCCTCCCGGGAGGTCCATCGGGACCTCTGGAAGTCGAGAGAACAAAACCCGAGAGGTCTTGGAGCAGGAGCACCCAAAGGCGTTCCACCGCCGGCCGGGGAAAAACGTGGAGGTTTGAGGGCATCCCAAGACCACCGCGACCCTCAGGAGGAGGTCGTGGGGGCTGAGACCACCCGAGCCACACGTTCATTCCATGAGTGGGCGTGGAGGATTGGGCTTGCTCCAAGGTTCCTGTGCATCTTGAGCTAGTCCCAAGGATCATGGCTAGCTCTTCACAAAAATAATATAAAGGTGGTGACATCGAGCGCATATTTATTATAGCAAAATATCAGCGAGTTGTTTACAAGGTGGCCTTGGGCCAAGCATAACTCTAGAAGCACAAGAGTACAAAAGGTCCATCGGCCACGCCACGAACAAGCGGTGGAAGGCACAACCTAATCGCTTTGATCCTCATCATTTGCTAAGGTCCTCTCTGGCAAAAATTGTAATGAGCAAGAGTGAGCACAACAACCGTGCTGCATAAGTTACACCCGTGGATTAGCAAGATAACATGCATATATGGATAATCAATAGATGGCATAATATGGTTAATTTGCACAAAGCCAAGTTTCTTTCAAATACAAATACTAAGTTCCAAAGCAGGTATTCAATAGATAAAATTCATTTTCTAAACTTGATTTTCAGTGGGATAACATTCATCAACAAGTTGGTGAAGGATACTCTCCTGACACAAGGCTCCCTGCCCAAAACCCATGGGATAGAAATCCCAAAACAGATTTGATAAACATTTCTGAAAAACCCCAAAACCAACATCTAACTCTGAGTAGCCTTTGCCAGCACGTCCATGACCGCGGACACGGCTATTCAAATAGATTTAACTCTGCAGAGGTTGTGCACTTTACCCACATGACATGATTTCTCTAGTTTATCCGGCATCCGTCGATGCCACCTCTCACTACCAAAGGTAAGAGGTCTAGAGCTCATGACAAGGCCTTTACAGTGTATTGTTCCACCACAGCTCCTCCTAGCTAAGGTTTCACTTTCCTATGGATAGAAACCCGACGGAAAGCCCCCTCTTGCACCAGTGGGAACAGTTGGTTATAAAAGACCATTGGCCATAAAAGACCTTCCACACCTCCAATGGAACAACTTGTGGTAGAACTTTGCAAATTATTCAGCCAGGTCCCACGCCCCATTCTGGAGACATGTGGTTGCACGATTGTAGCATAGCCCATTATAGACATGGCATTGGTCGCTCAAAGACAGGTCCTCAAATGACTAGGGCGGCTTTCACAAACCACAGGCACAGCCATAGAAATGGCATGGTCCTGCATACACATGCACCATCCAAGCAACTAGTTCGCCCAGGTCAATTCTATTTTCCTTTTCTTTGCTTTCCGGCAACATTTTCATCCTCCCATGACAACCCAATGTCATGGTGAAAACATTAAAACAATAATTGGTCATGATGGTAAAGAGTTTCCTCAAATCAATACTTTTGGTCTAAGCATGACTAAGCATATGTTTTTCAAATGGCTCTGGTTCACACTATTGTATCAACGATTTTGTCTAAGGTGACAACAATTTTGGTTCAATGTCAAAGTTGGTCATATGAAGGAATAGACATAACTATGTGTTTAAAGACAGGTATTGAAATAACTTGGTAGAAATAAGCATGCATTGTACTTTGAAATTGAACATAAATAAATTGAATTATTATGTGCAATATGATCAAGAGTGCAACTTGCCTTGCTCACTATCTTGAGAATCTTCCTCTTCAGTACACTCAGACTCCTTGGAGTCTTACAATCTATCGTGAAAAAGGGCAAGTTCAATCAAAGCTCAACTAAAGAACCAAGCGAGATCAACAAGAAAATCAAGCGAACCCCAGAGGGAACCCAAAACTCAACCAACAGGAGAGATCTATATTTTAGAATAGGTTCTTTTGGAAGAGGTCCAAGCTTACCAGGAGGAAGTGGTCATTAACAAAAGACCCCAAAAGAGTGATTTAGCCACAGAACAGGAAGGTCCTGAGATATGATCCTTACGCCTGGCCAGAAAGGGACAGATGGAGTGTTCCTTGCGCAAAGACCAGGGAGGAGCTCCTCATATAAAAGCCATAGAAATCCAGAAGGTACCCACAAGAGGAGGTCCTGAGAAGGACCGCGACCCGACTTAATATGGCGGCAAGAATAAGAGTAGAGCGAGATCACCAAGGGACTTACCAGGGACAAGAAGGAGACAATGGATGAAGGGGAGGTGGTAGGGCAACAAGGTTTTCCACAGAAGTCAGCGGCGAGAGCTAAGATGATGGCGTGAAGAACGGTAATGTAGTAGGGTTTTACGGACTAATCATAGCCAAAGTGGGTGAAGAAAACTAGGAGCTTACGTATCAAGGATAAGTACAAAAATAGGTCAAAGATAGGTGAGTGGCAGGCGGTGTCACTACCACCTTGGTAAAAAGGTGCGAGGAAAGGACAACGTATATTGCTATGGAAAGGAACAAGGAAGGATGTCGAGTACAGCTAAGTGACTAAATTGAGTAAGCATACGTATATGGATGCATTTAATGTGACATGACCGCATTAAATGCCCAAGATATTAATGTGGCGGAGAAATGAGAATGACCAAGGTGGCAAGTGGAGCCGACCAACTTAAAACAGAGCGGGTCAGGAGGAGGTCTTGCCCATGAGAGATCCTTGAGGAGGTCAGGGGCTTAGGAGGTCCTAGGCCCAAAGGACAAGGAGGTCTAAGGTTGGGGAGGTCAGGACATGCAGAGGAGGTCTGGACATGGGGAAAATCTTGCCAGTCGGGATCTCTTCAAGGAGGTCTGGCGAGAAGGTCAGTCGAGTCTAAAGGCCACAGAGAAATCTTGGGCAGGGAGGTCTAGAGGACTACAAGGAGGTCCGTGGTTGGGATGAAGAAGCGAGTTGAGGTCGGGCGGTTGGATCTCAGAGAGGAGGTCCAACGGCCAAGATCAAAGGTGAAGGTGAGGTTCCTAGAGGAAATAATGCAGGGAGGTCTGGACCTTTGGATTGAAATAAGGAGAGGTCCGAACAGTTAGATCTAAACAAAGGAGAGGTCGAGCGGAGGGTTCCAAGAAAGAGGATCCCACGGAGGAGATCCACAAAGGTGGTTCAAAAAGAAGTCATGGGTCAAGGTAACTCAAAGGAGATTTCCAACCGCTAGGGTGAGGTCAAAAGTCTTGGCGGTTAGGATGAACCCAAAGGAGGTCCTTTGGCCAAGAGGAAATGTCGAGGAGGTTCAAATGAACTCGGGAGGTTTGAAGGCACGAGAGCTCAATGGAATACAAGGATGCCCGTGAAAAGAGGTGCGGGCATAAGAGAGTGCCTAGGCAACAAGGGGTCTAGACTTAGAAGACATTTGGACGGGAAGGAGGTGCAGACCAAAGATATTCAAACCAACAAAGAGATCCAAGGTGATCAATCTAAAAGGAAAGGTCAGAACATAAAGATATGCCCAAGTGAGAAAAGGTCTGAGCCCTAAGGAGGTCTAACCTCAAGAACCCTTTGGGAGGTCTAGGCCACGAGAGAGGTCTAAACCTTACATAACCCAAAGAGATAGGCTAAAGGAGGACTGCAGAGCATACCAGAAAGGAAGTCTCAACAACTCAAACCTCTCCAACTGAACCAAACTTTGAATTCTCATCAAAACAAAATAGTTTTAATTTATTTTACACACTTAAGAAGGATTTAGAAAATCAGGATGTTATAGTGCTGAGGAGAGCATTAAGAAAAGTTCTAATTATGTGATGATGGTTCAAAAGACTACTAGCTATAAGAAGAAAGGTAAGTTTCAGGGAAAGGGAAAGGGCAAAGGAAAGACTCAAGATAAGATCGAGAGTCTCAAAGCTAAGCTTAAGAAGCTCAAGCTAGGTCCTAAGCCTGACACAGAATGCTACCATTGTCATGAGACTGGGCACTGGAAGAGAAATTGCAAGAAGTACTTGGCAGAGATGAAAAAGAACAAAGGAAGTAAGACTTCCAGTTTAGGTATAAAATGTTATAGAAATTAATCTTGCCACTTCTCCTACATGTTCTTGGGTATTTGATACCGGATTAGTTGCTCATATTTACAATTCGACCGCTAGGGAGTAGAAGTTTGGCAAAATGCGAGGTTGATCTTCGCGTAGGCAATGGAGTAAGAGTTGCTGCATTAGCTATTGACACTTTACCATTAGCTTTACCATCAGGATTAGTTATAGAATTAAATAATTGTTATTATGTTCCTGCCTTAAGCAAAAATATTATTTCTGCTTCTTGTTTAGAAGCAGAAGGATATGAGTTCAGAATAAAGAACAATTGTTATTCAATTTATTTTGAAGATGTGCTTTATAGTCATGCTCCATTGGTGAATGGATTATATGTTTTAAATATTGAGGATATGCATGTCTATAACATTAATGCTAAGAGACTTCGATATAATAATTTGAATCCCACTTTTATTTGGCATTGTCGTCTAGGTCATATAAATGAGAAGCGCATGATGAAGCTTCATAAAGATGGTCTTCTAAACTCATTTAATTTTGAATCATTTGAAATATGTGAATCTTGTTTACTTGGCAAGATAACAAGGGCACCTTTCATGACCAGAGGTGAGAGGTCGAGTGACTTGTTGGCCCTTGTACATACGGATGTATGTGGTTCGATGAGCACTCCGACCAGAGGTGGTTTTCAGTATTTCATAACTTTTACTGATGACTTTAGTAGATATGGTTACATCTACTTGATGAGGCACAAGTCGGAATCCTTTGAAAAGTTCAAATAATTTCAGTATGAGGTACAAAATCAACTTGGCAAGATAATTAAATGTCTGCAATCTGATCGTGGAGGAGAATATTTGAGTCATGAGTTTGGTGATCATCTAAAGAAATGTGGAATTGTTCCACAACTTACCCCATCGGGATCGACTCAATGGAATGGGGTGTCGAACGATGGAATCGAACTTTATTAGACATGGTTCGGTCAATGATGAGCCAATATGATCTTCCATTGTATTTCTGGGGATACACTTTAGAAACAACGGCTTTCACTTTAAATAGGGTTCCATAAAAAATGGTAGAGAAGACACCATATGATATATGGACCGATAAGTATCCTGGATTGTTTTTTTCTCAGGATATGGGGTTGTGTAACATATGTAAAACGTTTGACGTCGGATAAGTGTGTCTTTGTCTTTGTGGGGGTATCCTAAGGAAACTAAAGGATATTATTTTTTTAATCAGGATGATAACAAAGTGTTTGTTGCCTGAAACAATATCTTCTTGGAGAAAGAGTTTCTTTCCAAAGTAGTATGTGGGAGTAAGGTGCAACTCGAAAAAATTCGGGAAACATCTTAAAATGTTTCAACTCCTACTAAACCTCTACAAGATGAACAAAATATTGTAGAACCTGTAGATGAGGCACCAGTCCCACGTAGATCTAAAAGGCCACGTCAATTGCCTATAAGGTATGTGCATGATGTTTTATTATTGGATAATGATGAGCCTAAGACTTGTGTGGAAGCAATGATGGACCCAGACTCTGAATCATGGCTTGAAGTCATGAGATTCGAGATAAAATCCATGTATGACAATCAAGTTTGGAACTTAGTTGATGCACCTAATGTGTTAAAACCGTTAAGTGCAAATGGATTTTTAAGAAAAAGATAGATATGGATGGAAATGTTCATATTCATAAGGCACAACTGGTTGTGAAGGGTTTCAAACAAATTCAAGGTGTTGATTATGACGAAACCTTTCTCGCCTATCGCTATGCTTAAGTCTATCCGGATCATTCTAGCTATTGTTGCATATTTCGATTATGAGATATGACAAATGGATGTCAAAACGGCTTTTTTAAATGGAAACCTAAGTGAGGATGTGTTCATGACACAGCCTGATGGTTTTGTCGATCCACGGGAAGCTAGAAAGGTATGTAAGCTTTAGAAATCCATCTATGGACTAAAGCAAGCATCTCAGAGTTGGAACATTTGTTTTGATGAAGTGGTCAAAGGGTTTGACTTCATCAAGAATGAAGAAAAACCTTGTATTTACAAGAAGGTTAGTGGGAGCAAACTTGTGTTTCGGATATTGTATGTGGATGACATATTACTAGTCGAAAATGATATTCTATTGCTTGGATCTGTTAAAACTTCATTAAGAAATAGTTTCTCAATGAAAGATTTAGGAGATGCAGCATATATTTTAGGCATAAGGATCTATAGGGATAGATCTAAAAGGCTAATTGGATTAAGTTGAGATATGTACATTGACAAGGTGTTGAAGCGATTCAACTTGCAAGATTCCAAGAAAGGTTTCTTGGCCATGTCACATGGAATTAATCTTAGCAAGAGCTGGTGTCCTTCGACCACTGGTGAGCGAGACAAAAATAAGTAGAATTCCATATGCTTCGGCTATTGGATCTATCATGTATGCTATGCTTTGTACACGACCAGATGTGTCGTATGCTCTAAGTGTTACGAGAAGATATCAGTCAGATCTAGATGAAAGTCACTGGATAACAGTCAAGAATATCCTTAAGTACTTGAGAAGGACTAATGATGCTTTCCTTGTTTATGGTGGTGAGGAAGAGTTGGTTGTAAATGGTTACACCGACGCTAGCTTCCAAACCGATAAGGATGATTTCAGATCGCAGTCTGGGTTATGTTTTGTATTAATGGAGGAGCAGTGAGTTGAAAAAGTTCCAAGCAAGGAACAGTGGCTGATTCTACAATAGAGGTTGAGTACGTTTTGGATTCCGAAGATGCAAAAGAATCCATATGGATTAGGTAGTTCATTAATGAACTAGGTGTGGTTTCTAGTGCTTCCAGTCCAATGGATCTCTGTTGTGATAATAGTGGAGCCATTGCACAAACTAAGAGTCTAGATTGCATCAAAAATCCAAGTACATAGTTTGACGATATCACATTATTCGTGAGAATCGTTGAAAGAGGTGATGTGAAGATATGCAAAGTGCACACGGATTTGAATATTACTGATCCGTTGACAAAGTCTCTCCCGCAACCTAAGTATGAGGTGCACATAAGAGCTATGGGTATTAGATACATATATAATTTACTCTAGTGCAAGTGGGAGGCTGTTGGTGATATGCTTTAGAGACAATCATAGAGATGATTGTATCACGTCTATGTTTATGAGTTATAAGAATAAATGTTATTATGTTCCTTAAATGAATCATTAGTTATAAAGATTAACAAGTATGTGACTTGTTAGTGAAGCTCTTTAACTTATACGATGCCATTCTAAATGTATCTCTGGTCGGATGTCACTGGTTGGAACACTAGTGACTAATCGACCAGTACATGTTTCGATTGATGACCATGTTTCATCGGTCATGAATATTGGGATATCGAATCAATAATGTGAACACATGTTAGAGAACATGGTGTTGGATTGACCCACTATTGAGATTGTTATGATTTTATGTGTCATCAGTTGGTCTCAAGCAATGATGATGTATAAACCTTAGACCTGAGATCAGCATAGTTTTCGACATGTGTAATAGTACACTTAGGGGTTGCTAAACGCTATTCCATAACTGGGTAGTTATAAATATAGCTTTGGGTATGCTATGAAATATGCAGAGAAATGTGACTGGTCGGATATGAGATTTGCCCCTCCTAACATAACAGGAGAGATATCTTTGGGCCCCTTGATGTGGTCAAATAAAGAAAGTGCATGACTATGCCACTAGTGGTCAAAGAGTCGACCACACGAAGTTATTCGACACTTGATCGAGAAAGTATTGAACAATCCATGGATGACATATTATCTCACCTGGAGTTCAACCAGATATCGTGAGGCAAAGGGAGAATACACGAGCAGGTGGTTCAATTCGATTAGATACGAACTAGTTGTATGGAAATACGAGCTGGTTGTAGATTGGTCGAACATAATCACTAACTGGTCGTAAATTGGTCGTAAGGAGTTATGAACTAGTCGTGACTAAGTATGAACTGGTTGTATAGAGATACGAGCTGGTCGTAAGTGATAAGGACCTAGTCGTAGATCATATTGCGTTAAGGTTCGTCTGATATAATTTATGTATATTCGGGAATAGTTATGTCTTGCTAGAAACCACCAACGAGTAGTGGTCAGAAAAGAGTTTTCGAGTTACAACCGATTGCACATAAATCTACAGAGTCACATACTTAATAGGTTAGAACAAACGTGTTTTGATAAGATCTGTCATGAGCTCTATATAAGGGGATAAATGAGGCTGTTGGGAAAAGACAAGATGTGATATGAGTTGCTCCATCGAAACCCTAACTGTCATATTTTTGAGAGTCCTATCGTGTGAGTTGGTACTAGCACACCCATGTACAGTGTTTCATTTCTAGACATGTGGATACCGTAGAGGTATTATTGCGATTGCTGCTGTGCTGAACGAGAACGATCCACGATCTTTACAAGGAACGCGATTGGCTGCTAGAGGAGACGATCGGCATCGAGGACGTTGGACGATCGACTACGACTACTATATCGACGTGCTCTAGATTAGATCAGGCTGCTCCAACTCTTCTTTCGCTGTGCTGCGCGTCTAGTGGTAACGATCTATGATCTCTTATTTGCATGACTACTTGGTTTACATTGTAGAATTTTTGAATTGCCAGCTAGTGTAGTCTATCCGTATCCCTTTAATTGTTATGCTAAGTTTGTTTGCATACAAGGTTGTGAGTGGCTTCATATTTTTTTTCTAGTTTTCTTGTCGACAGCCTCCGTGCTAATTGTAATCAGACCGGCTTAAATTAACGAAAACTCGTGGCTTCCCCACAAAAAGAAGAGGATATTCCACATCCCTTCCTGTCCCTTGAAGGAAAGATTGTCATTTCTACCAGAAATCAAGATAAGTTTATGGAGTAGCACGGAGATTATAATGAGCTATCCCCACTAGAAGAGAAATGGAGAATCCTGCACGTAAGTGCACGCGTCGGAGATAACCGCACACGTATAATCGAGACAATTTGGCATGTCCATGTTGGCGAGTGGCGACAGCGTCCCAGTTCTTCAATGCTGTCACGGCTCCCTGTCTGAATTCCCAAGTCAAGTTATTTTTTTCTTTCTCCGAGAGGAGCTCTAAAGTCAAGTGCCTACGGGCGCAGGCCGAGCACATATACGGCCTAATTAAGTGTGATAGAGGTTGGGAATTTGGGCTTGGGCTTCTGGGTCGGGAAGAATAGATACAGACACCTCCTCAAATTTAACTCTTCTTAGATCCTGTTTGGTACAGCTTCTACTCCTAGCTTCTCAGTTGATTCTCGTGGAGCCATACCAAACACCCTGATTCTCAAAACCACTCGATTCTGATTCTCGCGTGGAGCTGTCTCAAAAATACACTAGCGAGGAGAAGCAGCCTTTCCTTGGATTCTCCTGAGAATCCAACTTGATAGAGTAAAAATACCTATTGAAGTTCTAATTATTTACCCACCGATTGCCATCCAATTACCCCCGGGACCTCCCAGCGCCGATTCGTTTCCCTTCAATCTTTCGTTCTTTCTCCTCCTGTAACGAGCGACGCGACCGACGCGACCTAGGCGAAATCGGCGTCGGCCTCGGCCTCGAGCGCGCCACCTCTGTCCGTCGCCTCCTCCCCGCCAGTCCTCCGTCCGCCGCCTCCTCCCCACGGTCCTCCGTCTCCTCCCATGGGTCCTCCATGCGCCACCACTTGAACCAGGCGTCGGCCTCGGCCTTGCCTCCGTCCGCCGTGACCGACGCAAAATTGGCGTCGGCCTCGAGCGCGCCGCCTCCTCCCCGCTGGTCCTCCATTGCGCCGCCCTCCAGATCCGTATGCACCGCCTGGAGAAGACAACAGCGACCCTGGAAACCCTAGAGGCCGCCGCCGTTCCCCACCTTCTTCGCCGCTACCGTTCCCCACCTTCTTCGCCGCCGCTATTCCCGAGCACCCCCGGCCGCCTCCTGTGAAGGTATAGCTCTAGATCCGATCGTCCCCCTTGCCCTCCCTACTCCTCCCTTCGTCTGTGAATGGAATTTTTTCTCAGTGATTCATTATTGTTGTCATGCATCTGTGAATGGAATCTGTGAATGCAATTTTTTCTCAGTGATTCATTATTGTTGTCATGCATCTTTGAATGGTTGGTCATGATCTGTGAAGTAGGCTCAAATGATTTAAGCTCTGTGAAATGATTCATTATTGTTGTCAAATGATTTAAGCTCTGTGAAATGATTCATTATTGTTGTCAAATGATTTAAGCTCTGTGATTCAAATGGTTGGTCATGATCTGTGAAGCTCCTTGTGAACCTGCTTATGAGGACAATGTGTGTGTTCAAATGATTCAAATGTGAACCTGCTCTGTGATTCAAATGACTCATATGTTGCTTATGAGGACAATGTCTGTGTTCAAATGATTCAATTGATTCAAATGTGAACCTGCTCTGTGATTCAAATGATTCATATGTTGCTCCTTGTGAACCTGCTTATGAGGACAATGTGTGTGTTCAAATGATTCAAATGTGAACCTGCTCTGTGATTCAAATGGTGATAATGATGGTTGATAGCATTTGTCAAGTTACTGCCAGTATATTCAATTAATCAAATTGAAATGGTTTATTATGACTTTATTTCAAAATTTCCAGTCAGATCACTTGTTTGCTTGGCATTTGTCAAGTTACTGTCAGTATATGTTGCTTGGTATTTCAAACTGTGCAAATACATGCTTGGTAGCAGTGTACCTGTGGTTGTGGTATTTGGTAACAACTCATAAGTCATAATGGTCAGTATAAGGATACTCTTTATGCCTAGTCAACTGCTGTGCTTGCAGTGAATAGGATACTTCATTGAGTTTGTCATGTTGATCATTGAACTTTGTATATATAAGCAGTAATAAACAAAATTTATGGGATTGCAGTGATGAAGAAATTGGCTGTCGAACACAATGCAAAAATAGAACTTCGAGAGCCCGAATCATTGCGTCTGGTGATGGAGAAATTAGCTGTCGAACACATTGCAAAAATGATGTAAATGTAAAGAAGTTGTTGTTCATCATTTTTTAATTTCAAATGTAAATAATGGTATGTGAGTACTACTACCATTAGATGTATGCTGGTGGTATATGAGGAAACACATTGCAAAAAAGATGTAATGTAATGAATTGATTGTTATGAAACTTTATGTTGTTTTTTTGGGGGTAATGCTCATTATTGTACCTAATATATACAAGCATACGACTGTAACATGTTTTAAGCCATCTTGGTTGCATGGGGTTACCAAACTATAGAAGGTGGCAGGTCCAATTGGGATAACTTTTGAGTGGCCATCATTGGCATCTTTTGAACCCTTCCACCACTGATTTGGAGCAATGCTTGTATGCCCGTAGTTCTAGGTGTCAATATCTTGTTGTACAAGGGCCAAAGGTACCATGTTCCAGAATTTCGGAGAGGTGTTGCTCCTAGTGGTGAGAAAGAGAAATTCAACCATTTACACTCGAGTATTCGCAATGTAATTGAGAGATCCTTTGGTGTATGGAAGATGAAATGGAGAATTCTTCTTAAGATGCCGAGCTTTCCCATGTCCAAGCAAAAGATGATTGTTGCAGCAACCATGAGAATCCACAACTTCATACGTGAACATGCTTCGCCAGACATGCATTTTCATAGGTTCGATCGGGATCCTAATTATGTGCCCACAATACCATCAAGATATGCCAAATATGTTATTTCTTAGGATGCATCGGATGCGTCAACGTCGTAAACAAGTGCTACATCCATGGATAGTTTTCGTGATGACCTTGCAAGTGCAATTGCTCATTCAGGATGATGGACACACTACTTGTGAATTTTTGTGGTCTTTGGTTATGACTCATTTATCATTTCAATACTTGTACGTAATATCATTTAATAATCATTTGAACACTTATGCGATCTGAATCGATATCTCGGCTTCATCTATCGCGGTGACAACGATACAAAATTTGCTTATACAGGTTGTAATCCATCATGAAGTGTAAATGCAATATAACCTGGCATTGTGTAAAGATACAACGTATATACATTCACATGGTCTAAACAAATTTAGGGGAAAAAATTCTATAATTTGTGTACAAATACATAGGAGAAAGACACAAATACAATTGAATTATTACAACCAGGGGTAACATGGTCTATTTGCCTCTAATCCCCCTCATATGGTTTTGGGAGCAACCTACCAGCCAAACGTTTTTAACAGACAGCTCCAGATTCTCAGAGAAGTGGATTATCAGAGAATCAGGAGCAGAATCTGGAAAATGAGAATCTGGAGCTCTACCAAACAGGCCCTTATAGTGTCTAGAAATGGAGCTCTCCCAGCGATCGGTGTCAATTTTCTTCCAGCCATGCGAAGACACCTGTCAGTGGTCTTTGTTTCGTAGCGTCGAGGTTTTCACGTGTTGGGTTCCGGCTCCTTTTACACCTGGTTTTATTTTTGGTGCACTGTTGAGAACCATTGAGAACCGGGTTACGTGTGCGTTGCGCGAATTTTCTCCTCGCGTTTTCTACCCTTCCCTGTTCCCCTCGTAGAGGCCTCCGCCTGTCACCTCGCCCGCACCGCCCACCTCCTCCCTTCACCTGCGCCGCCCTTGCCACTGCCACCGTCGTCGGCTTGCTCCTTTCCCGCTCTCTTCCTCCCTCTTCCACGCCGCTGCTCGGACTCTCTTCCTCCCTCTCCCACGCCGCTGCTCGGAGCCCTCATTCTCCCCTTTGACCCTGTCCTCGCCTACGTCGCACCATGTTGCCCACATCCTCCCCTTCGCTCGCGCCACCGTTGCCGCCATCCCCGGACACCTCCTCAAATATGGTGTAAAGGAGAAAGCTCACTACTTTTCTCCGTCCCTTACAATACCCGGGCTCCTCCATAAAGCCCAAACCCTAACCGCGGAATCCTCCCCAACTCGCTCGCTCGCTCGCAATCAGAGCCATGGCTACCGCCGCCATGCCGCTCGATGAAGCCAAGGCGAAGAGCGTCCTTCCCCAAGTTGCGGATCCCGCCTTGCAGTCCTCTGCTGCGGATTTCTCCCTGATGAGGATTAAATTCCTTAATATTAATAAAAAGCCACATAGCTTATGTGGTCGCAGACCTAGTGGCTAACGACCCCTGTGGTCGTTAGAATCTCAAGGGTTGCCCGATGGGTAACCTGGTCGGAGGGGTCCTGTACCCACTGCTCGACCAGATGGTTGCTTGTAGAAGCTTTGAACTGGTGCTTGGATATGATTCCAACCATTTCTCTTCCGTGTGATGAATGGAACATATGTCTAATTTGTTCCAAACAACACGATATTTTTTGGCCCTACGTCATTGACCATAACCATCATATGGTTTATCTCTTACTGACATCAACTACTGGTCAGTTGGCTTTTTACTGACTGCGACTGTTCCTCCAACCAGACGCGACACTTTCAAAGGGCGTCTATTCTAGGAGTAACTGCCACCATTTCATCAGTTACTTAAAGGGGAACGACGGAGCAAGAAGGACAATTCGAGATAACTGATTACACGATCTACAACTGCAACACAACAGGTTCAATCAAGCCCAAGACATCCAAACCATTAGATTCAAGCACTACACTCAGTGTAATTAGGGCTAGTCCACTACCTTGTATAAGGCACCCCTGTAAAGATCCAGTTCATTGCAATAAAGAGCAATCTCATTCTCATCCAAAAACTCTTAGCCATTTTCCTCTATTTATTTTGTAAGATCGGCGATTCGATCGTTGACAGCTGGCACCATCCGTATGGAGAAAGACGTTGAGTTCTTGAAGATTACTTTGCTCAAGCAATATCCATTCACTTTCCTTTGCTCCATCGTTGCTCATGCGATCATGATGGGAACTTAGGATGAGGAGAACTGGTTCGACTTGGCGGACTACTCCAACCTCGACATAGATGCATGCATCCACGCCATGGAACATGACGCAATGTCATCATCATCCTTTTCCGTCACATGCTCACCACTTGCTGAGACCGGCGAAATCAACCACATGGAGGAAGATTCACTGCCACCATCCGTGGTGCAGCCAGAGGAATTGGTTATTTCGACCAGTTCGGAATTTTTGAACGCCTCTACCAACCCGGTCTCTCTGACCGACAAGAATGTCGATAAAAGCCCAACACTACAATCAGAGGGTCAATGTACTCTCGATACGATCATGGGCTACCGCTATTCGTCAATGGCTCCTACATATTTCGGGGGGCCAACCGACCTCTAGTAAGGGTGTCAATGAAGTTACCGCCAGTCGAAGGCTAAGTGGGAATGATAAAACTCAGCATACGATCGATAATCTATCAGATCAGATTGAGTCCACCACAAAGCCCACCGAAGGTGGTAATCTTTGACCACTTCCCATCGTGGAGGCTTCTTGCTGAAGCATTGGAAGACTCTCCCTTTGTTATGACGAGAGCTCGTTGGAAGGAATTTTGGGTACTATTAGCCCCTAGACCACCACAATTCCAAATGTAGCCCCCTACCCCTGAAATTCCATTTCTAGCCACATCCTCCAGCCTCAATAGCCACTGTAGCTACTGTAACGCTGTAGTAGAATTTTCTCAATAATCCATTTAGGTACATTTTTTGGAGGAATTTCTAGATATATAAAATGAGCTAAAAAAATTATGATTTTTTTGTGGAGCCTCCCAACACATTGTACTTGCTTGTGTAATTTTTTTCAAAATTTTATCCATTCTGATTTTTTCTCGAAAATTCATTTCTCGAAAATTCATTTCAATATGCTGTTTGTAGGAATTTTCTAATATAGAAAATGAGGTCCAAACATTATTTTTTTCAGGCTCCTTATATAGTGGACTTGATTGTGTAATTTTTACAAAATTTTATATGCTCTAAAATTGTGTCGAAAATTAAGGGTTTAGGTATCGAAAATTAGGACGAAAGGTTTCGGAAATTAGGGTTTCATGATTTCATGAGACTTGGAATATGGGAAGTTTAGTACCACATGACTACTCTAGATAAGAGACACTCCCTCCTTCGCTCATATGTCGCCTCGTTGCTGTTGTCCCCCCTTGCCCGCAGCGCTCGCTTTTATGGCGTGCCGAATCTCTAGACCCGGCTATCGATTGATTCGCTCGCGAACCTCCACTGGCAAGGGTGTTGTGTGACGCTTCGCGGCGCCACACTGGTGTTAAACCGAACATATTAGGAACCCTTCCTACAAACATGCCTAGTCCATTTAAATACATATAAATACATACTTACTGCAAATACAAAAGATACGAATTACTTACGACCCCTTCCTGCAAATTATAAGTTATTAACCAAGCAGATAATTGGACTAGACATATTAGGAACCCTTTTTTATGGTTAGGCACAAGTTTTAACAGGTGTCACAGCACTATAGCTAAAACATAAACCGCCAAGCCAAACCTATAAAAAGCTTTGACGAGGATATAACAATCCTCATTTAATCATTTATCCATAATTCATATTATGAGGTAATAATGACGTCACATAACTCCTGAGTATACCCCTTAAATATTAATAAGGGAGAAGCTGGAGGTCGTAAGTTCTTCTACGACCACCCTGTAGTCGTGAGTCTTCCTATGACTACCCCATAGTCGTAAGTCCTTATACGACTATCTTATGATCGTAAGCTCTACTACGATCAGTATGCAGTCGTAAGATTTCCTACGATCAGTATGCAGTCGGGTCGTAAGACCTTCTATGACCAGGCCCTAGTCGACAAGGCTTACAGACATGTGGGCCAGGTCGATAAAGGTATCTTTCACACCGTATTCAAAATACGGGCAGTAAACTACGCCATTATTTTCTAAGATAATGGCACGATGTTAACTCCCTTTTATGATGATAATTGCCTGGCGACGTGGGAACGTTTTAACTCCTGTAGTAACCTCCGGTAACGGCGCCACGATCTGGATGATTAAGTGACATTTTATTAGAGGTCCAATGGTGTACATTCTGAGGACGGTATAAAAGGCAAGGATCATCAGAGCAATGGGGAGGGCCCGAATTCTGAGAAGCACAATACTCTAGTTTTCTAGCTTGATCTTGTAATCCAGTATACTCAATACATACACACAGGAGTAGGGTTGTTATTCTCCCAGGAGAAGGCCCGAACTTGTATAAAATTCCCGTGTCTCCATCTCTGCGTGATTTTGAGCCTAGAGGAACCCCCGAATCAAACAATATTTACGTAAGTTAGGTTCTAAAACACCGACAAGCTTATTATTGTAAGTAGAAGTTGATCGTTAGCCTCGAGTGCTAACTTCTTATTGTCCGTAGCACACATCCAGAAGGAGATCATCATATGCTTCCAAAAACCCTCTACTGTCACACAGCATAAGGCAATAAATCTTATAGTGCCTGACCTCACCGCAGTGGAATTCCCACAGTGGATTCTAAACTCACGTATTGAGTAGTAATTCATATCAATCATGTAAAAAGAAAATATCTCTTCACAACTACTCCGTACAACTTAACAAATAAGGTAACAACATAGGGAGGTATAAAGGAATTGAATAGCATTTGTGATTTTCATAGATTCTCAAGGGTACGAAATCTGTTGGACTCGTAATAACATTTTGTGATATGTTGTTGTAGTGCGGTAAATTTCTGAAGAATTTTGTGAGGACGATTGAGATAGTAATGATTCGTAAGTAGGAAGGTAAGTGATAATACGATGCGCCAGGGAATTCATACACGGTGGAGAACTTCGGAGAAATGGCGCAACGATAACAACACGACAGTTGATCCGACAAGAGGGTTACATGGCATGCAGGCTAACGAACCAAAGACGATACGCACATGCCTTTAGGAAATTAGAAATATATAGGACATATGGACGAAGAGGGTCGAACTACTGCGTGGAACATGGCCATTTTCCCTTACGGCCCAGCTCAGCATTGTACTCCTCACCTTGCGCCTTAGCTTTCACCGCGATGGCCCTCTTCCGCATCCTCTCGGCCTTGCATCACCTGGCATGCTCGCGCTCCTGCTCCTCGTGTAGCCTATCCCGCCTCTTCTTCTCCTCCAACTCAGCCTGTAGTTCTTCGAGGCGCCTTTCATAGCCCTCGTAGTCCCCCCTGGCCCACCTCTTTCGCGACAGCAGCATCCACATGTCGTAGGGGTGGATATTGTCTTTGGTCCACTAGCTGAAGTCGCATAGGCATGGCAGAGACTGCGGTGAGAAGATAGACGTGGTTACGACGTAACGGGAAGCAAAATAGTGGTGTGCACTAAAACACAATTTCATTACCGGCTGCCTGTGGCTCGGCGTGTCAAACCTGCGGTCGGGGTAGTCCGCGTAGAAGCTTGGACATCACCAATAGCGCTGCCCAATGGTCCACTCGTCGGTTGATTTGACGCACTTGCAGGTGTCTCGACACCAGCAAAGGGGTGACGCCACCCCCTCGGGGGCCCTTCCAGAGGACGTTCAGCGGGTATAAGGGGCTCGACCCGAAATCGTTGGGTGTACTGCGAGGTGGCTGTTGAGGAGGTGGGTGGTATATGTAAGGCTGCTGAAGAAACGCCCTGTGGTGAGCGGCGGTTTGCTGGGGAGCCACTCAGTCGTTCAAAAGCTCGCGGATGTGTTTCCATTCCTTCTCCTTGTCCATGTTATCTAGGTAGTATTGTTGGTGTGGAGTTCCTAGCTGAGTAGTGCTATATTTATGGCGGGAGCGGACGCAGCTGTAGTGGCTCCATTGCGATGAGGTACGGATGTGTTTTGTGTTCGTGCGTCGCGCCCTTCGAGGAGGAAGCTTGCGGCAGTCGAGTAGTCTCTTTGTGCTTTGCAGAGCGAGGTCACGTCCTACTTTGCAGAGAGTGGTCACATCTTGCTTTAGAGAGCGAGGTCACATCCTACTTTGTAGAGCGAGGTCACGTTCTGCTTTGTACAGATCCGGTGGCTCAGCCTGCACCAACAAAGGGGCAGCATGGGACACATGCAAGTTCTTCAAGTCCAAGGAGCGGCTCAATCTGGGCATGCATTACTGGGGTTGCGCGATGAACTTCTGTAACTATCCCAATCGCCGTTGGGACACGGGCCACTATCGGTAGCCAGTAAGAACCAGTTACAGTATATTCCCCTACCATTTCTCTTTCAAAATACGCACTAACAACCCTGGTCCACGCAGTAGGTCGGGCCATTCCATAGTAGTCCCCTGTCCTACCCGCCATGTTATTCCTATCTCCTGAAGGCATGTATACTTACATGGCCCGGATTCTTGTGTCGCAGTGTACTGTAGTAGTAGTGAGGATAACTAAAGCAATTAGCCGAACCTTTGGGTTTCTCGAGACCCAGTACATGTCATCATCTCATCGGCCAAAGATCGTTTTCCACGAGGAGGGAAAAGTATTAGCATATTTGGAATATCCCACAACCTCCTCTAGACCGCTAATATACCTTGCTGTCAAGACATGTATATCACCAAAATGTAACCCAGGAAGTTTATATGCAAGCACGTCTCCAGAAAGCTGTCCATTGTCGCTGTTTAACAGAAGATATAATAAGTAATAAACAATAAAGCCTTCTTTCAAACATTAGCAAATCTCAAAGAACTTGTCGGTGTTTTAGGATCGAACTTACGTAAAGATTGTTTGATTCGGGGGCTCCTCTAGGCTCAAAATCACACAGAGATGGAGACACGGGGATTTTTATACAGGTTCGGGCCTTCTCCTGGGAGAATAACAACCCTATTCCTGTG
The DNA here is from genome assembly GCA_036346405.1 of Phyllostachys edulis. NCBI lineage: Eukaryota > Viridiplantae > Streptophyta > Magnoliopsida > Poales > Poaceae > Phyllostachys > Phyllostachys edulis. Next base: position 72,255,237 of record CM070548.1, on the reverse strand, counting down.
TGTATGTATTGAGTATGCTGGATTACAAGATGGAACCAAAGACTAGAGTATTGTGCTTCTAACGCACTTTGAATCGCCCCGATTGTCCTGATGATTCTGCCTTTTATATAGTCCTTAAGGTGTACCGTTGCACCTCCAGTTTAAAGACTGCCTTAATGTCCCAGATTATTGAGCCGTTATTGGAGGTTATTATGGGAGTAGTAACGTTCCCACGCTGCCAGGCAGTTATCACCATAACAAAGGAGTTAAAATTGTGCCATTATTCCAGAGAATAACCGCGTAGTTTACTGCCCATATCTTGAATATGGTGTAGAAGATTCCCTGATCGACTAGGCCCACATGTCTGTTAGCCCTGTCGATTAGGGACTGATCGTAGAAGAGCTTACGACCAGGTGGTGGTCGTAGAAGATCTTACGACCACAGACTGATCGTAGGAGAACTTACGATCATAGGATAGTCGTAGAAGGACTTACGACTATGGGGTAGTCGTAAGAGGACTTACGACTAATAGGTGAACGTAGAAGAACTTACAACCTCCAGCTTCTCCCTTATGGCTATTAAGGGGTATACTCAAGAGTTATATGACGTCATTATTATCCATAATATGAATTATAGATATATAATAAAATGAGGATTGTTATATCCTCATCAGAACTAATAACTACATATTGCATATTGGTGCATGTTTTATAGGAGGCTAAGACATACTAAAGAACGAAGGTTCTAAAAATTTTCTGTGAAATTAAAAGCAGTTATTATTTGGTAGCTTTCCTTGCTTGATTCATTTTGTTTCCTATTGAGCCATGAAAGCAAGCCTATATTGCAAGTATGCCTTTTCTAGTGGAATCCTAAAAATAATTATTCACACCGACATCGAATTCTCCATGTCAGCAAAGCCAAATGCAACTGTAATGACCAGATGAAAAAGAGAGGTGGATCAAAGATTTTTTTTTCAAATAATCCATTTTTTATTATTAATTACAACATTATACTGCGATAATATTTTTTACGAAATATACTCACAATAAGCTCAGCGAGTTGACGACGGACGATCATTGAACAATGGTCGATCGCTAACGGTTGAGCAACTAACACTTGTAAACTCTCAACGGTTGGTCCTAATATGCAGCTCACTTATCTAGCCGGGCATGCATTGTGCTGTTAGGTCTCGATCGTCCAACCGTTGAGCGATCGGGACGATCGCTCGGCCGGGACCACGATCATGCCGAGCTGACGGACGAGTATATTTACGTAAAAAATATTTTCGCAGTATAATATTGTAATTAATAATAAAAAATGGATTATTTGAAAAAAAAATTCTGGATCAAACACAAGCAGGTCAATGAAAAAGCCTAAATTAAAATGGTAGACTATTAGAACTTGTAACATAAGAGTACAAGTTCTAGCGCATAAAGAAACAAATATATATGCCAAATTGTACTGTGCAGTGCATGAAGAGTATGAAACGACAACATTTCAATCTAATGTTTTAGGACATCTTCATAATCACAACGAGCGTTCTCAGCCCCTTCAATTGCATTATGTAGAAGCTCTATAAAGTACTCTGCTTTAACCCCACCATAGTGAATTAATGTGCTCAAGAACCTTGATGTTAATGTCCTTCTGGGTTGATTGTTGAGGAAAAAATGCAATGATTTATTTCTTGTGAACCAAAATAAAATTAATACGAATTTTGCTAATCAAAATGCTTAAGCTGTTGAGAAAAGGTGGGCAGCCTAGCCCATACATCAATATATCCCACTTACTTCTACACTTAACCAAGCCAACTAGTATGAGGACTCAACATGTGACAAGACATGATCGGCTGATGTACTTGTCTGCTATGAAACTGACATTGTACGCACTTCGTCACAAGTTCTTTTGCATCATGAAGGCGGTTGACGGTAGTATCCTTGCCTAAAGGCTTTCTGAGCCGATGTTACAGTAGGAATGATGTGCTCCACAGACTCCTTCATGGATTTCGGTCAGCAACTTAATGCCATCCGTTTGAGATATGCATCTCATCAACACTCCATGAGATCCTCGTTTGTACAAGGTACGTTCGATTAGAGTGTATGATTTGGCTTTTCGTGCTATCGATCGGCCTCTACATCATCTTCCTAATTATGTCATCTTTGAAGATAATTGTAGATCGATGTCATCCAATCTCTACCTTGATCGTGACAACGCCAATCGTCAACGACCTGTGGAGCATCCATGTTCCTTTTATCGGTTTGCTCAACCTGTAAAGAATCATGTATGTTCTCGGAAGGCTCGACTACCGAGGGTGAATCGAGTTGCTCGAGAAAAACTCCGGACGGGATAGTTGACCTCGTGGAGGCCATCCGCGCCAACTGGTCTGCCAGAAAGTTTTCCTTTCTAGGATATGTTGGATCTGAAAACCGAAGAAGTGCTTTTCGAGTTTCCGTACTTCCGCCAGATAAGATGACATCTTGGTACTCAAGCATTGATACTCTTTCTCTACTTGATTCACTACTAGTTGAGAATCACCTTTCACTAGTAATCTATGAATCCCGAGCGAACGAGCTGCTCGGAGTCCTGCCAGTAAACCTTCATATTCTGCCATATTATTTGTGGCAGGAAAATTCTTGGATGGCGTGCTTGATGTGTTCGCCGATGGGGATATCGAGGATCACTCCGGCCGACCCTTTTAACATCAAAGAATCGTCAAAGTACATTGTCTACTCCTTGTGGTGTTCGTACTCGGGCCCTTGGGTGGGTTCAGGGTTTGTCCATTCGGCAATGAATTCTGCTACTGCCTAGGACTTTATTGCTGTTCGTGAAATGAAATGGAGGTCAACGCCCTAGCTCAACCGCCCATTTGCTATTTGTCTGATGATTCCTGTTTCCAAGTACTTGACCAAGGGGATATCCAGTCGGTACAACCACCTTATGAGCCTGAAAGTAGTGCCTTAGCTTCCTTGAAGACATAAGGAGACCATAGAGAAACTTTTGTACCTGTGGGTATCTTTCCTTTGGTCCATATAAGACTTCACTTACGTAATAAAGCGGTGGTTGGATATTATCCTTTCTCGACCGATTACACACTCTTGTTTGAGGTGTTGCCGCCACGTACATTAGCAGTGTTTCTCCTGATCTCGGAGAGACTAAAACCGGGGCACTTGTAAGGTATTTTTTAAGTTCTTCAAAGGCATCGTTTGCCTCTGTAGTCCACTCGAAACTCCCATGTTTCCGAAGAAGTTTAAAGAAAGGTAACCCTTTTTCCCCTAACCTTGCTATGAAACGACTTAGCGCTGCCATACAGCCGGTTAGTTTTTGGACTTCCTTCTTCGTGGTCGGAGGTCGCATCTGGTCGATGGCTACTATTTTTACTGGATTTGCTTCAATACCTCTAGCCGAGACTAGGAAACCAAGCAATTTTCTAGCGAAACTCCGAACACACACTTTTAGGATTCAATTTGAGGTTATGCCTTCTCAAGTTCTTTGAAAGTTTCTTGCAAGTCGAGATGTGATTGCTAGCGTTGGTGGTCTTCTGACGGATCATCAACGTAAGCTTCTAGATTCCGACCTATTTGCGGACTAAAGGTTTTTTGCATCAACCTTTGAAAAGTTGCACCAGCGTTTTTGAGACCAAATGGCATCTTAACATAGCAATAAGTGCCATATGGAGTGATGAAGGAAGTTTTCTCCTCATCCTCTTTACACATACTAATCTGGTGATACCCTAAATACGCATCTAAAAAACTTAGTAATTCACACCCAGAGGTAGAATCTACCAGTTGATCAATGCGTGGAAGGGGAAAATCATCCTTCGGACAAGCTTTATTAAGATCTGTAAAGTCAATACACATTCGCCATTTCCCATTATTCTTCCTAACCATTACAGGGTTGGCGAGCCACTGAGGGTGGTTGACTTCACGGATGAATCTAGCCTTGAGAAGTTTGTCAATCTCTGACTGGATTGCTTCCTGCCGATCAGGTGCGAAACGCCGTAGCTTCTGCTTGATCAGTTTCTTATCAGGCTGGAGAGCTAGCCTGTGCTCGATCACCTCCCGAGGGACTCCAGGCATATCGGATGCCTGCCATGCGAATACGTCTTGATTTGCTCGGAGGAAGGAGACGAGCAACTCTTCCTATTTAGGATCGAGTTTTGCTCTGACCAGAATCTTGCGAGCGGTGTGCGCATTTTCGATCCAGTAGTGATTTGGTATTGTCCGAGAAGCGCCTTTGTCGAGGATACCTCTTTTGCTGGTCGGAGGGTTTGGGTGTCACCTTCGGTCTTGAGTGCTTGGCCCGCATGGTAGATGGATTAGCCTATCGGTGGAAGTTCATCGACCGTTCAAAGGATTTTCGGTCACATGCATAAGCCATTTTACGATCGTCCCGAATAGTGATGACTCCCTTTGGCCCCGGTATTTTCAAACTTTGATAACCGTAATGCGTGGCTATCAAGAACTTTGCTAATGCCGATCGACCAAGAATCCGTTGTATCTGATTCAAAGTTTACCACATCAAACGAAATTTTTCCGTTCGAAAGTTATCGGGACTTCGAGCGTGGCGGTAAGGAAACTTGCCCTATCGGTTTAGCGGTAGAGCCAGAACTATGCCATGAAAAGCACATTTCATTTGGTTTCACCTTTGACATGGGGACTGCATTTCTTCTAAAGCTCCATAAATAATATATTCAAAGAACTACCTCCATCTACCAAGACTCAATTAACCCTACAATTATTAATGGTTGGTTCAACAACAATAGGGAACCTACCTGGTCGAGTCGAAGGAATGGGGAAGTCATCTTTGCTGAAGGAAATTGCGATGTCCGACCACTTCAATTGCTTGATAATGTTCAGAGATTCGACGAGGTTGACCTCCCGCTCCATGGCTTTCAGATGACGTTTGGATTTGTATGAAGAAGATCCTCCAAAAATCATGTTGACTGTATGTTGGGGGTCCTGGTACTCCATCTCTTCGTCGCCATCCTTGTCCTTTTTGGAGCTCGTTTCTCCGGGTTCTTGTATTGCGGGAAATGACCCTTCACCTGCATAATAATCCTCCAGTTTCTTTTACCAGACTCGACAGGTGCGTAGATCGTGCCCTGCCTGCTGGTGAAGTGGGCACCACTTCTTCTTTTTCTGGAATCCCTCGGTCGGAGCTTTCGTCTTGCCCCGACCGGTATAGTCCTTCTTACCCTTCATGAATTTATCAGGAATGGCTAGGACCTCCTTGTCGTCGGGCCTGCGGTTCTTCTTCTTCTTGAGAGACTTCTTATTCTTTTTCTCGAGTTTGTCGGTAGGGCCGAGGAATCTTGTCTTCCGATCAATGGCCGCACCCACTCGATTGCTTCGCTAGCGGTGGCATACTTGTCGACCATGTCAAAAAAGCTCAATGGTTGTTCTTGGAGGGTTCATTGCTATGTCCTCCGTAAACCGCCGATTTCTCATACCTGTTTTAAAAGCCTGAATAACAGATGACTCTGCGACCTCGGGTATAGAGTTGCAAACCTGGCTGAACCTCTTGATGTATTGACGTAGAGTCTCATCAGAACCCTACGGATTCGGTGGAGATCATCCTCCTTCCTGTAGGTCGTCGTGCCACGAAAATTTGCAATTAGAAGGTCACGAGTTGCTCCCAAGTATAGATCGATCCGACGGTTGGTTCAACAACCACGGCCGGCGGACCCTCGAGCACGGTGGGTAGATAGTTGGCCATCACATTTTCATCGCCTCCGCAGCCTCGATGGCGGTGGTATAGATTTGGAGAAATTCCAATGGATTTTGAGTTCCATTAAACTTGTCAGATTGGCGGTCGGAACCGGTTAGACCAACGCCTGACTTGGAGCCTGCGCAGAGAAGGCTCGACAACTGTGATTGATTCATGGCGCCTTCTCAGGGAGGTCTTTGGATTATGTCGGTTGGAGACCGGTTCCTAAGATTGGCAATTGGAACTCCGGTGTCCGATCCGGTCGTGGACATTGGTATGATGTCTCCGATCGCCTACTTGATTCAGACGATGCTGAAGATCGTCAGGTCCAAGCGATGGTTCTTCTCGATGTGGTGGGGGAGTGGCTTTATGAAATAACCTTCTCCCCTCGTGACTTCTTGGTCGGAATCGTAGAGGAGGCCTTGGTATCGACTGTTCCCGATCATGACCATCTTTGTCCCTCGCGAGGAGGAACGTTGGGATGAAGTCATGGTTTGACTCCCTGAAACCCTTTGTTCCCGATACGCTTCCGTGCGCTGCATGGTCTATTGGAGAATTTCGGATACTTGACCTACAAGCTGTACAAAACCTGGAGTTCCCGCTAAAGCAGGATCAGAATTATTTAACATATCTTGAACACGTCACAAGTTTTGTACAGTTACCGAAGGTCTCGGGAGGTTCAGACTGGTCGTAGGTGTACGCAGACATGAACCCTCCCCGGACCCTCGGATTTGATCTGCCCTATCAACTACTCTAGGTGGGGCAACGCCAGGCGAATTAGTTGATGGACGTCGATCAGTTCCGTGGACTCCAGAAGTTGGTGCCTGACGGCTCGGATCATCTCTAACAACACGTGATGGTGTGGTAGAGAACGTAGGACCGTGCAGGGTATCTTGATTTTCATCTCCGATCGCGTTGACCTCATGTCTCCAGCACCGATCTTCCGATGAGCTTCCATCATAACTAATGGAGAGCTTCTCAGTGTCTCTGCCAGGAGTCTCCACGACGGAGGCGGTCGAAATGTGCACCTCTGAGGTCTCCTCGGCTGATCCATGACTGCCGTCGTATCTTTGGCGTGATCATCCCCACATGGCCTACAACCGGTGGAGGCTTTATCGACACCGTTACTAGATGTCGGTTGACTCTGGAATTGCGAAGCGTGGAGAATATCTTTCACCATGATTTCATCGAGGGTATAGAGATTCTCGAGTGGAATCTTGAAATTTCTTCACTGTTTTGCTTGGTCGGAATGGCCGGGCTTGAAGAGATCCTGACATTACGAGTTGATCGGAATGGTGGTTCCTCCGATTGTGCCATCGTAATGGTGGCGCATCCTCGCCCATCCGGTCGATTTACGCTATCGTCGGCGACGTCTGGCCGAGGAGGAGAGGAGGATGATCTCGCCATTTTCCTCCATGGCACGAATGCATCCTTCCATATCGAGGTTGGCGTAGTCCGCCAAGTCGAACCAATTCTCCTCATTCCAAACTCCGGGCATATTCGCATTAGTGATTGCAGGAACTTGGGTGAGGATTTGTATGAGCAAAGAGTTTTCTTCAGGAAACTTACGTCTTCTTCCCCACGGACGGCGCCAGCTGTCGACGATCAAATCGTCGATCTTATGAAAATAAAAAGAGGAAAATGACGTGGAGTATCCTGGAAGAGAATGGGGGCTGCTCTTTATTAATATGAACTGGGATTACAAGATTTGACTGGGGACTATCTCCAATTACACTGAATGTATTGAATACTACTGCTTTGGCTTCTATGTTGCCTTCTGTTGTTCGCTGTTGTGTGTGTGTCTCTCCTCGTCTTCTGCGTTCCATCAATAAATAACTCCCGAAGGGACGACAGTTACTCCTGGAGAAGACGTCCACGATGAAAGCGTTACCGGCGGTGGGAGGTTTAAGGTAGTTAACAATGTGCTAACTGCCTTGCGGTTAAATATTTGTGAGACTCTTAACCGTAAGGTAGTTTATCGTCAGTGTCTTGTATATCATCGTAAGGTATGGAACGTTTCGCACGTGTTCCATTCATCATACGGTTAATAGTGCCTGTTCATAGCATTTCGAAGCGACTACGGTGAACCCTAGTCCGACCAGGGTACCCATCGTGTAACCTCTGGAATCCTTACGACCAGTGAGGTCGTTAGCCTTAGGGGTTACGACCATGAAGACGTATGGTCTTTTATGTATTTAAATTAATACATGGAGATTTTAATTCTCGTCAGCGTAAGTGATGCACTGATCTTCAGTCTCCCTCTTATGTTCTTGATTCTCTAAATAATGTTCTTGATGCTCTACATAGCTGAGTGGCCCGAGTCCATACTCTCACTCTCTAAATAAATGAATGCAATTATGCTTGTTCTTATGTTATTGATTGCTTGTTTTTCATCATTTTAGAAAAATGGAAACCGGCAATTCTAGTGCTAGAGAGGAGCAAACCACCAACAATAGGTTTAAGCCTCCATTGTGGAATCATGTTGATGTTCTAAACAAGGGTGGTCAAGGGGGAGAAAATGTGAAATGGAGATGCAAGTATTGCAAATATGTTGGCACTAGTAGCTACTCTAGAGTCAAAGCGCACTTGCTGAAAATTACCAATGGTGGATGCAAGATATGTCTTAAGGTGACAGTACCTATTCTTGCTCAACTTAAAAGTGAAGTTGCAAAGACTGATGTTGAACAAGCAAAAATAAGGCCAAGAGATGTGCCCTTGTCACCATCAACTATCGGTAGTATTGTTAGTGCTAATTAATGTTTCTTCATCAAGCATGGACCCTGCATTTAAGTTTCTATGTTTGAACTTAGCTACTTGTTAATTTTTATCGCTTATCAATTATCAATTGTTGTTACTCTATTGCTTTGATTGTTCAAGAATCAAGTATATATGTTATCTTTATAGTTTTGCTGATCATGTTACTTCTTTTCCCAGGTTAATGGAATTATGATTTCTGAAAATGGTATTCATATGAACAATTGAACGTATCATGAATTGACTGCGAGAAGAATGAACGAGGGTCATCTTTGAGAGGTACATATTCTGAGTTTACTTTACACTTTACATTATTTCAGTTTGATAAGCATAAAGAAACATAAAAAATAATAATACATATGTATAATTTATTCTTATTATTTAAATATGTATAGTTGTGTCACCGTATCAGTATTTTTGGAAAAATGACAAATCCCCGTATCGGTGTCGTGTCGACGTATCCATATCCGTGCATCATATCTTTTGTGTAGTTCTTAATCTAAAGTTTGGGTTGAATGTAATATGAAATATGCCCTTTTTCTATATCATGAAAGTTTTTCAATTTTGTATGCAATTAATGCTTGCCAGATCAAAAGAACATTCTTCTTTTATAGCTCTGCAAAATTCTAGCTCTCATAACCCTGCCAGAGTGCCAGAGATTTTAGCATCAATTCAGCGGATTTACTATTGAAGGCCATACATTTCACAAGAATTTTACTCACGCAGATTGCTCTTCTTACCTCTTTAATTACCTCTTTTTGATGACATGTGAATTAAGTGACGCCTTTCATATATTTGAATTTATCATATTGTAGTATATAACTTATAGTTCCTTGCCTGAATTATGAAGGAATGAATTTGATGCTCAAAGAGAGTCTAAAAAAGAAGCATATGAAAAGGCACACCCTACTAAGGATGACCAGAATGAAGGGTATTTTTTTACAGGCTATCTGGTCAATTATTATTTTGTTTCTTTTGAGTTCAAATTAAGACTACCAGTCCTGGAAATTCTGTTCATCTATTGCAGCTATCCTAAAGGCCTAATCACAGCCTTCAAATTGAAGAGAACCACAATTGACAGTGCGGTGCAACAAAGCAACACAGACAAAATGAACGACACTGCCACCAAAGTAGAAATTTCTAAATCCACGGAGAAATCAGCAGGCGAGGGGTCTGAAGAGAGGATTCCTGAGAGCAGTGATACAAAGGAACAGAAGTCCGATGACATGACTGAAGAGAAAGAAGTAAACACTGGGGAAGCTACAGAGTCTTGTGACAAGTGCACAGGTGATGCCTTAGCAGAAAGTGAAAAGAACGGCGATAGTGAATCATTGAGCAGGGTTGGCAAAATCCTTTCTGGCAATGTGAGAACCCAATCTCGAGGGAGGATCTAAAAGAAGCATGCAAAAAATTCGGAATTGTTCGGGTAATTATAATTCACACCACTTTCTGGCTTTTGCTTTTGTTGGTATAATAACATCAGTAACAAATCTATTTTATCACCATGAAATGAAATACTATGAGTTACTTTTCGCTTTCACATAAATCAGCACATAAGCTGCAAGTATACCGCTCTTCTAAATTCAAATTTCAGCTCATGGGCGTTATAATATTCTCTATACTTTCGCTTGTGCTTCAAGATCTGCATGGGCAGACGCAGTAACATTTTTTAAAGATCAATTAACTATGCACTGGGAAATATTCCTGAAATTTTTCTTAATTTGTACCATAAAATTGTGGTAATAATGCTAGTTCTTATTGAAAATTCATATTTCAATGTTTTACTTGTAACAGGCATGGATTCTGCATTGTTGAGTTGTTTTTTCTTTTTACCATTTGACACTTATTGATGCATAATTATTTTCTTCCCATGTTTTTCTTCTTGATGTTCGTGGACTTCAGCATCGGGGATGATTCATGATACCTTCGGTTTGAGGATTCTAAGGCAGCTGAAAAGGCTCGTGTGTCTGCTGTACTAGCTGATGAAGGTGGCTTGATAGTAAAAGACCACATTGTTACTTTGGAGCCCGTGACTGGTAAGAACTGTAGCTTTTCTTGATTGACATTAATATCTTAAAGCTTTAATTTTATTGTTACTGCTAAATTAACTCAAATACTTTGATAGTGCATATAAAATTTTTTATACTATTGTCTGGTGGTTTTAGTTTCATCCCTGCTATACAAGTTGTAGTTCGGTTCGATAATACTATATTTGGTGGAACCATTTTTCATTAATGTTTGGCAGTGTGATTTGAATTCACCAGATCTGAGTCCCACTAATTGGTTTGCTGATCGTACACTTCTGTTTCTGCAGGTCAAGCTGAGAAGGATTATTGGAACACAATACGCGGCATTCAAGAGAAATACAAGGACAATCGAAGCTACCAAGGAAGGTATTCATGTATCCTCAATTGACACTGTTCGATTTTATCTGTTTCTGTCCAGTTTGGTACTGTATTATCTCAGGAAGTAATTGTGGACATTGAATGGAAAAAGCGCTTTAGAACCTTTAAAATATGTGTTGCCAATTACAAAATACAACTGTTTTCTGCGTTGGTTGCTTTGTTTAGAATTTAACCTAATCATGAAAGCTGACAGTGACCCAGATGATACCTGAGCTAATTGCAATTTCTGGACTCTAGTGCACTACAGTATTATGGTTAACACAAACATGCTTCTTAACTCTTTATAATTTAACTTGTAGAAAAATTCTTTATTGTCTGTCGTTGTATACCATCTTGCATGGAAGTTATCGTGTCTTGTGATGATGCCATTAATTAATTGTTTGTTTGCAGGAGATATTGTGGCTCTACGCCCTTGTTTTTTCGTGTAACATTTCTAGGGCCGGAAAGAACTACAGAGGAGGAAAGCAGTTCAATGGGAAGCGAGGTCGACACCCCGATTCCTCTGATAAGGTTTCGAATAAGACCCAGAAGGTCGAAGCTACTGCATGAGGCTAATTGTGGTAGTGTCTCGTCTGAGAAGTAGCGTGCTATGTTTACCTAGTTCTTATTAGAGAATTTTTGTCCTATAGTTTTAGTTTTATTTTCTTTATGTTTGGTTGTTTGAGGACCTTGTTCCCACGTACACTTCCATAAATCATGAGCCTTTGCTAATGGGTTTACGTTTCCTTTTGTCTTAAATGGCTTGCAAGTCGTAGACTCGTTTCCTGCTTCGGTGCAGGTGTTCTTAGGGATGAAAAACAGATAAAATTATCCGTATTATTCGACTACTATATTAGTAGGATACAAATACGATAGAGATTTTCCCATCCGTTTAACAGGTTCTCTCCTATTCTTATTCGAATTCGTATAAAAAATATGAATACGAATATAGTATGTAATTTTCCCATACGAATTGTCATTTTATCCAAACTATCTGTATTTGAATTCGATGAAGCAATACAAGTATTTTATTGCGGCATGCCTAATTAGTTAGATGAGTTTTTTTTAATGCGATGTGAATTTATGTTCCTTTAGGTGGAATAAATAGATTATAATGATAAAGTGTGACTGTACGAGGATAAAACATCATTAATATCTTCACATTACATAAATAACGAGGATATCCGGATCCGACCGAATTGAGTAGATATTCAATTCTAATTCGTATTCATATTCGTTTTTAAAAAATACGAACATGAATATGGTTTCACCACTATTCTATTCATATTTGATCTGTTTTTTATTTTTTACCCTTGTTGTCCTGATTCTTTACTGTACCACACTAGAGGTGTATCCGTGTATGCAGAGCTAAAAACAACTTTTCCTTCGTATCTCTTAAACGTATTAGGGAAAAAAATGTACACCAAAAGATTGAGAAATGTGGATCAACTCCACTGTTATGGGATCTTTACATTTAGACTACTCAGATCATAATAGCTTGACGCGTTTTCCCATTGAAGTTTGCTAATTAGTCAGAAATAAGAGCTGCGGGAAGTTTGTTGGAAGAATCTTGTATTCTACGTAATGCACATTTGAGCGCTGGACTCACAGCGATGACTTCTCAAGGTATGATGCGACGTAGATGGTTATAACTGAGGTTCAACAGCTTGAGTTCACCAAGGTTTCCCAAATCGGGAGGTATGTGACCTTCAAATCTATTCTCTGCTAAAGAGAGCCGTGCCAAGTAAGTAAGATTGCTCATATAGGGCGGAATTAGCCCTTCAAATCTGTTCTCTGCTAAAGAGAGCCATGTCAAGTAAGTAAGATTGCTAATAGAGGGTGGAATTGGCCCGATGAAGTCATTCGCTTCGAGATTTAGGGCCCTTACCGTCGTCAGTTTTGCAATCCATCCTTCAATCGTACCGGTAAGATTGTTGCTACGGAGCGATAGTTCAAATAGGCCTTCAAGGTTCCCTATGCTCGGGGGAACTATTCCTGATATGTGGTTTCCACTCAACCATAGAGAATGAAGACTGCTGGATAGGTTGCCAATTGAGTTTGGGATGGCGCCCTCTAGCTGATTTTGATCTAGTGAAAGATAACTTAGACGACCGCAGTTCCTCAATGTATCTGTTAGCAGCCCCCAGCTTTCAGTATCACTTGCTTCAAGCTTGTTCCTGGTCAGATCAAGCACCTCTAGTTTATGGAGACGGTTTAGAGGAGGTAGCTGACCGGAGAGCTGGTTTGCGGACAGGACCAGTGTACTGAGCAACGTCAGATTTCCAAGTGAGGAGGCGATTTGGCCGGTCAAGCTTTGAAGTGGAGAGATCCAGGGCCACGACGCGCTCTGGGTGCTCCCAGCCGCATGTGACGCCCTTCCAGCGGCAGAAGGGGGTGCTTGTGTTCCACGAGCTCAAGGCTCCGTACGGATCGTCGGTGATGGCCTTCTTGAAATCGAGCAACGAGAGCATGTCCCCAGGGACCGTTGAGCAGTGGATGCGACCAACTCCATGACACAGCAGCAGCAGCAACGCCGCCAATAGTATAAGCATGCTGCTGAGTTTCGGAGGCTCCATGCCGTTTTCACACAAGAGGCCTTGGTCACCTGCATGCAAAACATCACGTATTCATGTCAGGGTTACTAAACAAAAACCCAGAAATGATAGAACAGGGCTACAGGCTAAACTAATTAAGCCTTACTTCGTAACGAAAACCGTCTCGCTGCTTCAGGTTTTGCCAGAGAAGAGATCGAGTAGGCCGGCCGGAGCGCACAGCACGAGTTTAATTTGCCGGAGGTGCCAAGTGCTGTGAGTTGGATGCTCAGCTGGCTCAGCCCGCTGGGGTTTTAAAGCAGTTTTACAGCGGCGTTGCCCCCGCACTAAGCCGCACACTTCCATTACTGTCACGCGTTAGCTAGCTTTACCATCATTCCAAAAGAGGCACTGACCAAAGTCTTTTGAAAATTCTTCAAAAGAGATCATGAGGATTTCCGCCTACTGTATTTTTTAAGAGAAATTTTTGATAAATTCTAACAAAAATATATAGTGACAACATAAATCAAATCCGACCAATAATTTATTAAGGGTATAACAGATTGGGGTTTAAAAGCGGTTTTGCACCCACCACAAACTTGCCGTCCATTTGCCGGCTGTGTTGTACCAGTGTTGCTTGGCTTGACCGCGAGATTTTGAAGCCAGTCACGCGTTATCTAGCTTTACCGTCTTTCCAAAAGAGGCACCGGCTAGAGTCACTTGAAAATTCTTCAAAGGAGATGAAGACGGGTTGGCTGTTCAGCTACTGTATTTTTTAAGAGAATTTTCCGATACATTCTAACAATAGTATAGGGTGGTAGTATCAATCAAATCTGATCATTGATTTATTAAGGGTATAATATATTGGGGTTTAAAAGCGGTTCTGCACCCGCCACAAACTTGCCGTCCATTCGCCGGTTGTGTTGTACCAGTGTAGCTTGGCTTGACCACTCTTGCAGGGGAGACTTTGACCCCGGTCACACATTATCTAGCTTTACCGTCTTTCCAAAAGAGGCACTAACTAGAGTCTTTTCAAAATTCATCAAAGGAGATCATGACGGTTTGGCTGTTCAGCTTCTGTCTTTTTTAAGAGAAATTTCTGATACATTCTAACAGTAGTATAGGGTGGTAGTATAAATCAAATTTAATCATCGATTTATTAAGTGTATAATAGATTGGGGTTTAAAAGTGGTTCTGCAACCACCAGAAGCTTGTTGTCCATTCGCCGGATGTGTTGTACCAGTGTTGCTTGGCATGACCGCTCTTGCAGTGGAGACTTTGACCCTATCAGGCGTTATCTAGCTTTACCATCTTTCCAAAAGAAGCACTGGCTAGAGTATTTTGAAAATTCCGCAAAGGAGATCACGATAGTTTGGCTCTTTAGCTGCTGTATTTTTTAAGAGAAATTTCCGATACATTCTAACAATAGCATAGGGTGGCAATATAAATTAAATTTGATCATTGATTTATTAAGGGTATAATAGATTGGGGTTTAAAAGCAATTCTGCACCCAGCACAAACTTGTCGTCCATTCGTCGGCTGTGTTGTACTATTGTTGCTTGGCTTGACCACTCTGGCAGGGGAGTCTTTGACCCCAGTCATGTGTTATCTAGCTTTACCGTCTTTCCAAAAGAGGCACTCACTAGAGTCTTTTTAAAACTAATCAAAGGAGATCATGACGGTTTGGCTGTTCAACTTCTGTCTTTTTTAAGAGAAATTTCCGATACATTCTAACAGTAGTATAGGGTGGTAGTATAAATCAAATTTGACCATTGATTTATTAACGGTATAATAGATTGGGGTTTAAAAGTGGTTCTGCAACCACCAGAAGCTTGTCATCCATTCGCCGGATGTGTTGTACCAGTGTTGCTTGGCTTGACCACTCTTGCAGCGGAGACTTTGACCCTGTCAGGTGTTATCTAGCTTTACCATCTTTCCAAAAGAGGCACTGACTAGAGACTTTTGAAAATTCTCCAAAGGAGATCATGCCGGTTTGGCTGTTCAGCTGCTGTATTTTTTAAGAGAAATTTCTGATACATTCTAACAATAGCATAGGGTGGTAGTATAAATCAAATCTAACCATTGATTAATTGAGGGTATAATAGATTGGGGTTTAAAAGTGGTCCTGCACCCACCACAAACTTGCCGTCCATTTGCCGACTGTGTTGTACCAGTGTCGCTTGGCTTGACCACTCTTGGAGGGGAGACTTTGACCCCAATCACGCGTTATCTAGATTTACCATCTTTTCCAAAAGAGGCACTGACTAGAGTCTTTTCAAAATTCTTCAAAGGAGATCATGACGGTTTGGCTATTCAGCTTCTGTGTTTTTTAATAGAAATCCTGACACATTCTAACAGTAGTATAGGGTGGTAGTATAAATCAAATCTGACCATTGATTTATTAAGGGTATAATAGATTGGTGTTTAAAAGCGGTTCTGCAACCACCAGAAGCTTGTTGTCCATTTGTCGGATGTATTGTACTAGTGTTGCTTGGCTTAACCGCTCTTGAAGCGGAGACTTTGACCCTGGTCACGCGTTATCTTGCTTTACCATTTGTCCAAAAGAGGTACTAACTAGAGTCTTTTGAAAATTCTTCAAAGGAGATCATGACGGTTTGACCGTTCTGCTGCTCTATTTTTTAAGAGAAAATTTCGATACATTCTAATAGTAGTATAGGGTGGTGGTATAAATCAAATCCGACCATTGATTTATTTAGGGTATAATACATTGGGGTTTAAAAGTAGTTAAGCACCCGCCACAAACTTATCGTCCATTCACCGACTGTGCTGTACCAGTGTTGATTGGCTTGACCACTCTTGCAGCGGAGACTTTAACCCCGGTCACGCGTTATCTAGCTTTACCGTCTTTCCAAAAGAGGCACCGACTAGAGTCTTTTCAAAATTCTTCAAAGGAGATCATGACGGTTTGGCTATTCAGCTTCTGTATTTTTTAAGAGAAATTTCCAATACACTCTAATAGTAGTATAGGGTGGAAGTATAAATCAAATCTGACCATTGATTTATTAAGGGTATAATAGAATGGTGTTTAAAAGTGGTTCTGCACCAACCACAAGCTTGTCGTCCATTCACCAGATGTGTTGTACCAGTGTTGCTTGGCTTGATCGCTCTTGCAGTGGAGACTTTGATCCTGGTCACGTGTTATCTAGCCTTACCATCTTTCCAAAAGAGGCACTGACAAGAGTCCTTTGAAAATTCTTCAAAGGAGATCATGATGGTTTGGCTGTTCAGGTTCTATATTTTTTAAGACAATTTTCTGATACATTCTAACAATAGTATAGGGTGGTAATATATAGGACCCCAAATTTGTAATTTGGGATCTTCTGTTTTCACAGCACCAGTCCCTGGATCACTAGCTAGTGCCCATAGTTACATCATTGAATATCCAGTGTTCACCTAGGCGCTAGGCGGAAGGCGGGCAGAGGGTGGCCGCCTAGCGCCTAACCCGCCTAGGCGGTGGTCGAAGTAGCCGGCAAACAGAAGCAGCAGGAGGGAGAGAAGGAAGTAGAGAAGAAAAAGAAAAGAGAAAAAAAAAGTAAAAAAGTAAATAAAAAAAACTTACCTGCTAGCTTGGCCTAGTCTAGCCCAATCCCATTCGACTGAGTCAGACACTCGGACCGACCGAAAGTCTACTGGCCTGGTCCAATACTCTAGTCGAAACCACATCCCGCGTCTTCACTTCCTTCTTATCCTCTTGTCCCTACGTCAGCTGCCTCGCTCTCGCTCTCCCCTTTCCCATCCCTACACCGCCTCATCCCCCTCCCATCAACACAAAATTCGGTGGCGGGAAGACCAAACCTGGCAACGAGGGACGTCAATCTGACCAGAGAGGGAGCGGTGTGCGGAGGAGAGCCAGGGAGGAGGCGGTGCGCGAAGGGGAGCCGGAGAGGAGGCAACACGCGAAGGGGATCTAGAGGGGAGGTGGCGCGCGACGGGGAGCCGAGGAGGCAGCGGCGCTACGGGAGCCGGGTTTTGGAACCACACGGGTGAGAGCCTCCTCACTTACCCCTCTTTTTTCCCCCACGTGCTGCCGCCCAGCTCCGCCCGACGCTAACCCGGACCGCCCAGCCACCGCCGCACCTTGCCCACCTTGGTTCACCTAGGTCCGCCTTGGACCCGTGTTGGCGACTGAGCCCGAATCGCGACGGGTGGCTTGCGCCTAGCGCTTAGGCGACGCCTAGGCGGGCAAGGCAACCGCCTAGGGGAACACTGTGAATATCAAATACATATCTAAAAAATGTAGAGCTATTGCATAATAATAAATAAAGCATAAATATATCTTACGACTTTTGAGTTGCAGAATGGCCAGCCAGGCTAAATACCTTTCAAAGAACAACAGCGGAAGAGGAATTAAATGCAACAAGTGAAACCCTCACGACATACCAACGGGTAATCGACTAGGGCTTGCGACCTAGTTCTTGGTCTTCTTGGTTTCTGGTCTTGACGAGTGCTCATAAGCGCCCACATAGCTTTCTTTATTCTCACTTACTGAATAATATTATTGTGCGAATGTGAGTACACAATGGTATTGCGTGACCCAACACACAAAATGCAGTTATAATATATGCAAGGCTAATCAAAGGAAGGCTTAAGGTTCTTTTATTTGCACAAAGCTACAGTTGAAATAGATTAAGTAGTAAGCAAGTCCTAAGACCTAAGATTTTAACTAACACATGTTTTAATGAAATTGAGTTTTGTTATGAAATATTTAGAGGAGGTTCCAACCTCCCTATATCATTGGGTAGCTCCATCCACCCAATGCTCATGTTCTTTCTCGGGTCACATCCCGTACTTTCCACTGGTTCCAACTAGGTCAACTCAAATCCTTGGGCTCTCATCCGCATGCACTTTGAAAGATTCTGGATGAGCGGACTTATACGCACAGAAGGGAGGCAACGAAAAAGACCGCTACAAGCACTGACCAGCCTCCCGAAGCATTACCACGACTACCCACAGATGGTCCTAGTGTGGCGAGGAAGAGGGGCGCATGTGAAATACTTCTCGGACTGGATTGAGCACGAGCCTAAGGAGAAGTGGTCGCTATTACATGACAAGGGTGGTGCTCGATATGGTGTCATGACAACTAATCTAGCTGAGGTGTACAATTGAGTCATACGCGACGCAAGATGCCTCCCTTTGGTTGGTATTATGGAGACAATTCTCCACGGTATTACAAATTACTTTGTTGACATAAGCAACAATGTGTCGCTCGCCATGACAAATGACAGAGTACTATACTCCATCATGATCACCAAGTACATGGAGGAGAAGAGCAAGAAGGGTGAGATGCACCGGGCATTCAAGATGGGTACAAGGGAGCTTCTCTTCAAGATACTGTGCAGGGATAAAGGACGCCATGGGACGAACCATGAGAGGATCACCCATGAGTGCATGCTACGCCGCGCTAGTTGCATATGCACTTGCAACAAGCCTCTTTTTCTGCATAGGCCCTACTCACATGTCATGGCTATATGTTCGACAGTGGCGTAGCATCCCGGCCAATACCTCTATGATTATTACAACAAGGAGGAGGTGATGCAAATCTGGAGTGTAGAGCTGTATGGTTACGACATGGTTGGTCATTTCACTAGCCATCCGACCTGGGAGCAACTTATCTGGGCCACTGACATTGATATGCTGAAGGGAAAGGTTGGCCGACGACAGGTATAGCGTATCAGGAACGACATAGACGAAGCAAAAGCCGAGCGTCGTACGAAGAAGTGCTCCATTTGCAGGGAGTCTGGGCACACCTTCAAGAAATTTCCTACGAGAAATCCACAGGATGAAGGAGACATCAGCAGTTCGGACGTCGTCGCGGGGACCTCATCCGACCACCCCACTCGGGGCGGTCAACATGGCAGACGTTGAGGTCGCGGTCACGGGAAAGGTTCATCTTGTTGAAATATGTGGTGTCAAATGCTTTGTAATATCACTTTGATATGTCGAAAAATTAGGCGATGACGTTATGTTGAATGGTTTGTAATATCAGTGTGATTTGTCGACAAAATATGTGAGGATGTTGCGCTGAATATTATGTAATATCATTGTGATTTGTCGACAAAAAATATGATGATGTTATGCTGAATGTTTTGTAATATCATTATGATTTGTCCAAAAATATGTTGTAAAAAATAGACAGTTAAAAAAATGGCAGAGGTTTCTGTCGCTAGTTAAAATGGCGATAGGGCCCTGTTACTAGTTGGAGTGGCGATAGGGCCCTATCGCCATTTCAACTGGCGACAATGATCTCTCTGCATTGTTCTGGCATAGCCATTTCGCCATTTCAAATCACGACAGTAGCCTAGTTTTGTATTTTTTTTAATTATTTAATTTTATAAATTTCTTTTAAATAATATTATTTCAAAAAAAATCAGATGGAGGTTAGGTGGATGGTTGGGTCTAGCCGTCTAGATCTAATGACTCAAAATTAGACTATTTTTTAGAGAAAAACTTGTGAACATTGCATAGTCAATCCCATTTTAGATATTAATTTGTTGTACTGGTCACGTTTCTTTTCTTTTTTTGAGAGAGAGAGTACATCAAGGATAGGGGCGGATCATTTATGGTGGCTAGGGCTGGAAAAATAGCTCGAGGCTCGCAAGCCTGCTCGAGCTCGGCACGGCTCGACTCGGCTCGGCTCGGGCTCGTAAAATTTCGAGCCGAGCCAAGCCTGGATTTTAGCTCGCGAGCCAAACGAGCCGAGCCTGGATTGGCTCGCGAGCCGCTCGCGAGCTCGGCCCACCAAGCCCAGAGCCTCCAACCCTTGTCCCTTATTACCTCCGCCGCCACCCATCTTCAGTTCCATCGCCGATTCACCGATCCCCACCTCCTCCGTGGCTCCGCCCCGCCTGCCTCGCCTCCTCTAGGACCTCCACCCGCCGGCCGCCGCCTCCTCCTCCCCCTCCCCCTCCCCCTCCCGGTCTCTACCCGTCGCCTCCGGCCCTCCGCCTCCCCCTCGCCCCCTAGCCCCGCTCGCCCAACTCCACCCCCCCTCCTCTCGTCCCGGCTCCACTTGCCGCGGCCGCCGCCTCCCTCCCCTCCCTCTCCCTCTCGCCTGGCCCGTTGGCCGCCGCCTCAAACTCCCCTACCCAGCTCCACTCCACCGTGTAGATGGCGAGATCTGACGGGATGGTCCCTATCTTGGCCTTGTGTGACCTCTGCTCTCGCCTCCGATTTGGTCGCCGTCCGCTGCTTCCCCGGGCTCGAGACCGTCGCCGTCATGTCCAAGATCAAGAGCGCCAACATCTTCGCGTGGGATGACCGCTGGGGCCTGGGGCCATCTCGCCGTCGGCCGCCACGCCAGAGGCAGAGGGGATGTTTTTGGGATGATTATTGCTATTGGTTTTTTGTATGTGTGGAATGTGGATGATGTTGTTGAGATGATTTCATGCTTTTCATGTTGGATCGTCGATCTTTTTGCTAGTTCTTGCCCGTTCTTGCCCCTGTTCTAGTTCTGAGATGACCATGGAGGGGAGGCAGAGGGGAGGAGCGCCGGCAGCCTTCTCCGTGCTCACGATCTGGGTGTGCCTCGCCTCAAGCTCGCGAGGGCTCGCGAGCCACTTCGAGCTCGCTGTCGAGCCGAGCCGAGCGGGGCTTAGGGCTCGTTCCAAAAACGAGCCGAGCCGAGCCGAGCCACTGTTCAACACGAGCCCGAGCGAGCCGAGCTCGAGCCGGCTCGGCTCGGCTCGTTTCCACCCCTAATGGTGGCCTCCTTAAGAAATTATACTAGCCTGAGGCATGATCCATCGCCGGTTCCGCCCCTGGTCGAGGATACACACCCCCACAAACGCACACACGTGCTTTTTCAATCGAAAGGACGAGTGTCTGTGTGTTCTAATTAAACAAGACACGTTGTGTCGATGTTAGGGTTGAACTCGGGTGGGTAGGAACAAACAACCTCGCTCGCCCCATCAGATCACCTGCCCGACGCCCTCCTTTGTCCCGATAAGTTTAACACAAAGTTGCAAGTGCGCTTGTACTAACATATCCTACCCTATATATTCTTAGAAATTTATCCGAAGTGCACATATGTGTGCATTTGCTTAATGAGTGTGTATGCCCCCTAATTGCCGATTTTGCACACCCAAGCTTTTTCAATAGACTGGGCACGACTATTACATGCTCATGCGTGAAAAAAAATTTCTACCTAAATAGCACTATTTGGAACCGCATTAGCAAAAATGGCCTTCTCACGGCCGCAAATGAAAAAATAGCGCTCAATTACATCCCCCTCACACAAGCGCGTATTGTCTTTGCCACGTCGATCTGTCCGCTTTCCACGTGGCGAACAGCCTCGTCATAACACCTATGGACGGATAGCGCTGTCCGTCCCTCCCTCGCGCGGCAACGGCTCTAAGCCCGCCATGTGGCCCCTCCTCCGTCCCTCTCTGGAGCGGACAGGGCGTCTGCCTCGTGCTGGCACGGAGAAGCCCCCATGACGACCTCAGCTTCCGGTCTACCCATGCCAGGACGGGCCACACGGGCAACACCGCTCCTCCCCTGCCTGAACGCGTCGCTTGTGATCACTTTCGGTTGCTCCTCCCCATCTCATACATCACGTCGTTGCCTCGTCCGCATGTATTGCTAATCACGATACCTTGTGTGTGTGTAACGCCTTTGCGCGCCTATAAAAACCGACGTCGTTCTCGCTCTCGCTCTCACTCTTGGATTTGTTCTCATTCTCATTCTCGCGCTCGTCGCTGAGAGCAAAGAGAATTGAACTAAAACTTTGTTTGGAATACGCTGCGGAGGAAATAGTGTTTGGAGTAGTGGTTAGGACCGTATAAGTACCGTGAGGTCGACATCAAGGCAAGGTAAAATTATTTCGTATGCTTTAGTTGTAATAATTTTAGTCTTAGTTAATTAGCGGTAATTTATTAATCATAGTTAGTTAGTGGTAATTGAGCTATAGTTTATAAGTGGTAATTAAGCAGCCGTAATTAAATACTCGTAGTTAATTAGTCGTAATTAAATACTCATAGTTAATTAGTCGTAATTAATATTTTGTAATTAAATATCATGTAGTTGGGTAGTGCTGATTACATTAGTGCAAAATAACTGGTCAAATTTCCGTGACCATAATTAATTTGTTGGTACGTAGTGACTAGTAGTTCGTTAGTGGTAACTAATTAATTCATTACTCGTAAGTAATTTATTGGTAAGTAATCAAATTGTTGCTTATTAATTAATTATTTGTATTGACTTACTCGCATTTAATTGCTCACTTGTGTGTTATATGTCGTAATTATCTGTGTCATGGGTAATTAGTGGCAAATTAAATACTCATAATTAGTTAGTAATTTTTTGTTTAGTCCTATTTTATTAGTGGGAATTGAAGAAATAATCGCATGTAAATAGCCGTGTAAAGTTAATTAATTAGTGTTAATTACATACCATGTTTGTTATATTATGTACTGTAAATTGGGTTGTTGTTGCTTTAGGTAATTTCAAACATGCTTAACTTGCTAGTGTTTTATTGCGATGGTCTCGTACGGACCAGACCCGATGGGTTGGACCTGTCGAGATGCCAGTACAAGGTGGTCCGGGCGGAGGGTTTCGAAGCGAAGAATATTCACGAGTTTCGGAGCTGCATCTGGAGAGAATTCAACACAGAGGAAACAACAAATAAGCTTGCCATTGAGGCGATCACCTACACAAGTAAAAGAGGGCATGGCATGTGGGAGCTCCTGAAGGTGAATGGAAGCGTAGCATGGGACCAGTACTTACAGATTGCTTCGCATCCCGAGGCGGCGATATACGGGAAACTGATGGTGTACGTGAAATTCGTACGTAGACCGCCGAGAGACCAAGATGATGCTGGTGCCTCTGGAAGCGAGGAACCGCAGGCGGAGCTTGAAGATGGTAGCACGGAATGTGCTGCTTTGGAAGAAGTTCACAAGAAAAGAGTTGTGCATAACTTCGTGCAAAATGAGGCGGTGGGACTCTGGTGGTCGGTCCGCATTGACTACCACGAGTATCTACCTGACCAGCCTCTGGGGTTGGAGTCCGACGAGGACGTCGACCTAGGCTTGGATGGTAGGGATATGGATGCACCCCAGGGTCGCAGTCCTACCGACGGAATTGTCTCTTCGGAGGTGCTGTACGTGGCATCCAGACTTGATGATATTGCAATGCGATCGCTCGTACTACCGCAAGAAGAAGGGTCCTAGTGGAAGTTTGATGCTGACACCCTCTTAGTTGGGGCAGCACTTTCCTAGCAAGTCGATCGTGCAACATGCTATAGCACGGTGCACGTTGTCCATCAGTCGTGTGTACCAGGTGCACCGGTCTAACCCAGGATATTACACAGTGAAGTGCACAGTGGACACCTGCCCTGGCGAGTTCAGCGCTCACCGAGAAAAGTTCTTCGGCTCGGTCTTCTCGGTCAAGGTGGTGACCGTCCATACTTACGAGCTTAGTGAGCCACTGCGGCAGCATCAGAATGTGATTTCTGCATATGTGGCAAGCCTCATCAGCCACCTAGTTGTAGAGGACGTGCCCGTCTTCCCCAAGGTGCTGCTATCGGAAGTTGCCAATCTGGTTGGTTATCAGTTAGCTATAGCAAGGTCTGACGTGCCAAGCATAAGGTCATCGAGTCCATGTATGGGACAAATGAAGAGACGTACAACCTTGTGCCTAGAATGCTTCACCAGATTGCCGAATCAAACCCCAACACCTACATAAACAAGCTTGAAAGTGAAGATGCTGACGAAGGGCCCAACTGCTTCATACTGGACCGAGTGTTCTGGGCTTTCGTCCAGGCCATTGAGGGCTTCAAGTTCTATCGTCATGTGCTCATGATGGATGGTACTTTCCTCACGGGGAGGTACAAGGGCACCATTCTCATCTCGATGACGGCCGACGCGAATGACCAGCTTCTCCCGGTGGCATTTACCATTGTGGAGAGTGAGAACACATCTAGTTGGCTGTGGTTCCTGGCGAATGTGAAGTGGACAGTGGTGGGTTGCCATTGTGGAGAATAAGAACACATCCAGTTGGTTGTGATTCCTGACGTATGCCTTATCATAGACCGCAATGCTGGGTTGTTGTCGGCCCTAAAAACCATAAAGCATGGGACGAAACCCCCTCACCACTTGAATGACGTGCAAACCAGGTGGTGCATGAGGCATCTTGCATCGAACTTCTTCACGTGGTTCCATAGTCAGGAAGTTACGAAGATGTTCAAGGCGTTGTGGCTACAGAACCAGAGGTGTAAGTTTGAGTCCATCTAGACAGACCTCGAACATGGACTACGAGGCATACAAGGGAGTCCACTCCTGAGGTACTAGAGGGACAACAGGCCGCAAGCGGACAACCCAGGAGTGCCATAAGTTTATCGCATTGGATTAATCGCCACACTCCTGAGTTGGAGAAATAGTCCATTCTCTATGACACGGACGGTGCGAGGTACGGGATTATGACGACCAACATGTTTGAGGTGTACAATAGCGTCGTCAAAGGTGTGTGGTGTCTCCCTATCACCACGATCGTTGAGGAGACATGGACTTGCACTGTTGGTTACTTCGTCAATAGAGCCACCGCAGCGAAGCGACAGATGGAAGAAGGCAAGAAGTGGTCCGAGAACATGTAAAGGTACATAGACCAGAAGATGCAGAAGACCCGAATGCACGACATCCGGGTGATCGATGGCCTTAGGAGGAAGTACGAGATCAGGCTGCGGTAGAAATATGTCAACAGTCATGTCAGGGGGAAAAGAAATAGACATGCACACTAGGTGATGTGGCGACATGTACCTGCAACAAGCTAAAGCTCCTACACAAGCCATGCTTGTATGTGTACAAGGCGTGTGCGCAAACGAGGCAAATGACAGAGAACACATGTTTAGTAACAAACAGTACAAATATCATCAATGAAACGAGCAAAGATTATCAGTTCTTACAGTGTCGTCACGCCACGAGGCGCTATGACGATCGAACGAGTGATAGTCTCTCCTGGTGCGTCACCTGCTTCGGACGCTTTGTGATGAGACAGTGGTTGTCCCGATCTTCCGATAGGATGATAACATCGATTTGGAGGAGAACGACTTTGACGATGCAGGCTTCTAACCGGTCACGACCAGAACACCAAGCAATCGCTAAACCACACTCCGAGTCGTTATCAACCGTACCAAGAATACGGTTGACCTGACCACGAAGGTCTATTCCTGCATGCAATCGAAGAACACGCAAGAACAAGATAATAAGCAATCTGAAATTGCAAAAAAGATTGAAATATTTGATAAAGTTGGGATTTCAAAGCTATATTTAGGGTTGGTCTAGTCGACACAAGCCAATACACGAAGGTGCAATGTAGCTAACTTTTAACTTAATGAAATCCAAGAAAACTAGAGGGGTGCGAGTTCCTTAAATAGGGAAGGAAGAGCCGCTATATCTAAGAAAATACAGTATGGTACTATTTATGGTACTGTTCATACATGAACAGTAGCATATGAACAGTACAGGCCGCCTAGGGTGGCTCCTTCCCTTGGGCCTAAGCATTACAAGGCCCAATTTGGCCCAAACAGGTGATATAGCACCTTCTTTTGATGATTACGGTGCGCTCAGGAGGAATTTGGAGGTGAGGCTGGATCCGTTGGAAAGAGGACGAGATAGGCTTTCCATCAAGTAGTCGTGGACCTCAAATGGACTCTGTATGTGAAAGTTATGCATATTTGAATTCGGTAGTGTCTCTAGAGGCCGAATTAGATTCTAAAGCGTGTCCAGCTCGAAATCTTGCTTAGCTTGGACAAAAAAGTGATGTGATGCTGTACAAATATACATTTTCATTATTAGGTAGCATCATATAGTTCATATAATATAAATTCACTCCTAAAAACGAGCTCACCTGATAATTTAAGTGAAGCATACGAGCTCTTGTAATTGGAATAGCAAGCATAGCAAATATGATTGTATCCATAGGGGTCATGTCCTCATCACTCTGGTGGAGAACGGATCAGTCTGGAACGCAACAGTGGTATGTACCACTCTATGTATTTGTGGTACATCCGTACGTCGTACGGTCTATGCTCCTGTACGACCTCGACGTGCGCCGTCTCCGTCCAAGCCGTAATCCACTCATGCTGGACTGCTTGCCAGTCCTCAGTGTGTCAGCCCCGCCCTCGTTTGCCTGCATTCGAGAAGGATTCGTGTAAGAACATGCAACATGGGTATGAAATGAAAACAATACTTTGATGGAGTTGGACTCATAAGTAGACGGCTCGCTGAAGCATCTTACCGTCGGGAAGGGGCACAACCTGGTACATATCAAACTGATGCATTACGCGCTGTGGCGCGTAAGGCTCTACCATATGGGTGAACACCAGGTGGCAGGTCGTCGCCCACTATCCGGTGTCATGCGTGTATTGCATAGACAATCCGTGCGGCGCTACCGTGTGCACAAACTCTTGGATCCACAGAGCCCATATAATGTCGTTGTCGTGCAACGATTCGAACTCGTTGTGGGACAACGAGTAACACCTCGCCGGTCTGTACTTGACCCAGTGTAACTGGGCGGCAGTCCACCGGTAGCCTATAAGTTTTCCTCATGCATGTTTCTTTTCCACAAATCATACATGAATAGAAATATTCCAAAGGAATTGAAAAGTGTAGTCTGCCGGTTCAAGTGCAAAAATAAGGGGAAATTGTATTGAATTTGTCCAAGAAAAAATATGGCAGGTGCTCCTCGGTGAGGCCGCTTGTGCTATCGAGGTGCAAATCGGAGCCGGTGAAGATGGTGGCTACGATTGCGGCAAAGGCGATGAGCAATGGGTGCTTCTGAGCCAACGACAGGAGCATCGACCAGAGGAGGCACACGCCTGCTTCAGCGTGGGGCCAGATTGGCGAGCTCACATGACTTGAGCGCATAGTATGAGCAACATACGACGAATCGTCGTATGAATAGCAACACTGTTTTTAAAGGAGACCTTCAGGTCCTTGATTGTGCTTTCCTGCTTCAACTTCGCTCGGTCCAATATAATCAATCGGTGAGCTTGAAGAAATCTTGGAACTTCTTGATAGCTAAGTACGAATGAAACTTCATTACAGGTCCACATCATTTCAAAAGGTCTATACCGTCCTATATGCAATCTACGAATAAGATATGCCTCACTAGGGTGAAAACAGGCCGGATAATATCTTATCCGATATTTTATTCCTGGATTTAGAGTTGGATACGAATACAAATTCAGATTATTGACATGGGAAGAATATGATGGAATCGGGTCATAAACGGATAAAAACAGACGGATAGTACGCACATATACAGAGGAATACATGTTGGACCAAACCACATGAGTACATAATATCAACCAAACCAATAATAAGTTAATAACATAAGTATTGAACATTGGTACTGAGGATATTTCCTGACAACATTTTGAACTATTTATGATCATACTATAGTACTTCAGCACCAAGTGGGCAAGAAACATATAACAAAATTTTACCATGAAACAAATTGTATGAAGCAAAACTGAGCACTTAAGCAAGGAAAATAAAAGTAACATCCAATCTATTTCATGATTACCTGGAAACCATATTCCGAATTTTCTTGTAACTTGTCATCATGCTTGACCATTACTGTTTTGTCAGAGTCAATCTGCATCATGAAAATCTCTTTTCAGAATAGGCAATGGAGGAAAATATAAAACATAACATGTATTCCACAACACGATGACTGGAGAGGACCGGCGACGGCGGGAGAGGAACCGGAAAGGGGGCGGCTGCTGGAGAGGTGGCTGGGGAGGGGGCGGCGACAGCGATGACGAGTCGACGGCTGGGAACTTGGGAGTGGGAGGCAGAGGTGAGGTGTGGTGCGGCTTGGTGTGAGTCGTGCGGCTGGGCGGAGGAGAGGAGTGAGTCTAGTGTTAGGAGTTAGGACTAGGAGTGGGCTGGGCCAAGGGACTAGGCCAGGAGTTAAGAGTTACTGGATACCCTTATACAAATAAGTCTCTAATCAAAATTCCTAAAAGAAAATCTGATAATAACAAAATGATATTACAGTTATGTGTTATGTTGAGTTGATCAACAAGTTCTGCCTGTTTTATTAATAAGTTCTGTTTAGTCCAGAATTGGATTATGAGAGTGACCATGTCAGGAAGATCAAATAGGGAGTTCATCACGGGCGGACCCAACGTGGTTCATGGGTGTGAAGGTGAACACCCAAAATATTTTCACAAATCATCCCTATTTGACATTGACACTTTCTTTACCTATTTGGTCAGTTGGTGTTTCTCTCAAACAGGAGGTCATGTGTTCGATTCCTCCTGCCCTCATATTTTTTTTGATTGATAGGTGAGATCATCCTTCTTTCTTTATCTCTTTTATTTTTTTTGAAAATGATGTCATATTTCTTTGTTGTTTCCTAGTATTTGAATAACTTACACAATTTTTTGAATAATTTGTATATTTTATTTTAAAACAAATATTATGAATGCATTTTTCCACTGTATTAAAAAAACTTGGTGGGCCAATAAGATTAGTAACATACTATTGTGTGTTCCCACACTTTTCATCTCCTTTATCGATTTTAAAAATAATATTGCATCTTGCTTTGTATCAATTAACTTGTTGCATACCACCTTTTATATCTAATATTTCTCTAAATTATTTTGAGAATTGTCTCTATGAACAATTTGTACTTTCATTTAAAAAAAATTTAAACTGGCAGGACGACGTTTGTACTTTCATTTTCACTATTGTTGATCTTGACTTTTTTTTTCATTGAACAATATCGTGTTTACTTTAAACAGCTATCCTGAAAATACTAGCCGTTCACACATCACAAGTAGTGCTTCCAGTCTCCAACATGACACAAGTTATGGTTTCAGTACGGGTGTTTTCATAGACGACTATAACGTCCCGTTTTACCATCGTCTCAGCATCTCGCATTAGATGATACTGTTCACACTGTTAGATTCCTTTCAAGATACAATACATATAGTGACATGTGACTTGATATATTTCAGCTTATGCATCATGCCCCCAGCAACGAATTGTTTAGTGCTCGAATAAACAATGTTCTAACCCTAAGCTGTAAATTTTTATGTTTGATTAGGCCGGAAGGAATCAAGCTCGTTTGTGACTGTGACCTGCTAAAGGCCCCGTTTGGAACGGTTTCGGCTTCCGGCTTTTGCCCGGAAAACCCAAAAGCCGTTCCAAACGGTCAACTTTTCGTAGCCGCTTTTGTCGAAGCCGGAAGTCGTGTCAATGGGAGAAAGCCAAAAGCTGCCCTTCGGCAGCTTTCCGCGGCTTCCTACCACCTCTCTTCCCTATTTGCCCCTTGAGTTCACTGATATTTACCCATCAAATGCCATCCAATAACACCCCCCGGGCCCCACACCCACGCTCGGCCTCATCCGTCGCCGCCTCCTCCGTCGCCTGCTAGCAGGACGTCGCGCCAGCCCGCCCCCTCCTCCTCCTCCTCCCTCCACCCCCAACGCACCGCTGCCCTCTCCCACCTCCGCCTCCCCTCCCCCCCCGAGACGCCTCCTCCCCCAGATCTGGGCGCCTCTGCCTCGCTCCGGCCTCCTCCTCCTCCACCTCCGGCCTCCTCCTTCTCCGCTGGCTGACGCCGACGCTGTTCTCCTCCCCTCACTCCCTCCTCTCCCGACGCCGACCTCCTCCTCCTACTACTACGACGCCGCCGGCCTCGGTCCTCCTGCTCCCCCACCACCACTGCCGTCGCCACCGGCTTCCTCCGGCGTCGTCGCCGCTGCTGGCCGAACCCTAGCTTTTTTTCCTTTTCTTTATTTCTTTGTTTTTTCTTTTCATTTCTCATGTAAATTAAATACTTATGTAATTATTGTTTATTTTAATAATTATGTGTTTTAATAAATTTTTTAATAATTGTTAATTGTAATAATTCTATATTTTAATAATTATCGCCACTTGTTGGTAATCGGGGTAGTTGTCCTAAATTGCGGTACTTGTCATGTAATTTTTTTTATTGTAGTAATTGGGGTAAATTACGTTAATTGTGGTAGTTGTCAATGCGATCAATTGCGTTAATTATGGTAGTTGTCATCAAATGCGATCAATTGCGTTAAATGCGGTCATTGCGGTAGTCGTCATCAAATGCGATCAATTGCGCTCATTGCGGTATTCGTCATCAAATGCGACCAATTTCCCTAATTCTAGTAGTGGTCGTTAAATATCGTCAATTACCGTTAATTGTTGTTAATCGCGGTAGTTGTCGTGAATTGTGGTAGTTGTAGGCTAATTATGGTTTATGGTGCTAATTGTGCTAAATTGCGGTATATTGTGATAGTCGTCGTCTTTAAATGTTGTTAATTGCATTAAACGGCATCAAACAAGTTGTTACTGTCCTCAACGGCATTTCAGACATTTCTCATGTTGGAAGCTACAACCAGCCTACCTAAAATCCAGACAGTCAAACAACAAATCAGAAAAGCCTAGCCATCCACCCTTCATGAGTTCGCCCATGAAGACACCGAAAAAGTCGCCGTAAAAGCCCAAATAAAACAAATAGGCCCTAAAGCCATTGAAGCTTCACTGCCACGTAGTGTATACCCATGGCGCGCTATAATTTTGCCTGTTACCTGTCTAATTGCTAGAGGACTGGAAGCTTCTAAAAATTTCTCCTGGGGATGTCCTACTATTGGACTGAAACAATGACTATAGGGTTGTGAATAGGAGCACTACTTCTTTTTCATCTAGACCGAATTCAATTCCATTCTTACGCCAATAGCCATGGAAGCTATGAAGATTGAATGTACAAGCACAGCCAAAGTCTTGTATTGAATCCAATCAAAATCCCGAGACACAACAATCAAAATCACCCAAAACTAAAAACAAAAAGAGTTGGGCGGTCTGACCGATGGCCTAGCGGCCTGACCTCATCAGGGGTGGTCTAACCTCTCACATGAATGAACAATGAAATCAACACGAGATCAAAATCACAAATCAACTCAACTTTTGATCTGGTGATCTAAATCCCCTCAAATTTCAACCATAGCTCATCAAGAAGGTCAGGAATAGATTCCAATCAACGATCGGGAAGATCAAGACCAAGATTCCACAAATTTCTTAGATGAGGGCAAAATGACTCAAGAACCAAAGAGATTCAAACTTTGATCTAAAAACTTGCTTGTGGGTAGATGACGATAAAGATGATCCTAGATACGTTCCCACATGTCAGAGCAAGCAAGATCACAACAAGAAACCAAACGATCAGAAAAATCCCAAAAGTCATCAAAAAGAGAGCAAGAACTAGAAGAGACTCATCTTGAAGGGGTCTTACTTGGATTGATTTGAGATCGATGTTGGTTTACAACCACTCCACTATGGAGGACAAAAACTCAACACTTCAACACACAATCAATCCATCTCATACAAACCCTAGCCTCAACTACTCCAAAAATCCACAAATCAAAAGTTAGGGTTTTTCTCTTGGAAGGACTTGAGAAATCAACATCCGGAGATTCTCCTTTTCTAGTGGAGGCTAGGCTGGGAGAGAAGACCCTAACAGACACCCATTAAGCCCACACACAAACGGGTCTACACTCACACACGTTTCTCAAAGTGGATGACAAATCGGGCTTCCCGAATCCGTTTTTTCGTGATCTTTATCTTCACTTGACCTAAACTGCCTCTCCTTTCTTTGTGATCTTTATTTTCGCTTGACCTAAATAGGGTAAAATAGGACAGACCACCACCCATGGTCGGTTTGATCTTGTCGGTCTGACCACCCTGCTTGGCCGAACTGACGGCCAGCACAAACACTTAGCCAGATTTTCTCCCTGAAAATTTGAACCCTCTCTGGAAATTCAAAATGAATAGAACTTTTGGCTCAAAGCTCTAAAAATTATGAGAGCAAATGTAGAAGAATCCTCTCTTTTGCCTACATCCTCTATTTTTTACTTAGCCAAAAACTTGAAAGTTACCTTTTTGGCCGGTCAGATCGCCACTCTCAGCCGGTCTGACTACCAGCCCTTTGGCCTGCCCCTAGGCCGGTCTGACCGCATGAGACCCGACAACATCTGAATTTTGTCGAAAACACGTGTTTTGACAAACCCTCGCCTCCATTGCCAATTGTATCATCATCCTAAGATCATGAGCATATCCCCCATGGTATCCACAATCTCTCCCTTGATCAATACGTTAGCAATTTCCCAAAAATACAAGTTGGATGTTTGTTTTCGAAAATACTCAACGTATTCGTGCAAAGGCATAACTTGGTCCAAAAGCAAGAAAAAGCAATAGAAATGACCAAGTTGGCTTCAGATTAGCAGAAGTAAGTGAGATAAGGCAATAGAGAGCAAGAAAGCTTCAATTTCCAGTAAAGAGTCAAAAATCTCACTCATGGTCCATATGAAAGAATAATTGTTCAATTTGACCTTTGATCATTGTGAGGTTTCAAGAATTACAATACAAGTTCAGAAATGACAATAAGAGCACAAGAATGCAAATGAGATGCTCCCCCTCAATATGATCACTTATTTTTCAAAATGTTCATTTTCTCTCTTTTTCTCTAAATAGCTCCCCTTTTAACATTTTTACAATATCTTCTCCCCCTTGGACAATGGAGTCATCAAGAAATCACGTCTTCCTCTCATCAGAGATGACAAATGTATAAATGAGGAAGAAGCATAAGAAAGAGCATGCATGAAATGCACTGGAGTGGCTTCATTTTTAGATTTTTTTTAATTTTGAGTACAAGAAGTTTTGAGATTAGCCAAAAGAACATGCTAGCAATTCTACTATTACTCAAGACACATCAAGCATGCAAGTGCTATTAAGATCATGCTAAGACATATATATCAAAGCTAAGCTAGAAAGCTCAAGATGAAGCGATGAATTTTTCCCAAGTTAAGCAAAGTGCCAAAAATTAACAAGTTCATCAAAAGTGATCCTAGAGTGATAATGGTCATGTCAGAATGTTATTGTGAGATCAAGAAGCTAACAAAGATCATTCTAGAGACCTAAAGTCCCAAAGTGAATTATTTTGCTCAAAGTACCTCAAACACCTAATTTTTACAACAATTTTCATTTGCAATGAATAACACATGTTGAAGTTAATTAAAGGTCTATCTTAGTGAAAAAGATGCTGGACTAGGAGCCATCCACAACCTCTTCCTAAGCTTCAACCGGGGCGAAAAATCTTAAGGTTCATGTCAAGTTTGACAAGCAGTCCCCATGAGATTATCTGGATCATCAAACTATCTCCAAGTTCATGTCTTTGACATGCAGTTGTGTGAGAATAGTTTGGCACAATTTATCCACATGAGAACCATAAAACTTGATTTTTCATTTTGCACAAGTGCAATTTTTAGATTCACACAAGAACTAGAGGCTCAATTGATGTTCAATCCTAGATTCAAGAGTTAACAAAGCGATTTTGATATGGTAAGTTTCACAAAAGGATCACTAATGGTGCAACTAGCTGAAAAATCCACAAATTGTAATTTTTAGTTCAAGTTGTCTTAAAGTTCTAGCTCATCAAGCAAAGACTAAGCTACATATGTGAAATCATGATAATTCTAGAAAGTCAATGAACTAGCCATGCCATTGAGCAAGAATTGAAATACTAAAGCTCAAGAGGGTAATAAGCAAAGCTTTATCAATTTAAAAGACAAGCGGTAAAGCTTATATTACAATGCATCTGTTTGTGATTTTCATATGAATGCAATATGATACAATGAGATGCAAGAAAAACTCAAAAACCTAAAAAGATCAAGAAGATTAGAAAGTTTAGAACAAGATCAAGGAAAGATCAGATGAACAAGAAAAGCTCAGAAAAGAACCACCCCCCCCCAAACCAACCCATAGGGGTAAATTACCCCTAACTCACTCCTCAAGGTGGCAAACCTATTTGGGTCCAAAGGCTTGGTGAGAATATCATCTAACTGAGATTCGAACTCCTCAAACTGTAGCACAATATCACCCTTCTCTACATGGTCTCTAAGGAAGTGGTAGCGAATGTTTATGTGATTGGTCCTCGAGTGTTGCACCGGGTTCTTGGCTATGTTAATAGCGCTAGTGTTATCACAAAGGAGAGGAGCACTATCAAAGGATAACTCGTAGTCCCTGAGGGTGAACACCATCCACAAAATCTGACTACAGCAACTAGAGGCAGCTACGTACTCTGCCTCGGCTGTGGATTGTATAACAGAGGACGGTTTCCTAGAACACCAAGAGATAAGAGAAGTGCCTAAAAAGTGACAAGTGTCTGAGGTGCTTTTCGTATCTAGCCTATAGCCCACAAAATCAGAATCCAAAAAACCTCGAATAGATAAGGAAGATGAGCAGGAATACCAAATGTCATACTAGAGGGTAGACTGAAGGTACCTAAAGATGCGCTTGATGGCTTAGTGATGAGAAGTCCTCGGAGACGCCTGAAATCTCACACAGATAGACAACAAAGTGGATGTCCGGTCATGAGACTGTCAGGTAGAGGAGGGAGCCGATCATGCTATGGTACTCGCATTGATCCATAGCTTCTCCTTCCTTGTTTGAATCCAAAGTAGTCGAAGTCACCATGGGAGTGGCAATCGGCTTACAGTCACCCATCTCGAAGCGCTTGAGCAGATCCATGGTGTACTTTGTCCGATGGATGAAGATCCCTTCCTTGCATGCTTGATTTGAAGCCCCGGAAAGTAGTTAAGCTCTCCCATCATACTCATCTCAAATTCTATGGACATAGTCTCAGAAAAACTAGAAACAAGTGCATGAGAAGAACCACCGAAGATAATATCATATACATAAATCTGAGCAAGTAGGAAGTCATTGCATGCCTAAGAATAAACAGGGTCTTGTCTACAAGGTCTTAAGCCTATCATACCATGCTCTAAGGGAAGATAATGGTGTTTGGTATCCTCAAAGTTGGGGGCGGGGGGTGCCTAACATACACTTCCTCCTCTATGAACCCATTCAGAAATGCACTCTTGACATCCATCTGATATAACCTAAAGCCATTGGATGCACCAAATGCAAGCAGAATACGAATGACCTCTAATCTACCAACAGGAGCGAAGGTCTCATCGAAATCTAACCCCTCAGTTTGGCTAAAACCCTAAGCTACCAATCTAACCTTGTTCCTAACCACATAACCATCCTCACTTTGTTTGTTTTTAAATACCCAATGGGTTCTTATCACATTATGACCACTAGGAGGTTCAACTAGATTCTAGACTTTGTTCCTCTTGAAATTCTCTAACTCTTCGTGCATGGTATTGACCCAGTTAGAATCAGATAATATATGCGATATATCATGGGGTTCAAAAGAAACAACAAATGCAGAATGAGAGTAGAGATTCAGATCGTGATACCTAGAGCGAGTGACTCGCTCATGAAGATGACCAATCATCTGATCCGGAGGATGGCTCCTCTGAATGTGAAGTGGAGCGCCCAGGGGAGATAGCACCTCTTTGACCTCCGCATGTATTGCTGATAATGAAGATGCAGCAGGAACCTCAACTGAAGGTGAAGTAGTGGAAGCAGGTTCTTCAACTGGATTAGTGGTAGCAGCATGCGGGAGACAATCATCAGCTCCATCTTCATCTTCCTTCATAAAGATGCTCTCCATCGCATGTGTGTCACCTGAAACTTCTCATCTAGCTCTAGGGCTAGTTTGACCAAAGGTGACATTGCATGTCTCTATGATCACATTATTCTCAAGATTAAGAACCCGAAAGCCCATCGAATGTGCAGGATAACCTATAAATAAATCATCAAAAGTCCTAGACTCTAATTTATCCAGATTTCTTTCCTTGAGAATGAAACACTTGGCTCCAAACACTCAAAAATGAGAAACTGAGGGCTTTCTCCCAAACCTAAGCTCATATGATGTCTTTCCCAAAGACGGTCTCAAGAAAACATGGTTGGCAATATGACAAGTTGTAGCAATAGCTTCAACCCAGAACCTCCTCGGAGTGCTATACTCATCTAGCATCGTCCTGACCATCTTGACCAAGGTCATGTTCTTTCTTTCCACCACGTCATTTTGTTGAGGGACGTGTGGAGAGGAGAATTAATACTCAATACCACGCTCAGCACAAAAAGAGACAAATGAGGCATTCTTGAACTCCGTGCCATTGTCGCTACAGATCACTCTCAAGGCACCTGGGAGTTCAAAAGCCAAGCAAAGAACAAAATCATGAAAATGATCAAAAGTTTCATCCTTCAAGGCAAGAAAGAACACCCAAGAATATCTCTAGAAATCATCGACTATGACAAGAATGTACCATTTACCACCGGCTGACCAAACCCTAGCAAGACCAACAGTATCCATGTGAAACAACTGTCCCAGTCCGTCAGCCATGACCATAGTTAATGACGGGTGTGAGGCGGCAACTTGTTTGTCATGCCTACAGGGCGTACATACAACATCCTTGATGACTTTGAGTTTGGGTAAACCTCTCACGAGATCAAGATTGCTAACTCGCGTCAGATGGTCAAAACCAATGTGCCATAAACACTAGTGCCAAAGCTAGAACTCAAAGGAAGGAGCAATCAAACACTCGAGAGAACCAGCTAAAGATTCAGAAAAATCAGCTCCAAAGATCCTACCAACTCTAGAAATCCCAAAGACAAGCTCACCAACTGAATCAAGCACCCGACATGTATTTTTCTTAAATCTAGTCTCATAGTCATCGTCAAGAAGCTGTGAGACAGCGAGCAAGTTATACCTTAGCTTGTCCACAAGGGCAACGTCCTTTAGAAGGAACTTGTCGTTCACCCTGATCGATCTCGTTCCTTCTATCCGCCCTTGTGTATCATCTCCAAAGGTGATGAAGTCATCACCCATTGTCCGGTGAAAGAGGTGAACCATCTTGAGTCTCTGTTCATGTGGCATGAACACCCAGAGTCGACAAGCCACGTGTTCCTCCCCTTTTTGCGGTGATCCTGAAAGTCAAGGCACAAAAGATCGACGTGCTTCAATACTGAGGTTAGTTAAATAAGACTTGGGAACCCAGTATGAGACACATGTCTGCGAGAAGTATGTAAAGCAGAATTGCTAGCCTTGATCCTACTTGAAGTCCTATCTTGAGCAACAGTCACAGGAACATGAGATGCATCCTATCTAGGAATATGATGATGACGAACATGTGAATTAAATCCTAGTCCAGGTTTCTTCTTTTCTACATGACTATTTCTCACAAAGGCTCTAGGTTGATGAGATGAAAGTCTAGCAAGATTTTTCTTAGCAATTTTCAACCTACGCCAACAGAACTCAAGCAAATGCTCATCCTCTTGCAATAGGTGCAATTGTAATTGATACCACTGGAGATGCACCTTTTCCTTAGAAAATGGTTGGGCAAAACCTATAGATTTGAAGAGAATTTTTGCAAGTTGGGTTTTGAACTCAACTAAGCCATCCTACAATACTTGAATGACATTGGGCTTGGACTTGTTAGTGACAAAGTTGTATCCTAACCCTTGCTTCCTATAAAGAGTTTTTGACTTGTCAAAAAATCATGTTTAATTGTTTCCTACCCTTAGAAATTTTTTCTAATGTGTCCTTGAGATAAGCAATTTCAGTTTCAAGTTTAGGATATGATTCACAAGTTTTAGCCTTAATGGCCCTAGCATGCTTCTCTTTTTGGATAGCAACTTGAAGCTGGAGGGCTTCATAATTAATACATGATGCAAACTCAATTTTGCCCATAAGTTTCTCATACTTGACTCTAAATATTTCTAGCATGTCATTCATCTCTCACTCACATACTAAATAGAAAGAACAAGCACTAGAGTCAATTTTCTCAGAAGCTACCAACTTGCTAGACTCTAGGCATTTCTCACATGTAGTAGATTTAAATTCAATTAGCTCAGCTCTAGCATTTTCTAGTTGGTGCAAGGCAATATCATGAACACTTTGCAGTTTAGCAAGTAAAGCATGGCGAGAATCACATTCATCAATCTCAAGGTCCTTAACATTTGCAAGTTCAAGGGTAAGATTATCTACTTGCAACTCTAAGTCATTAGCCCTAGCCATGATCAAATCTAATGCCTTGTCCTGACTAAGAATCTGCTCATACATCCCTTCACAATGCATAGAGAGGACTTCATAGGAAGGAGGTACCTCATCGGTGTCATCATCATCATGGACGAAGTCAGCCATGAAGCACATGCTGGTGAAGTCCTTGGCATTGGCCTTGTCTTTGTCCTTCTCTCGAGGGATCTCCTCCTCCTTGTCCTCCTCGCTACCGGAGTCCACGTCGCTCAAGGAGTGATCTCCAAAAACGGTAAGGACCCGGTGAGCGGCCTTCACAAGCTTGGCGACTTCAAACTTCGCCTTGCTTCCTTGGGACTTTCTCCAAGTGGGCTTCTCCTCCTTGTGGTTGCCCTTCTCTTCGAGCTTGGGGCAGTTTGTTCAAATGCGATAAAGCTCACCACATTCATAGCAAGTCACTGGACCTCCTCTCTTCTTATTCCTCACATTATTGTAGGCCTGTGTGAATTTTTTGGCTAGAAGGACTAACTCATGCTCGGGGATGGACTCAAGGTCTTCTTCATTAATTTCAGAAAGACATGCAAGAGAGAAACCCGAAGAATTGGAAGAGCCATCTAGAGATCTCTTGAAAGGGTCTGCTACCAAGGCCATGTTCTCCTTCTTAGGATAATCAACCCTCTTGATTTCATGAGTCTTGAGCTTGCTATAAAGCAGCTCCAAGGTGAGATCAAAAAGATTAACATTATCCTTAATAGTAGTAGCCTTCATCTCCTACTCCTTGGTGTTGATTGCAGCCAAGAGGTGGGTAGTATTCTTGGACTGAGAATACTCGATGTCGACCGCTTTTAATTGACTGAGCACCTTGTTGAAGCATACATCATCGATGCTCTCTCCAGGACACATCTCGAACTTGTTGTATTCTCGCTTGAAGACTGTTTGATGTACTTGCTTGATTTGGGATGAACCCTCATGGTAAGTCTCGAGGGTGTGCAAATGTCATATGCGGTCTCAAGGTGACAAATCCTGTCATACTCCTGTCTCCCAAGCCTGGCATATAGGAGGTTCTTTGTCTTGTGGTTGTTAGCTAAGAGGGCCATTGAAGTCGGTGTAGCAACCTCGGGCAAGATAAGCGGGGCTTGGACAACCTCTCATATGGCTTGACCTTCGCTCTGAAGGTAGACATGCATATGATTCTTTTAATAGGCATAGTCGAGCCCATCGAAGACATGCGGCTTGGTGATGTACTTCTCCATCGCCACGTTCAGTGATTAGTTAAGATCAAGAATGAACTAACCGGGCTCTCATACCACTTGTTGGACTGAAACGGTGACTAGAGGGGGGGTGAATAGGAGCACTACTTCTTTTTCACCTAGACCGGATTCAATTCCATTCTTACTCCAATAGCCATGCAAGCTATGAAGATTGAATATACAAGCACAGCGGAAGTCTTATATTGAATCCAATCAAAACCCCGAGACACAACAATCAAAATCACCAAAAACTCAAAATGAAAAGAGTTGGGCGATCAAACCTCTGAGGATGGGCGGTTTGACCGATGGCCTGGCAGCCTAACTCTCATTAGGGGCGGTCTGATCTCTCACATGAATGAATAGTTGTATCAACACAAGATCAAAATCACAAATGAACTCAACTTTTGATCTGGTGATCTAAATCCCCTCAATTTCAACCATAGCTCATCAAGAAGGTCAGAAATATATTCCAATCGACGATCGAGAAGATCGAGGCCAAGATTCCACCAATTTCTTAGATGGGGACAAAAAGGGCTCAAGAACCGAGGAAATTCAAACTTTGATCCAAAAACTTGCTAGTGGGTAGATAATGATAAAGATGATCCTAGAAACCAAAGGAAACCCAAAGAATCGCCAAAATCCCAAAAGTCACCAAAAAATAACAAGAACAAGAAGAGACTCATCTTAAAGGAATCTTGCTTGCATTGATTTGAGATAAATGTTGGTTTATAGCCACTCCACTATGCAGGACAAAAGCTCAACACTTGAGCACAGAATCAATCCATCTCTCACAATCACTAGCCTCAACTACTCAAAAAAAAATCCCCAAATCATAAATTAGAATTTTTCTTTTAGAAGGATGTAACATCCCAATTTTTACATATTTTTGAAAATTTCAAAATAAAAATAACCATTTGAATTTTCTTGATTTGTTAAAGATTAATTTGAAATTTTAGAAAATAAACCAAGTAAATCAAAATTTCGATTAAATTAAATTTTATTTATTTTATTTTATGGTTTTCTCTTGGAATTCTTTTTCCAAGAATCTTTTTGTTATTTCTTTTGAGTTTTGTTATTTCTATTTAGTCTTCTCAAAATTTCTTTTCTTTGTTGAAAAAATTAATTTAATTAATTATTTCAAAGTGTTGGCTCTTAATTTGTAGTTCTTGTTTATATAAATCAAATCTTGAATCACATTTCAACTCCAAATCAAAATTCAAATTCCAAGACTCACTTAAAATCTTTGTCCTAAAATCCAATTCATTTTGTGTCCAATTTGGAATTCAAAATTTCCATTTCAAATTCATCTCTCTTAAAATTCAAACCTCAGCCGAAAATTCAAATTTCTATTTGAATTTCTCTGAAATGTAATCTCAGAATTTCATTTTATTTTCTTGGGCCGAAAATCTTTTTCTTTTTCCCTTTTCCCTCCTTTTTCCTTTCTCTTTCTTTTTCTTTCCTTTTTTTTCTTTCTTTCTTCAGCCTTTGCACACCGCATCGCCTGTCTCCGACTGCCATAGCGCCTCCTTGGACCAACTATGTGCACCGCATCCATGCCCGGCATTTGCTAAAATCATTTTAAAATAAATTCAAAGTCTAACTTTGAGTAGCTTTGCTCAGCATGTCCATGACCGTGGACATGGCTATTCGAATAGTTTTACACTCTGCAAAGGTTGTACAACTTTACCCACAAGAGATAATCAACTTTTAATGTTTGTCTGACACACTTCCGAAGGTGTGTGACTAAGTGATTATCACGAGGCCTTTACAATGCATCCCCCAATGTAAGTTACACCCGCTAAGGTTTCACCTGAGAGTGGTTAAGTCCACCACACCTAAGCCCCCTCTTGTGCCACACAGCAGCTTACCCAGCGACACGACCCATGTCTACGACGGCTTAACCAGTGACATGACTCGTGGATCACTCCAATGGTATAATTCGCATTGGTGGATACAAATTATTTAGCCTAGTTTGTCCCATTCCAGACTTGTGGTAGTACGGTAGGGCGTAGCAAAATACGCTCAAAGACCGGTCCTTAACTGACTTGGACGACTTCCAAAATAACCCCTGGGCCTTAACCCTACCCGGATTGAGCTCGTGCATAAACCTGCACCCACCAACCATCCATTTCGCCCAAGTACAAACCAACTTTTCCTTTTTGTTTTTCAAAACATTTGAAAAATCTTCTATGACAAACCAATGCCATAGACTTTTAAACAACATTTGATTTTTGACTGTAAATTCCCAAATCAAGTATTTCAGGTCTAAGCATGGCTAAGCATAATTTTTCCAAAAAAAAGTTCTAGCTCATACTATTGCATAAACTAGATTTTCATCTAAGGTGTCAAGATAGGTTTATTTAAATGTCAAGATTGGCAGTACAAAGGATTTAGATATAACTATAATTTAAAATAGGAATTTAAGTTACTGAATATAAATAAGCATGCAATAATTTAAAACAGAATTTAAATAATAGGATCAAATATTATCAAAGATATAACTTGCCTTGCTTGATTAATCGTTGTTCTTAAACAGCGTCGAAATCTGGTTCTCCGAAGTCGTCGAAATCTATACGCGTAAATGAGCCAAATTCAAACAAAATTCAAATAAAATCCAAATAAAATCCAAAAATTATAAAATAAATACTACAAGGAATTTATTGACTTTATATGAATTTAGGAATTTGAATCGATGGAATCGGAGTTCATATGAGGGAGAACGAATTTCCGGAAGGTTGAAAATCACATGAAATAATATAATTCCGAAATTACTATTCACTCGAATGGCTGTTTCGGATGTTTAACAAAGCGCAGGACTTTGGTGCAAGTCAAGAAGGCCCACTTGTAAGTGAGAGAAGGAGGATTAGATGGAGTGAAAATGTGAGTATGCCACATGGGATTAGGGCATGTACAATAGTATAGACAACTACTGTCTATAGCAACACTCCATGACACCTGTAGACAGCACTAAAGACAGCTCATACAATGGTACAGACGGCTATAGTATTTTTAGTTGTCTTTATAGAACACACAATCTTTTAATATTTTTTTTGTTTCTTGTGCTATAGTCGGCTACAGGATTGTAGACAACATCTTTCTCTCTCTTCATTCTCTTTTATCTACGTCAGCAAAAATTCTACGTGGCAATGCCTATAGACGGCTGACATAAGCCCATTGTACATGCTCTTAGGAGTCACTAATGTTGCATGCAAAGAAGCTGGTGATTAGCAGTTGCATGCACGTGTGCATGTTGTGTGTTAGTGGTGCATGTGGAATGCTAGTGCTGCATGGTGTGCATGCCGCAAGTTGAGGGTTGTGTGGGGCATGTGCGTACATATGCATGATTCCTGTTGTTGGACAAATAGCATGCATGTTTCGGTTGGTGGACAAATAACATAAAGAGTCTAACAACAAGGCTATACATGCAAGTGTAGTCAGCGAAGCAAAGAAGAAAGGGTGAGTCTATGGCTTGTGGGACCAAGGAGTCATAGACTGTTGGAGATAATCTTGTTTAGCTAATTTGGTTGCATCTAAACTTGCATATGTTGTGTACGTGTGAGCTGTTGTTGCATGCACAAAAGTAGTGCTGCATGCAACTGCATTTAATGCTAGTCATCAATCCTGCATGCATACCAATTACAAGAGTAATTAGCGAGCTATACATGGCAGACTTCATGCACTGGGCAGGAGGACGTGCATGCCTTGCATGCGCGTGGCATTCACGCCCGAGACAGCCGAATGGATGGTCAGGCTAACATGGCGGAGCTAATAACTAACCTGATCACTACATACATACGTGCACTAACAGGTTATTGCATGACTCGTTGACTAGCCGCTCATCTCGGATCACAGCTGTGAGGCTTGGACTAGCTCAAAACACAAACTAATGCCTACATGCACGGCTCGGTGAACATCCATGCACACATACATGCACCACCGAACCCACGACACTAGCTGCACGTCACCTCCTACATGCAAGTAAATAGACTTGTTCCTACGTAATTAACTTAACCACTAATCAACATATGCATGCACTCCTACCATGCACTCGTGTATCACACACATGCAACAAGATTAATCCAACAATCGGCAACCGGCTAGGGGAAGAGTGGCAGTGCCAGGAGAACACCAAAATGGGTCGTCCTGAACCCTAGAAGGGCATCGGAGGAGAAATATGGCCAGTGGCGGCGACGACGCGCAAAATGGACAGAAAATAAATAAAATCTAAAAATTACAAAATAAATACTGAAAATTAGCGGATGAATTTAGGAGAACGAATCAACGGATTTGGAGTTCGCATGTGAGAGAACGAATTTTTGGAAGGAATAAAATGTGTATGTATAAAGGATGGATCAATGACTAGATAAATTGCACTGTTTATCATCTTCTTCAGCCGAACACAGCACAGAGAAAGAAAAAATGGCAGCCAGTGGTGAAGGAAAAGGGAGGGGTGGCCGACGATAGGGAAGACGGGTCTCTGACCTTGGGACGAGGCCGTAGGAGGTGGCGGCGCAGTCAGGGATGGCCGGCAGTGACGGCGGCGGCCTCAACAGTGTACGGTGCAGCCATGGAGAGAGACGGCACTTCGGCGAGGTTCTGGCGAAGATGTTAGAGTTAATCTTGATGTTTATTACTAGTTATTTGTTTAACACATATTAGGAGTTGTTAGTTCGCATGTAGGCTAGTACTTAGTCAAGTGCATGTTGATGTGCACGTTGTGGTCGTGCCATGGAAATCAGATCATGTGGCTAGTGGCCTGACTGCAAGTAATTGCATGTAGATGTTTTAGTTGTTTCAGTAGGCAGAGTCATAAGGCCACGATGTGTATCAGTGTATGGCTTAAGAATAGGTAGTTGTGCTTGCATGTAGGAGGCGATGTGTGTAGCTAGCGACGTCGTGATGCACGAAGCTCAGTAGGAAGTGGTCCAGGTTGTTTGGACTGCATGCATCGAGTCCTGCCTGTGTTATTTAAACCATGTATTCGGCTAGCTGACTGCATTAAAAATAAAGAGGAAAATGTAGCCCACAAGTGTGTCTCTTC
The DNA here is from genome assembly GCA_036346405.1 of Phyllostachys edulis. Lineage (NCBI taxonomy): Eukaryota > Viridiplantae > Streptophyta > Magnoliopsida > Poales > Poaceae > Phyllostachys > Phyllostachys edulis. The sequence continues at coordinate 72,210,668 of CM070548.1, read as the reverse complement.
TTCCTTCATGTGACCTCTTGCGTGAGTGTACAAGAGAAAGAAGAAGAGAGATGAGAGTTGAGAGTTTCAATTCCAATAATTGGTATCAGAGCAAGGTTCAATGTGAGGAGAGTGCTCACCCAGTGGCGCCGTGCGCAGGAGCACAGCCTTGGCCGGTGGCGTGGTGTCAGCCTTGGCGGAGACACTGGCGGCAAGCGGGGCGCGTCGCACGGCGAACGACGTTCTTCCACCATCAGCAGCGTCATGGTGTAAGGCGTCGTGGACACGACGATGTCTAAAGCGACGGCGGCAACGTCGAAGTTGTTTGTGTATATGGCACAGTAGGAGTGTTGCATGTGTCATTTATTTCTTTGTATGCACGTAGGAGGTGTGTTACATACGTGTGTATATTTGTGTCATGGTCATGCATGTAGGTGAGTCAGTGCATGATGCATGTGTGTGCGCATGAGTTCTTGTAGGTTTGTCCAAGTTCTCATGTGTGTAAGCTCTAATGAGAGTCTCCGTCGCCATCTAGTTGTGTTACCGGCGAAAGACAATCGGAGCTGAGGTGATGAAATGAAAGACGCCAGCAAGTTATGTCACCAGCGGCATGGTCAGTAAGAAGGCGGCACAACTCCTTGGAGATGCGTCAGGAGATCGGACGTCGGCTTGTGAGTCAATGCATGCATCAAGATTAAGGGGGAGAATGTTAGAGTTAATCTTGATGTTTATTACTAGTTATTTGTTTAACACATATTAGGAGTTGTTAGTTCGCATGTAGGCTGGTACTTAGTCAAGTGCATGTTGATGTGCACGTTGTGGTCGTGACATGGAAATCAGATCATGTGGCTAGTGGCCTGACTGCAAGTAGTTGCGTGTAGATGTTTTAGTTGTTTCAGTAGGCAGAGTCATAAGGCCACGATGTGTATCAGTGTATGGCTTAAGAATAGGTAGTTGTGCTTGCATGTAGGAGGCGACGTGTGTAGCTAGCAACGTCGTGATGCACGAAGCTCAGTAGGAAGCGGTCCAGGTTGTTTGGACTGAATGCATCGAGTCCTGCCTGTGTTATTTAAACCATGTATTCGGCTAGCTGACTGCATTAAAAATAAAGAGGAAAATGTAGCCCACAAGTGTGTCTCTTCTTCCTTCATGTGACCTCTTGCGTGAGTGTACAAGAGAAAGAAGAAGAGAGATGAGAGTTGAGAGTTTTAATTCCAACAGAAGAGGGAGGGTACACCGCGTAGAGCACGATGTCGCGATGCCGATGGAGGTGATTAAGGCGGAGGAGCTCCACTACTAGTGACGATATCGGCGACGAAGCGGCGTTCAACCGGCGAGCTTGAAACTTGGACTGCGGCGAGAGGAGAGGAGTGGAGCCAAGAATTGGGGAATGAGATGAGTGAAGGGAGGAGCTCACCGTGCTTCTATTTATAGGGGTGGAGGGGGCTGGGACGAGGAGATCAAGGCGCGGTCATCGCGGCGGACAGCAGTGCGTTCGATTGAAAACGCGTGTGAAATTGAAGGTGATGGCCGGGAATGGAGGAGGCATGACGTTGGGGAATGAATGTCGGTGATTTTGCGAAGATTGGTGGAGGAATTCGTGGGTTTTGAAAAAGCTTCAAATGCCATCAATGGCGCTGGCTGCATGTTGTGGTGGCGTCGGCCAGAGAGGGAGCAAGGAGAGAGACCAGGGAAAGCTAGGGGAAGGGGCAACGCGGCGAGGGGCGACGTCAGCGGTGGTCGGCGGTGGCCGGAGGTGAGGTCGGCCATGGAGGCCAGTGCTGCCATGGAGAGGCTTCATGGCTGGAAAGAATGGATAGAGAAGAAAAGACCATCAGAGGAAGAAGATAGAAAGGAGAGAGAAGAAAAGGAATAAAAGAGTAAAAGGAAGGATATAGAATCAAAGAAAGAAAGAAGGGAAGGTGGTAGTGCATGCACGTTAATTGAGCTGCTGCCTGGAGCAAAAACAATATGGGTGACCGTCGGGAAATCTGGCCCACGCAGGAAAAATATTTTATTATTATTATTTTTAAAATTTTGAAATTCAAATTAAGCAACAATTCAAATAGATTTTTAGAACATAGCAAATAGAGCCCAAAAATTCTAGAAACATTCACAAAAATTCCTAGAATTATTTTGAACTTAATAAAATAATTCCAACTTATAGATGGTCATAGTTTTTGCACATAATTTATTTTGGCTTTAAAATAATTAGGAAAAAGCTTTTAAAATTCGAGTAAAATAATTAAAATTTTACTTTTCACTTTAAATCCAATAAAATCCCAAAAAAATCGATAAATTTTCTTTTTGACTTTGAAACCAAGAAATTAAATAATTGATTTTTTTAACAAATAAAAAATCTTTTAAAATTACTGAAAATCAAGAAAGAACTTTGACAGCCAGAAAATTCAATATAATAATAACTTTATTTATTTTTATTTTGGTAACAGAACTTTGGGATGTTACAAAGCCTTTGTGCCTCTCTCACCCGTTCACTCTCTCCTCCAACCCTCGTATCTTCCGGAGCACCGACGCCGCCGGAATCGCCTTCTTCTTGAAGTCCGGCCGCCACCCCAGCTCATGTTCCCGTCGATCCGGTGAGCCCCTTGCTGGTCCATCCATGTCACGTCGTGTTTCTGAGGCCGAGGATGATTTCCCTCAACCAATTTCATCTTTCGTGCAGTTCATCGCCGAAATTTCGTCGTCTTCTTTGTCTAGGTCAAAACTCCTCCGTCGTCCAATCTTCTTCTCCGGTGAGTACCAAGCCGAGTTAGATGCGTCATCTCATGTTCCTAAGGTTCCCCCACCCTTTCCCTACCTCCTCTCAGCTGACTGCTCACCGTAGAGACCTCCCACCGCCGCCACCTTCTTCCCCATCACCGGCACCATTGCGCCACCACCACGGTCACTCTCTCGACTCCCCGACCCCGCCTACACTATACCGAACCTTGGGCACAGCCCATGCTTGCGCTGGCCACCTCCCAGCGCCATCGCTTTGCCTTGCGCCGCCACCGCCGCCCATGGGGCTACCACCACCGTGGGGTAGGTAACCCCCACGGGGTTCCATTTTGGACAGCCGCCGTTGCCACCACGCCTCCCTTCGCCGAGGCCGACGCAATTCTTGTGTGCCTCCTCCCTACTCTGTCTTTCCTTTGCTCTATGTGCTCTCTGTGACTTCTCTTGAGTCTATGACCACATGGTCCCACTAGTCATAGAGCTCTTTCATTCCCCTTCTTTGTTATTTCTCTTGTAAGTGGGCCTTCATGTCATACACACAAATTTATTTGCTTTGTAAAAGTTCATAACAGTAAAATCTAGGGAATATTCCCTCCTTCTCTATTTTCTATCATTTCATGTGATATTCAAACTTTCGGGTGTTCCTTCTCCTTCGTACGAACTCCGATTCCATCGATTCTTGTTCCTAAATTCATCAAAATTCATAATATCTCTGATAGTATTAATTTTGTATTTTATTTGGGTATTTATTTATTTATTTGTCCCGTTTTGCACGTTTAGATTCCGTCGTTGTCGAATTCGGCTCGGATCAGTCTGCAGTCTACAAGATTATTATCATCCTTCAACGAAGGCAAGTCGTAGACCTTTGATAATGTTGTACCCATTTTTACAAAATTATATTGTTTTATATCAAAATGCATTGCTAATTTTGCATCAACAGTTTTCGGGGGTAGCTAAATACCTATTCGACAGTATGACACCTTGATAATTTGTGAATGCTATGTTTCCTTTGAAACTCTAGAAATGGATAATTTTAGTTGGACATATTTTATTACCAACATGGGAAAACGTAAATATGCTTAGTCATGCTTTAGTTGTACGATGGGTTCCTTCACAATGATTAATCATGAAAATTTGACTTAATGAAATATAGAATTGTGGTGTGGCCACTGTTATTTAAATTTGTTGTGCCATGGCAAGGGTTGCCATTTAGCCGGGTTAAATAAAAATGATTTCATACTCAGGAGAATGATCGTGTAGTAAAGGGAATGGATTTGGGATGTGGTTGCCTTGCCTGAGTAGTCACTAAAGACTTAACTTTGTACATCATTGATCTGGGTCTTACCGTGCAACCACAAGTCTAGTTATGGGATAGACCTGGCCTATTAGTCTATTACTCTACTTAGTTTCGACACGAAGACCCACACCCCCATATTATATTAAAGCGAGAAGGGCCGCGACTTCCTAACAATGGCGGGTCCTCATTAAAGATGTTTCCGAATAAAGGGGAACATCCCTAGGATGGAGCACCATAAGCGGGCACATATTGCAGTTGTTGAGGAGAAAGCCCAGACCAGAGAGGGTTTAGTGTCGGGACTGGGGATTGGAAAAGCTTTGTGGTAATCACTTAGTCGCACACCCTGGAAGTGTGTCAGATGGACATTATAAGGTGATTATCTCTTGTGGGTCAAGCTGTACAACCTCTGCAGAGTGTTAAAAACTATTCGAATAGCTGTGTCCCCGGTTATAGACAATGCATGGTGATTTCACATGAGGAGTTGCATTTTCTTAAAAATGTTGGAACGGTGGTTTGGTTGGGATTTGAGTTGTTAGTTCTAGTTGTTGGTTGGGAAGTGAACGGGTAGTTCACTGGTTGTTTCAAAGCAATTATTTACTTTATTTATATAATCTTTCCAACTATGCTTTTCCAATCTATTTACTATATTTAATGTTAATACCGCTTTCTGCAAAATAGCCATAAAGCTACTCTTGTTCAAGTCTTGTATGAATACTATTTGCATACATTTCCCTACGACTTGCTGAGTAATTTGTGTACCCACAGCTTTGCGCCTTTATTGATCAGTCGCTGAGAAAGAACCATGGAACATAGAGTTCCACGAGGAGGAGTACTTCGAGGACTATGTGAACTAGGGTGCGCTCCCCACTCGATTGCCTATGGGCATGTTGGATGACTACCACGAGTTGTTTTCTTCCGCTGTAAGTTTATTTATTGTTAAGCCCTGTGTGGCAAACTTTGTAAAACCTTGACCATCAGGTCAGCCGCTTCTATTTAATAATAATTTGCTTATTTCTTAGCTATTTCATGATTTGGATATGATTTCATCGATATTACCACTGTGTGAACTAGCTACTAATCATAGGACTAGTTCAAAATACACAGAGGGTTCAGATTTAGGATATCTCGGTCCCGACAAAGGACTTGAGAACTCCACATCTGGAGATTCTCCTTTTATAGTGGGAACTAGACTGAGAGAGAAGACCCTAACAGGCACCCGTTAAGCCTACACACAAACAGGTCTACACTCAGGCACACTTCTCAAAGTGGATGATGAACCGAACTTCCTAAATTCATTTCTTCGTTCATCCTTGTCCATTTTGCACCATGCTTGAGTCCACCGACTTCACCCAGCATCCTCGATTGTTCTGGACCTCAGCTCTCCAAACCTAGTCCCGATCATCCTCGCCGTTGACCGTCGTTGACCTCCAAGTCTCATGCACAACAATAGATCAAGAAATAGGTCATGTGCACAAGTTCTTCACAACTTGACCCACGTTAGTGTAGGATCAAGGATAACCGACTAGAGGGGGGTGAATAGGAAGTTTTAAAACTTTTTGACTAATTAACAATTTAAGCCAATTTAAGAACAAAGTCTAAACTAGATACAATTCTAGCTAAGCAATTCAACATAATATAAATGCTAGAATTGTAAATACGGAAAGTAAAGACTAGAAATAACCACAATAGAGACAACAATGTTTTTCCTTATCGAAGACTTGCCGGTCTTCACTAGTCCACGCTGAGGAAGGTTGAACGAATCAAGCTGGCTCCACGAATTAAGCCTTCCCTCGATCACTAGTTGTTGTTCTTCCTCCGCTCTAGAGATGGCGAACACCAAGCCACTCACAATTTTGGCACCGGGCCTCTTCACAATCTTCTTGAAGAGATCACCGTGCAACCTACGCCAAGCCGTCTAGGTATTTGGCAAAATACCAAGAGTAATAAATCGATGACCTTCGCTTGACGACACTCAAGTGCAATGGATCAATCTAGAATGAATGCACTTGAATTTTGGCTCAATTACCTCACAATGAATGCACAAGTGTATTTGAGGAGTTGAATGAATTCTCAAGGCTCTAAGGATGTTAAATGATGTCTTGCACACTGTCCTTGAGCAGGTAGAGGGGTATTTATACCCTCCACCAACAAATACGACCGTTGGGGAGGAAATCCCCAACTTTCAGCGATTTGCGGTACTACCGCCATGTACCGAGCGGTACTACTGCTCTTCACCAACCGCTTCGTAATGGCTATAATAGAGGCATTAACTCCCTCTAACATAACCGTTTAAACCGCGGTGCGGTACTACCGCCAACCAACATGCGGTACTACCACTGGCTGGTCGTACCGCTCTACAAGAGTGGTACTACCGTTTCCCAAAGAACCAAAAAGGATGCTCTCTGGAAAAAATGTACCGCTCAATATTTCGGAATTACCGCAGTGCGGTAGTACCGCTCAAACAACGCCGGTACTACCGTTCATAGGGTTTTGCAAATCAAGCCGAAAAGGTGTCTCTCTATTTTTTACGTACCGCCAACTAGAAATCGAAACAACCGGGTTGCGGTAATACCGCACCACGAGCCCGATCGTACCGCTGAGCGGTAGTACCGCCGACTTAACGTCGGTACTACCGTTTTACCTGACAATGCACAGTTGGCTTTTCAAAACAAAATCCAAATGCATGCATGATCCTAAATTGATCCAAATGGCACAAGAGTCTGCTATCAAGCTACTGGACATGATCTCTCTTAATAATACGGCATTTAACCTAAAATCCGGTCTTCTATCTATTTCTCCTAAGACCAGTAAAAATATAAAAAGGATCCTAGACTACTTGTACCTTACCTTTAAGCTATATTGATCTTCATATTGTCCTTTAGCATGCATCTTCAAGTTATCAAACTCACCATTGGGACTTAACCTTGTAAATACTCAATAAACATGTTAGTCCTATATTCACATATTATCATTAATTACCAAAACAATTTTTAGGAGTCTAGATGCTTTCAGTTAGGCAAAACATGCATCATGCAACATATATGCACATGCAATTTCATAATGTCCACTGTGTGAGGAGTCTAATATTTCATAATGTAAGGATATTATGAAATTGCATAAATTAATTTTGAAAAAATTTTAGAAAAATTATACAATGAAGTCCACTATGTAAGGAGCCTGAAAAAAAATTCATAATGTTTGGACCTTATTTTCTATATTAGAAAATTCCTACAAACAGTATACTTAAATGGATTTTAGAGATAAAATCAGAACGTATCAAGTTTTGAAAAAAAAAATACACAAGCAATTAAACTGTATCGAGAGGCTCCACAAAAAAATGATAAATTTTTTAGCTCAGTTTCTATATTTAAAAAATTCTGGATACGGAAGTGACTGGCGGCGATGTTATTTGTCTAATTTTTCGGTGTTCGCGATGTTATTTTCTAGTGTGTCACGAACGAAGTGTCGTTCATCCGATTATGCTCTAACGCAATATCACTGAGCTAATTTTCCCCATATAGTAATGCATGAACAGAATCACACGGGTGAACACTAAGATAGCTAACTGTGCTCCATTTTTAACCCCGGTGCCCATAATAGAATGCAATAATTCTCCCATATTCAGCAATATTTCATGCTAGTGGCTTCTGATATTATAGTTATCGATTGTTGCACAGGTTAGAGGTGACACAACCCACTATGATGCTGTTGCAAACTCAGCTGCATCGGGAATACTGTCTGCTTGTTTATCTGCTGGTGTGCTTCTTTTTAACCTTCCACTCGATCTACCTGGGTGTCATGTTTGTGTGAAACTTGGTTGTCTAGGACTTTTTCTGTCCTGCCATGGTTTTTTGAGTAAATTTTTTATGCCTTCATTTGTTTGGCAAGGTTCACTTGTACCATGTAGATAGATGGGTTTAGCTGTTGTCATGAACTGGCATGACAAGAAAGATAAATGCTTGAGCCGTCTAGATATTAACATCCAAGGAATAAGCATATCTAATCATGAAAGACAACAAGATGTTGCCTATAGTATGCGAACTTACGAGAAAGGATATATTCGCATGAAGATGGTGTATTTTTGTACCTTATGTTCCATATTTGCTTACTGAAGTCTTGGAAGTACTCCCAACATCCTGTGAAGTTTTATGATATGTTTGTGTTGTTTTTGTTTGAGAAATATGAGACTAACATCTACCTGCAAATTTAAGATAATTGCAAATTGACACTTTTGGTTGCTACTGCAGAAATCCCATGCATATTCGGTCCTAACCTGTGACGATATGGACCAGGTAATTTGTGAATGTTAATTCTATACTATTATGGCAAATGCTGCTTTAACACTACAGACTATAGTGCTTACATCTTTGGAAATTGATTCCCTTTTCCTCTGGTTCCTTTTTCTTTTTTGAAAACACGCAGGAGAATTGCATGTAAATGCATTAAGAGAGCAAACAAACTAAATTGTTTGGTACAATGCCTGAAGGTCAAAAGCCACAGGCAAGGAAAAGCTAATACGAAAGATACAAATTACGGACAACCTACGAACCTTACAACCTAGTTCTTGTTTTGGTTAGCTGTTCATCTTGTATTGTGAAATGTCGCACGTTCAGATAATTTCTTTGTGTCACTTGTAGTACTTTTCAGAGGTGGCAATACAAATAGCTAGTCACATTCACAACTATTTTGCTTGATGTTCCCGACTTCCTGGGCACATCTATTAACCAACACAAGCTCCATTTCTGGGAAATAACGTAAACTCGATCCCTGCAGGCTCTGAATCGTGCTGGTGGCAAGGCCGGAAACAAGGTGCTGAAGCTGCTTTAACCGCCATAAGTCCCTCATCTTTTTGTCTAGTCATACAAAGTTACAAATTTGTATTATTGACAAACTATTATTTCTTGTAGATTGAGATGGCCTCGCTGTTTAGACATCATTTAAGCTGACGATAGGTGGATGTTCATTGCTTAAAAAGTGAAAACGGCATTCTTTCGTTCTCATCAATAGTTGAGTTGTCTCGGTAAGCTACTTTAATTTTATTTTCATCAATAGTTCATTGCTTAAAAAAGTAGAAAACGGTATTCTTTCATTTTCATTGGCAAGACAGAAATGTAGCACGCTTTTATAATTCAAATTTGCAATAGTTTTGAAGATGCCGTTCGGCTGTTAGAAGCTTCGGCAATGAATAAATGTCCCTGTATTTATGTACACTGTGCTAAGGTTGTCGTCCTCCTTTCTTTATACGACTGTTAGAAGCTTCAGCAATGAATAAATGTACCTGTATTTATGTACACTGTCTGGATGAAAAACGTTTATTATCATGCTATTATGTTCACTTAAATGAAAATTCGTGGCAGCCTCTTGCCGTTGTTACATCAATTTGCACCCTAAATTGAAGGATCGCATTGTCACTTACCTACGTCCCTGCTTTCATCTATGTTCAACCCCCCGTACTACTTCTGTTGCAGTTCCTGTTGAAACAGGAAGCAACCTAGAGAACTATGCGAACTAGAGCATGCAGAACACCACCTGATACTTTTGTTTAGGACAATTGGTTGAAACCATTATTGCTTGTTCATGCGTCAGTATGAACGTGGAGCCATGTAGTGCAAAAATAAGTCGAAATAAAGTACGATCAAGGCTTAAATTAAGGCTTTCAACAAGCATTCTACAAATTTGACAGAACTGCACAAATTCGGAGTTAAGAAAATGGATATATCCAAACCATCTATTCTTCAAACTACAATACAACACCCACCATTCTTTTTCGGAGGTATCGAGTGATTGAGTACCCAATGCTTCAAGTACATGATACAGCACGCTGGCTTCAAGCACATTCATGAGGTTACAAAAAGAAGGGAGACGATTGCTCTTTCCATTTTGGACAACCCAGGCAGCTGCAGGTTAGACTAAAGCATTTGGTCACATCATACACATAGTTTAAATACGAGATACAACACACGGCGAACTGGCGAATAGCTTGCTTTTCATAAATCTTGGCACTCCACCAATGCAGCTCGAGTTTTATTAGTTCCGGGTGTTAACAACCGGTGCCAGGCCTGTTTGAGCATCTATTGCACGACGCAGGTCTTCGAGGAAGTTCATCTATACTTCCAATTCCAATAATCACGGGAGAGCAAGCAGAGTACAGAAAGCCAAGATGTAAGAAGAACGTCAAAAGTGCAACAAGAATTTATTAGTTCAATTCATACCTGATGAGGAAGTTTCATGTGACCGTGACCCCATGATGACCCACTAGATCCAGAGTACATTACTGGTTTATCTGGCCAAACATGGAGGGAACATAGTTAACAGCATTAAGAGGAGGGCACTTTGCTTTGTTGCTTCACATTGGCACCACTGACATGAAAATCCACTTGAGTGTGGCGACGAGTATATCTGATTATGGTCTTTATAATAATACTGCTATTCGCTATACCACTACCATAATTACTAGTGCTGCCATGATTGTGCTGCTACTATTACCAACGCTTCAGATTCATGTGCATATTTCTCTCATTGATTATTGAAGGCTAACACAAATCAGACATAAAAGATCACTAACGCATCCTTATTTCTAAAACTTGGATCATACACCAATCCATGTACTTAGAACTCCATCCTGAAACATCCAGTAAATCTCCCTATTTGTATAGTCTGAAGTTGCTCGACATAAGAGTCTCAGAAAGTTGTAAAACATTTCCCTTTTTAGAATATGTTTTAAAAAATATTGTAGTAAGCGGTAACAATAGGAAGGTTAGAATAAGAGATGAAAGATTAAAAAATTAGGGTATCTTCTAGACAAAGGTAAGCTGATAAAGACGTTGACTATTAAATTAGCAGTAATCAATTACTATTTCTGTTCATTTTTAGTTGTCGTTTTGGACATTGATATGATCTCCAATACACACATTTGATCATTACCTTTTCTAACTAAATGTAAGTAAAAATTATTAAAAATATAATGAGATGAAAGTATCTTTGATGGCAAATCTAGTAATAACATTTCCACATAACAAATCCAAATAATTTTGTATATACTAGCGGTCGAAATTTTAAAAGGTTGACTGCACTGCATTCTAAAGCGACATCTAAAAAAGAACGGAGGGAGTACGAAGCTTCACCAACATTGTAATCATTACTAGATTCACTATAATGCTATTGAAATTTCCAGTTCAGCAAATACAAACATTGCCAAGTTGCATGCACAAAATAATCCTATTCCCAGATCTGGTTGACTACTATTGTATAAAGTTGCAGAACATATATAGTACTATATACACATACCTAAATCTCTACCCAATATGAACTACTCAATTCTAAGAGTTGCTGGAGCATATATACACATGACTATGTTAGTCTTGCTTAGACCGTAACGGGTAAACACCGCCGAGAGGATGGCCGGGCTGCATCGGCGTCCTTGGGAAAGAGAGAGGAGACTAAGACTGTGAATAACTTTTCTATTTCGTTTCTTGCTTAATGCCAACGATTACAATAGGTCTCCTTATATAGAGGACACTTCTAACAATTATGGATAAGATCAATCTAATGGATGACCTTCCTAACTAATAGATGACATTCCTAACTAATAGATAACCCTCCTAACTAATAGATAACCTTCACAATTAACTAATCCCTATATAAGGAAACTAATCAACTATTTAAGGAAATAGATATTCTTATTGAGGAATGTAATCCCTTCCCAATCCTAATGCGACGGTACCGAGTAATGTTCACGCATGACATTGCTACAGTCCCATGAACGCTGTTCACACACGGTATTGCTACGGTACCGCATCATGGATTCCACGCCATAAAATTACACCCCTCTCGGCGAGACAGCTCGTCCTCGAGCTGTTAGGTGGCGGCCACAGACTAAGACTTTCACGTCCCCATGTCGACGAAAGGGCACGATGACGACATCACGTCACGTGGACGAGAAGCAACAAACCTCCAATGGACAACAGCCCCTTGGCGTCGCTTGACGTCGCAGGAGTCGTCGAGGGCATGGGCACCCAGCATCCTTCTCGCCCCTTGATGCAACGTTTGTAGGAGTGATGCAACGACGTCACTAACCCCTACATGGAAGCCATCGTACTCCACCGTGCCAACAGCACATCATCCACAGACAACGTGGTAAAGACGCCCGCGAAACAGTGACGACACTCTTCTTCCTCGTCAATAGCACTAAGGGCGTAGGCTTTGGCAGCACAACAGTAGGTGTTGGCAGGACCGCGGCATGCTTTGTCATGGCCACGGTAGGCTCGACAGACCATGGTCGTGGATCGTGCGGTGTGGTGGTGCAAACAAGAATCGTCAGAGCCTGCTACCGAGCAAGCCATCTCCTAGTATGGCGGCGATCGTCGCCGGTCAGGCTTAACAAGCCATCACCGGTGCGAAACGATCATCGCGGGCCGCGCCGCTGCAAGCAAGCCGTCGCTTGGTGTGACGGTCCTCGGTTTGCCCACCTTGAACGTCTCGTTGAGGATAACAAGCTTCGCCAAGATTTGCTTGAGCATGGCGTCAATCTCCTTAGGACCGAAACCATTGCTGCCTGCCATGGTGGTCGCAGCGATTGCCTCTGATACCAAGTTGTTATGATCTAGCTTAGATCATAGGGTAAACAGCGTCAGGAGGATGGCCGGGCGACGTCGGCGTGGTGTTGGGGGGTGGGGGGGGACTAAGACTGTGAATGAATTTTCTATTTCTTTTCTTGCTTAATACCAACAATTACAATAGGTCTTCTTATATAAAGGGTTCTTCTAACAATTATGGATAAGATCAATCTAATGAATGACCTTCCTAACTAATAGATGGCATTCCTAACTAATAGATAACATTACTAACTAATAACTAATAGATAACCTTCCCAATTAACTAATCCCTATATAAGGAAACTAATCAACTATTTAGGGAAATAGATATTCTTATTGAGAAAGGTATTCCCTTCCCAGTCCTAATGCTACAGCACCCTAACGGTATTCACGCACGTCATTGCTACAGTACCATGAACACTGTTTACTCACGGTGTCACTGCAGTACCGCGTTGTGGATTCCACGCCATAACAACTACCTAACATGAACTTCTCAATTCTTCAGATGCCGCTAGTAATATGTTGAGGTTATGGTTACGCAGGACTAGATATGATATGTCGTGGTAATATCACAAGAGTGTCAACTATCACGTTGCTATAGCACGTAACAATAGACAAGAAAATCACTTAAACTGCCAAATATATAATAAGATAGTTCAAAATTTCAAATTGTCTATGGTGGATCTTGAATATTAAGGGGACTCAACATGTTTGCTATAACAGCTACTGTGGAGCAATGTAAAGTTAATTGCAATATGAGGGCTCACCAGGGGAATCATTTGATTGATCATTGCACAAGTTCATTGCAGCAGCCCAACCTACAGTGAGACAGCTTGAAGGCTTACTATCACAAGATGAATGGTAGGAAATAATGTTAGTTCAAAACTAATACACCAGCTGTAGGAATACAATAGCAATGCATATTTTATATGATATGCCTAGACCATCCCTAATTAAAGTTGCTTAACTTCTTGTGATTTATAGATGGTATATGCCCACAAAGGGAACAGTTTGACAGTATGATTAATAAAGGAACAATAAGAGCTTACAAGATTGGCAATAGGTACCCAGGTTGGATTATTGTATACTCTTACATGTATAACTCAAGCACAGAAACTGAGTATGAAGTGTAACAGGTGTTCCATGAGGTGAAGTGTAACAGGTGTTCCATGAGGTTTGTCTAACTGCAATTTGAGTGTGTGGATATTGAATTGCCAGACTGTAAGTTTGTAACAGAAGCTAAGGACAGCGTCCACAGTAGATTGCGCACTTTGTTAGTATGTTGCTTTTGATATAATGTACACCATAAGAATATGCAACAACTCTCAGCACTCAAAAGATAATAACTTCTCAAAAAAGAAATTCGACAAGCAGTTAAAAAAGAGGGTAAGCGTGTGCAGTCCGCTGAGAAACATACGGTCACTGAGAAGCTGTGCAGCCTCACTGGCACAACATCCCTCTAAGGGCACCAATCTTGTTTGACTATAATCATTCTGAGCATTGCTGACAAAAGTCTCGTGATGAATAATTGGAGGAAGGTTCTTTAGTGAAGGAACCTGGCTCTTGTCTCCATCATTGTTGTACGAATAATTAGCTTTCTCAGCCCTATCTGTTTGATGAAATAACAAATTCAAGTGTCACAAATGTTAGCTAAAAACACTTGCCTAGCAACTTAAGCGTACTGACAGAGCATAGGAAAACACAGACAATGAAAATATTATTAGAATAGGAATTCTTTTGTATTTCCTTATATGCCGTTTGTATTTCCTTATTTGTATATGACATATTCTCTTGTAATATTCCTTTTGTACTCCCTATATATATTGCTCATTGGGTCTCATGAATATATACACGATATTCATAATATGATAGCAGAGCTGGGACACTAACCTAGCTCCTTCCGCTGCCATCCCGATGCCCTTGCCTTTCGACGCATCGTTATCTGAAACGCCGCCGCCGACATTCTTGAATCGGGCCACCAGACGCCGCCGTCGCTTTGCCGTCGTCGTTCGTGCCGCCAGCCCGCCGCCCATTGCCGCCCTACGCCGACTTCGCGATTGATCGGCGGGGCGTCCTCTTCGGTATAGAAACCGATTCGGTTTCTATAAAAAAGAGACTTTCTGAAGAAAAAAAAATATCAAAAAAAAACACAGCACGTCGATCTAATCGTCGCGTCGTCCAACGCCGCCTATTGGACTTCATTGCCTTGGTCGCCGCACCGTCCCACGCCGCCTACCGATGGCTTTCGTTCCATCAGTTGTGATCCTATTCTTGGAAACAAAGCTTCATGGGACGAACTACAGGTTGTGGTCTTCATTTATGGAGATCACGCTCGATAGTCTCCGCCTCTGGGGACATGTCACTAGTGCTCGACCTTGTCCGCCATCGCCAATTCAGCCTCCTCCCAGACAACCTACTTCTGCACCTCCTGCTGAAGATGAGGCCGCCAAGGAAGCAGAGGCACCGCTGCTGCTGTTGACGCTGCTGATGAGGTCTTTCAGTATGCCATAAACGCTTTTGAGTACTGGTGTGCATCCCGTGTTCGAGCCATCCTGGTAGTCAGCGTCGACGACTCCATCCAACCAGACATTGTTTGTTTGCATTCCACTCATCAGATCTCGGAGTATTTGCGTGAGCGATACCAACATAGCAGCAATGCTCGGTTCTTTTCGTTTCAGCGTGAGTTGGAGATGCTTCGCCAGGAGGACTCCTCCGCCGACGACTTCTTCCGAGCCCTGGCCAATCTCTAGCGCCACCGTGGGCAGTAGCTTCTCGCTCTGCTAGGAGTGTCGTAAGGTCTTATATGGATCGTAATCGCCGCTTTTATGACTTCGTCTGTCATCTTCACCCGAGTTTGAGATCGCGAGCTCAATCTATTTGAGTCACTCACCACGACCGACAAATAGGATCAAAAACCGTTTCCGAGGAAATCCATCTTACGGGATTCTTTGGAATTCGGAAAAATTCGGATGAAATTCACATGAATTTGCTTAAAACCAAATTAATTTCAAAATTGAAATTTGAATTTGTAAAGGAAAAAGAAACCGTACGGATTGGTTCTCCGTTCCACCCAGAAGATCGTTACCGCCAATAACCGACCAGATTTGTTTCTGACCAGCGATCCGAAGCTCTTCGGCGCTTCATCTTTGAGGAGCTTCACCACGGGTTAGCAGCATAGTTTGTTCCGATCAGGCTTGCTACCCTTCGCTTCGACTCTGATCCTCCTCGGTGTATGTTTACGCTCTTGTTTTTGCACCAATCAAGTTCAGTGCAATTATTGCAAGAACTTTGGGCACAGCTACCAGAGTTGTGCGGTGCGAAAAAAACGGAACAAGGCACGTGGGGGTGGACGATCCAGAGAGGCAAGGAGGCCCTTCCTCGACGGGAGGACAAACCAACACGTCGGGACCTTCTCAGCGAGGTGACTCTGTTCAGCAGCTCTGCTAGGATCTACATCAGCAGCTCTCTCACAGCTCAGCAAGTTCTACTAGTCTAACTCAGACGTCTCCTCCAGGTACTTCTTGGGTTCTGGATTCTGGTGTCTCTTTCCACATGACACCGACTCTACATCTCTCACTTTAGTAGGACCTCCTATTTTTCCTATCTCTGTTCAAACAGCTAACAGTACTCCTCTGCCTTTTCAGCTATCAGGGCACTCTTTTGTCCACTGTTTTTTCTGTTTCAGCTGCTTCCTATGTTCCCCAGCTTACCATGTAGCTTCCCTCGATGGTTCAATTTACCGATCTTGGCTGTAGGGTTAGTTTTGACTCACTCCTGTTTCGTCCAGAACTGACAGACAGAGACGATACTTGGGGTTGGCTGGCGCCGTAGGGATTGTCAAGGTCTCTACATCCTTGACCGCCTCTACCTTCCGTCCACTTCAGCTGCTCGTATCACCTCTACGTCTACCTCCACCACCACTGCTGCCATCACCTCTGGAGTTTTTGCGGAGTGGCATCATTGTCTAGGTCACTTGTGTGCGTCTCGCCTTTCTTCATTAGTTCGTCAGGGTGTTCTTGGACATGTTACTATTGACACAGCCATGTTTTCTTAAGATTGTAAGCTAGGCAAGCAGCTACAACTTCCTTATCATTCTAGTGAGTCTTTGTCTTCTCGTCTTTTTGACTTAGTTCATTCAGATGTATAGGGACCCGTGCCTATTATCTCTAAATGCGGGCATAAATTTTATGTGATCTTCATTGATGATTATTCCCGTTTTATATGGATTTTCCCTATGTCTAATTGTGGTCAATTTCTTGTGATTTATCGTAGCTTTGTAACGATAGTTCGTACTCAGTTTGATTATTCCATCCGTACTTTTCATTATGATTCTGCTGGCGAGTACTGTTCTAGCGCTTTTAGACAGTTTCTTTCTGAGTAGGGCATTCTTTACCAGTCTTTTTGTCCTGGTGTCCATGCTTAGAATGGGGTTATTGAGCGCAAACATCGTCATCTGATTGAGACTGCCCGTACTCTTCTCCTTGCCTCTTATGTTCCACCACAGTTCTGGGCTGAGGCTGTTTCTAAGGTTGCATATCTCGTCAATATGCAGCCTTCCACTGCTCTTAAGGGTGTCGGTCCTATAGAGCGTCTCTACTCTCGAGCTCCCCAGTACACTCACCTTCATGTTTTTTGTTGCACTTGTTTTGTTCTGCTACAGCCTCGTGAGCGCACCAAACTATCGGCTTAGTCAGTTGAGTGTGTTTCTTGGTTATAGTTCTGAGCATAGGGCTTATCGCTGCTATGATCTTTCTGCTCGACAGATCAGAATTTCACGAGACGTTGTCTTTGACGAATATCGACCTTTCTTCTATCGAGATTCGGCTCCTTGTCATGTTTCCACCGTTGAGTCGATTTCATGGTTATCTCTTTCTGACTCTTCACTCATTTCTCCACTATCACAGTATTTCCCTGATCTGTCTCCAGTGGTTCTTTCTGTATCTCTGCCTCCGGTGCTGCCCCCCTGCAGCACCACCTCTTGTTCCTGCAGCACCACCGTCTCGTTTCTCTAGTATTCACTACTCCAGGCGTCCTCGTTCTTCACCAGTCTCCTCTCCTGGTATCTTACCGACACCCACATCTGATCCTCCTGATGATGATCCCCGTTACGTCCTTCGTGACCGGACATCTATTCGACCTCCTGATCGTCTTGGATTTGCTCCGATAGCTCATGCTCTCTCTATCACTAAGCTTAGTTCTATCGTGAGGCTACCCCTCATTCTGAGTGGCAGCTCATCGTGGCAGAGGAGCGTGATGCTCTTCGACGTACGGAGACTTAGGATATTGTACCAACACAGGAGAAATTGTACCGACATCTGTGCATAGTCGTCCTATTACGTGCAAGTGGGTGTGCAAGATTAAGACCCGGTCTGATAGTACTATCGAGCGCTACAAGGCTCATCTTGTGGCTCGCGGTTTTCAGCAGGAGTACGGTCGTGACTACGATGAGACTTTTACCCCTATTGCCCATATGATCACTGTTCGTACTTTTGTTGTGGTTGCCTTTGTTCTTCGGTGGTGTATCTCTCAGCTGGATGTTAAGAATGCATTTCTTTGAATGAGATCTACATACAGCCATTACCTGGGTATTCTGTTCCCGATGGGCACGTCTGTCGTCTTCGTCATGCTCTTTATGTCCTCAAACAGGCTCCTCGTGCCTGGTTTGCGCGTTTTACCTCAGTAATTACTGCTATCGGTTTCACTGTCAATTCCCACGATCCTGCTATTTTTGTCCATGTCTCATCTCAGGGTAGGACACTGTTTCTTCTGTATGTTGATGATATGCTCATCACTGGTGACGATTCCTCATTCATCACGTATGTGAAGAAGCATCTCAGTGAACAGTTTTTGATGACTGATCTTGGTTCTCTTACGTACTTCATTGGGATTGTGATCTCTTCCATACTTGAGGGCTACTACCTCTCCCAGCAGAAGTATGCCCATGATCTTCTTGATCGATGCAGTCGACCGACACTGTGACCGCTTGAGACTCCCATAGAGCTATCCCTACAGCTTCGTGCCACTGATGGTGATCTTCTTGAGGATCCTACTCAATATCGCCATCTTGTTGGGAGTTTGGTGTATCTTGTGAGCACTCGTCCTGATATTACTTATGTTGTTCATATCTTAGGTCAGTTCATGGCTCGTCCTACCCATCTTCACTACAGTCACCTTCGTGTTCTTTGCTACTTGCGTGGAACTATCTCTTTTCGTTTGTTTTTCCCTAACTCCACCTCACTATAGCTTCAGACGTACTTCGATGCAACCTGGGCTAGTGATCCTTCTGATCATCGTTCTCTTTCTGCTTACTGTGTTTCTCTTGGTTCCTCCCTGATTGTCTGGAAGACAAAGAAACAGACTATAGTTTTCCGTTCGAGTGCAGAGGCTGAGTTGAGAGCTATGACATCAGTGACGGCAAAGGTTACTTGGTTGAGGTGGCTACTTACAGATTTTGGAGTGCCTATGATGGGTCCTACGACTCTTTTATCGGACGGTACAGGTGTTATCAGTATTGCCCGTGACCCAGTGAAGCATGAGCTCACCAAGCACATTGGTGTGGATGCTTCATACAGTCGCTCACAGGTGCAGCAGGGAGTACTTGCTTTACAGTTTATGCCCTCAAAGTTACAGATTGCTGACTTCTTCACAAAGCCACAGACTAGGGTACAACATTTGTATTTTCTCTCCAAACTTAGTGTGTGTAATCAACCATAAGTTTGAGAGGGGGTGTTATAATAGGAATTCTTTTGTATTTCCTTGTATGTATATGGCATATTCCCTTATAATATCAACTTTGTACTCCCTATATATATTGTCTATTGGGCCTCATGAATACATACACAATACTCATAACAAATATAACCCAACAAAAATTTATTGGAAATGAACAAAATGAAAGTGCAGATATCTCTACTTAGAAGTTTCTGAGAAGTTATAAGAGATGATCATCTAGGTAAAACAAAAATAACAAATATCTTTTGGCTTACTTGTAAAATGGCTAATTGTAGAGATTAATAATAGTTTGTGATTGCAGGTGACTCGCAGTAGATGCATGACTGTTCTAGATAAATGTATTGTCATACTTCTAATTCATACAATGGTGCAACGAGGGTTCATACAAGGATGTTGGTTTGTTAAGGACCTCCTTATTATTAGCAATGTGGTAAGTGTAGGGCACATAATATTTTGTCCATTTGCAGCAAAGAACAACCACAGTAGTTGGACTATGTAGACATCTAAAAACATTCCTAGGGTAATTTAGAAGCATAATGATTGAGACCACAACACCCAACTACTGTGGATCAGATCATATTGACTAATTAGCGAGACCTTACAAAGCATTCGAACCCAGCATACAGTAAAAGGAAACCATAGCAAGTGCCTAAAAATCACCATGAAATCTAACTACTTGCATCTAAGTGAGATGTACCTCCAGACTTGCGCCGATTGTTTGCACGATTCCTGAAGTATATTGAGAGTAAGACAGCCATCAGCAAGCAAGTCGTATGCACAAATATGTAGCAAGATAAAAGGCTAACCAAAATGACAGTGCAGTGCAGACAATGGAACAAGAGATTTCAAGCATTAATTGATGGTTTCAAACAACATACAGACACTGAGGAATGCAGATATCTCAGAAATACTAAGAACAGAACTAAGAGGCTATATCAACTGATCAAATCAACAAAATGGTCAACTAAATGCACAAAATCGATCCAGCAAGTCTACTTCCTCTTCATGCTGAACTCCACTTCGAATTGTGATTACGAAATAAGATCACTGACTAAAGGACAATTACAACATCCGACAGTAACCAAGGAAGTCAGAAAAAATGAAGCAAAATAATGTACAAGAGGCCTTTATGCCGATTATACACTGTGTTGAAGTTATGCATCAACTTTGTACTGCATGGGAAAGCGTTGCTGAGTCAGGTTGCTTTAAATTGATAGTCCACATTTAAGTCATCCCTCAGTGGCTATATGCAAAAATTAAGACACAAAACATGTATAAACTGCAAACCCAAATGACCCCATGAAGCTTGACCAAAGCTAATAAAACATGCCTCTTATGGGAAAAGTTAGCTGCCAAGCTTGTTCTCAATAGATAGCTGGCTAGTAATAAAGATATATGTAGCATGTATTAAAACCTCTTTCATTATACATTCTCTATTAGCTAACAGAAAGCCAGCGTCCAAAATAACAAAGCAAAAAAAGAAACTCATTTTATGCAAATTCAGTGACAAGAAATTATAGGACACATGTTTTTATGCTACCTCAGATCATGCCCATTAAAGCAACTATATAAAAAGCTAACATAGCGCCCAAATCTAAGGATAAGGAAAACGGCAAACCGCCAAGCTTCCGCTATCCCACCAAACCACCACAGAAATGTCCCAAAGCATAATAGCCTGCCCAGAAATGCCAATAAATCTCCCAATTCCAAGGCAAGCAGATCCTCACCACAAGTATCCCAAATCATCACGAAACTTCCCAAAAAATCAGCTCGGCTAGCGAAAGATTCAAGCAGGCAACGGTCCTATCTTACACTTGGAATGCGATTCTTGCTAAGGGCGCCCCCAAAGGCCAAGAAACGGCACGGGTCTCATCACCTGTGACCCCAACTTCACAGAAAGAAAAGGTAAATGCGAAGGAGAGTTGACCTATGCACGGGAGGGGTGTATCTCTTGATGCCGTCCGTGTTGCTATCCGCCATCGCAGCTCAGCCCAGGGAGGCTGCCAAGCAAACAACAGGGAACGAAGAAGAGAGGGGGGAGAGAGAGGAAGAAGGATGGTGGTGGGGGGTTCCTTCCTCCTCCTGCCCCCCTTTCTCTTTCTCTTTCTCCTACTACCCTGACGGCCTGACGATGAGAGAGAGAGAGAGAGAGAGAGAGAGAGAGAGGAGGAACACTGGAACAGAGGCGAAAATGGGGGCTGCTGCGTGGGCCCCGAGGGGTGTGGGTGCGAAAAGCGAAAGTGCTTTGCGGTCGATTTTTTTTAAATAATTTATTTTTTATTCGGAATTACATAAATAATACTACTTAATTTATTTTTGTCAGAAATAATCATCGGTCACCGTACGGTTCGGCGACTTGGTCTAGTCGCCCAACCGGTGTGAGACATATATCTAACTCGCTCAACAGTTAAGCGACTCGATCCTTCGCCTCCTAGTCGCCGAACGGATGAGCGACTTGGTCCTAGTCGCCATACGGTGGAGCGACTAGGACACATGTTGCTCTGACGCTGGACCCTAGTCGCTCAACCGTTGGGCGACTTGGGGTGGATATAAACACGCCTTGGCTGGCGTGAACGATCGCCATTTGAGAGAAGCGGCGAGGCGAAGAAAGAAAGAAAGAAAGTGGAGAGGGAGAGGGAGAAGGAGAGGAGGAAAAAAAGTTTCTTCGCATCGACGACCACGACGGTGAGTTTGTAGTATTATTTTGTATGAGTGTATTTTTTAAACTATGGTAGGTTAGCAAGTAACATCATGTGTATTGACATATTGTTAGCAAATGTTTAAAGATAGCATGATTAATATAATTAGTTTAGAAGTTCGTATGGAGGAAAAATTAGTCGGTGAAAATTAATTTAGTTGTACTATTCCGTGTGTTGCGCTAATTGCGTCCAGGCTTGATGAATGATAACGTGTTACTTTTTTATTATATAAACATGTCGATAACCCGTGCATTCGCAAATGCTAGTTTATAGAATGTTAAATATATGTATTTATTTGCACAATAAAGAATTGATAACATTTTCTTTACAGTTTTTGTTGGATTAAGGAATTATAAAATACTAAGACAAAAATCACAGATACATGGTTCCAAACCCGTAGGATTCTCAAACTTGTGAAATTTTGAATTTTTTTTCTTGAAAGCTTCACCCATTATAAATATGCATAGTAACAATGATGTTTTAAATATTTCACAATCCATAGCAACCGATACAGGCGTTAACGTAATATAGCCTTTTGTAGGGAAAATTGTGTGTTTACCGGTTGGATTTCATGAAATTGTATATGTATTACCACTGTATTCGAGCAAAGTGTTTAGGTGCTACTAAGAACATACCAAATATGATTTATTTTCCATTGAAATATAATTTAAATGCTCAATTAACATTAATGCTTTTAATTTCTTAATTTGCAAGTATGGCTCATGACCACGTGGTTCGAATCGGCATTTTGGTCTCGCTAGATCGGTCGATCGACGCCTTGAAGACCATGCATGAAGTCGTCGTGTCTTGATCCGGTTCGCGAGGACGACACGGCTGACTTGGGGGTGATTCATACGCGGACACCCTGACGGGCTTGGAGACTGGACCCACACTAGGTAGACAGGTTTGTCCGCAAGATGTGCCACTTTTTTGTATCATATGCCCGCTATGTAGTTACTTCTTCGTGCTTTGTAGATTGAGCCATGCCGGCCTTCTACCTCTCGCGCGGATGGTGGAGGCCATCGAAGAGGATAGCGGTCCAGTCGAGGACGACCGGGAGGTCCAGGCCGGTCCGGAGCGGTCACGACGATTCCCGTTCGACCGGTCGCTCGTGATAGCCCTGATGGACCGGTGGCGGCTCAAGACGCACACTTTCCACCTCCCATTCGGGGAGATGGCCCCCTACTCTGCAGGATGTCGCGATGTTGCTCGACCTGCCTATTGCGGGAGCCCCTACATTCCCGCCGGACGCACCTGTCAACTGGCGCGACGCCCTGCTGGGCAGGTTTCATAGGGTTCTTGCGGCGGAGGCCGCGCCACCGTACTACGACTTCTCAGAGTGACAACAGCATGGTCTGCCCCTACGGTGGCTTTCACAGTTCCGGGTATGTGTGCTATCTATTTTCACGTTTAGCGATGCACTATCCTAGCCATATGACAGGCTTACTAATTATTCGTTTGTGTATAGGTCGAGCGGATGGTCCCACAGCCCACCGCCAACCAGGTGTCGTGGCACCTCGGCGTACCTCTCGTGGATCTTCTACCGGTCTTGTTTACAGCCAGCCATGGTGACTCCATCGACACCCGCCTCGTGGGGTACGCGAGGGCCATCACCGACAGCGAGGAGCTAGAGATCAACTGGGGATCAGCCGTACTTGCTGTGACGTACTGTGGCATGTGCGATGCGTGCTGTAGGACAAAGCCGACATCTATCCTCATAGGCTGCCCCATCCTGCTGCAGCTATGGTCGTTCAAGCGCTTCGCTCTCGGACGGCCCATGCTGGTAAACTCTGGTCCGTACGACGAGGACATGTACCATAGGGACACGGTGGATCGGCCGACCGTAGGGTCCCTTTGGTGCCTTAGACGGGTACGTACTTCCCTAAATCTTTACTTCAGTCGTATTACAGATCATCCTTTGTAACCAATGTTCTGGCTCGCAGGCACAGTATGCACACTTGCAGGTCACATTATACACACTTGCAGGTCACACATGTGCACAAGCACTTTGTGGAGCAGCTGGACCGTCTCACCGCTGACGATGTGCGTTGGGAGCCAGACTCGATCAAGAGATCGGGGCCGTGCTCTGGGTCTTCACTATCTTTGCATGATCGGCGTCTTGGCGGACGCAGAAGAAGCTCGTCTTCGACGTGTTCATCGAGGACTACGCGGTGCACAGGGTGATACACCAATTCGACCTCCACCAGGTTGTTCCAGTTCCCATCGGGATGAGGGTGCCTTACTCGACCCACGCGTGAGTTACACACAACACATGTTCGTATATGTTTTTGCTAGTTCTATTACGACGGCTTCTAATTACAATGGTACGTTTCGCATGCATAGTAGGAGGGGTGGCACCAGGACGTTGTGGCCGACCAAGATGAAGCAGATCGGGAGAAGGTAGGGAGAGGGAGAAGCGGAGGAGCTCGAGAGAGGGAGACAAGGGAAGGAGAGGGGCTTAGGAGAGGTACACAAGGGAGAGCAGAGCTCGGGAGAGGGTAGTTTGGGAGGAGAGGAGCTCGAGACGTGAAAGAGAAAGACGAAGGAAGCTCGTTGATACGAAGAGAAGGTCTCCGTGTGAAGGTAATAGTCTTGTTTGTTCTTGTTCTCGACCGAATGTAGGCGACGTGTAGCTACTTGTTGGTTTAGCACGTATTTGGGGAATGTATGTTGAGAAATCGCTGGTTGCAATGTTTGAAATATTTGTAGTGAGAAATCAGTAATGTCAGAGCCCATAAGATTGAAAGTGCATTACGGTGTTGGTATGGTTTGTGAAGGTACATACGGTGTTAACCTAAGTGGTTTCTAGCAAGTCACTATGGTACACCCGGACGTGGAGGATGCCCAAATCAGAGATGTCCCATGCTGGCTCACTGGAAGCTTCTCCTTGGACCCCGAGATGTGGAGTGTCGTCGTACAAGAGCTTTGGAGTCGGTCTGCCACGCACATTCGGTGGGAGTTGACCAGACTGATGCGCACGGTTGCATGGAAGGGATTTTTGGAAGGCTGCAAGCACCGTGGCTACGAGTGCGTGCTACTCGTGCAACCATGTCCGAAGGGAGTCGTTGGAGGCCCTTCCGACAACTACCGTCGGGTTGGTGGGAGCAGCTCGGACGCGGAGCGCATGGTTCAAGAAGAAGACGCGATGGCCGATGTTGCGGGGGCAGAAGAGGACAAGGTGACTGATATTGTGGAGGTAGAAGAGGAGGCGGTGACCCATGTTGATGAGGTAGAAGAGGGATATCGCACACCGCACGCTCAGCCCAGTGCACAGGTAGATGCAAAGGAGCATGTCAACAGCATAGTACGTCAGCTGGAGATTGATGACTTGACAGCTCGGGCAAAGGAGGAAGCTTTAGAAGAGGATGATGATGACTCTTCTGAGGAGGATGAAGGTCCCATCCCACAGGAATGGAATAGGGTGGACATTGAGGGTCTTGTTGTGCATAACGAGCACGAATCACTATGGGAGTACCATGGGACGGAGGTTCAGTTTCGTGCAATGTTTGCTGACAAGAGATCACTGCAGGATGCCATTAAGCTATGGGCCTTGTCCATGCAGCGGTGTTTTGTGTACTCAACTCGGCCGGGAAGCGATGGCAAGTGGTATCGAAAGGTGGGTGTCCTTGGCGTGTGCACGCACGAAGACCCAAGTACAAGACTCACTAGATTGTCTCTAAGATGGAGACACACTCCTACTTGCTGAGTATTGTTTTGCTGAAGCATCGCAACCTGATGTCCACCTTCATAGCCAATGTGATGTACGGAGAGATAGTGAAGAAGACGGATATGGAGGCTAACACATCATGGTGGCTATCGAGCATAAATTCAAGTACAAGATTAGCTACGCGAAGGCATTGAGCGCTAAGCAGAAGTCTTTGGAAAGGAGGTTCGGTTCTTTCGTGGCGTCTTACGACAACTTTCCTCGTATGCTCCAGGTGCTACAGCACAGGAATTCGGGCACATACATTGCTGTGAGGGACAAGCCATCCAAAAGACAACCGCTAGGTTTTATGGTATTGCAGAGGTCCTTCTTAGCATTCGGACCCTGCATCGATGCATTCAGACGCATGTTGCCTATGATCTCAGTGGACAGGACGTTTCTAACTGGGAAATACAAAGGCATGATCCTGATAGTAATTGGAGTTGATGGCAACAATCAGATTCTGCCCTTAGCCATCGCTAGAGCTGTTCAAATGCCGGGCCTGGCCGGGCTTGAAAAGCCCGTCCAAAAATCAGCAGGCCCAAGCCCAGCCCAAAAAGTTGAATTTTCGTATTAAAATGTATTATTTTAATCTTTTTCAGAATAAAAATGTATTATTTAATTCGTTTTTAGGATTAAAATAATATATTTCCATTTTTTAATTTTTTTTTTCGAAATTTCGGGTTGGGCCGGGCTTCCTTCGGGCCGGATTTGCAGTCCCAAGCCCGGCCCGGACATGGTTGGGCTCGGGCTGGGCCACCTGTGAACAGGTCTAGCCATCGCTTTCGTCGAAAGTGAGAATTTCGATAATTGGTTGTGGTTCCTTCGACATCTGAAGAAGGGAGTAGTTGGGGCACGTCCGGATGTCTGCATAATCCATGATCGCCACCTCGGGATGATGAAGACCATCCGAAAACTTCAGCAAGACCCCGATGAGCCATTCCCTTGACTTGACATGAGGAGCAGATGGTGCATTCGCTATCTGGGGGCCAACTTCTTCAAACAGTTCAGGCAACAACAGTTAATGAAGCTGTTCAAGAGACTTGCTATGCAGAACCAGCAGTGTAAATTTGATACGTTGTGAGAGATGTTGGACGAGCACACCAGGAAGCATGTCATCGAGAGGAACAAGTGTCCCCTCATTCCTGGGGCGGTGTAGCCCGAACGCCTTACACCACTGTGGGAGCTTGACCCTCCACATTTGACGCGGAGGACCTCGATGGACATCGGGTGTTTCTCTCATTGGATTAAGGCCGAGCCATTGGAGAAGTGGTCCTTGCTGCAAGACACGAACGGTTCAAGGTATGGCATAATAACCGCTAACCTTGCAGAGGTGTACAACTGGGTTATTAGGGGCCTCCATTCTCAACCTCTCGTCACCATCGTGGAAGGCGTTCTGCACGGTATAATCGGGTATTTCAGGGAAAGACACGCAAATGCGGCACTTCATGCAGCCAACCCACATACACCGTACTGCTTGAAGATTACAGCGTACATGCAAGCCAAGACCGAGAAGGCTCAGTCGCACACGGTCTTCGTAATGGGCAATACGGAGCATCGATTCGATGTGGTCCTTCGAGACAGAGCCGGATTTGGGACGGCTCGGTCTCTTGTTACCCACGAGGTATGCCTTGGAGACCATGTGAATGAACCTAGCTGCACATGCAACAAGCTAAAGCTCCTTCAAAAGCCATACTCTCATGTCCTCGCCGCGTGTAGCACCATTCACATGGACCCATTGAATTTCATATCAGAGTACTTCATGAAGGAGAGGGTGCAACAGGCGTGGTGCGGCAAGCTAAGAGGCTTCAGGGTTATGGGCAACTTTGCCACGTTGGATATTGCACAGAGGACTTGGATTCCGGATCTAGACCTGTTGAAGGGAGGGAAGGGCCGTCGGCAGAGTCGTTGCATTAGGAACGATATAGACGAAGGGGAAGCTGGAGCGGCGGGTAGATGTTGCAGCCGTTGCCACCAGGAAGGCCACACTACAAGAACTTGCAAGGCGCTTGCCGACACGTAGGAACACCGACTTGTACTTCAGCATGTTGTAAATTGTACTTCAGTCAGTACTTTGCTTGTACTATGAAACTAATTGTATCGTAATTGCAAATTTTAACTTTATTTGAAGTGTCAATCTCTTGTCTTAATTGTAATGCACGACGTGACCTCGCTCGGCAGCGCACCATGTGACCACTCTCTGCAAAGCAGGACGAGACCACTCTTTGCAAAGCAGGATGTGACCACTCTCTGCAAAGCAAGACGTGACCACTCTCTGCAAAGAATGACGTGACCCGACAAGGCAGCTTTTCAGGATGACGTAACCCGACGAATCAGCTTTTCAGGATGACGTGACCCAATGAGACAGCTTTTCAGGACGACGTGACCCGACGAGCCAGCTTTTTAGGACGACGTGACCCAACAAGGCAGCCTTTCAAGACGACATGACCCGACGAGGCAGCCTTTAAGGACGACGTGACCCGACGAGGCGACCTTTTCAGATGATGTGACGGACGAGGCGACCTTCAGACGGCGTGACCCGACGAGGCGACCTTCGAGATGGCGTGACTGACGAGTCAGCTTTTATGAACGATGTGACCCGACGAGTCAGCTTTTCAGGACGACGTGACCCAAGGAGTCTCCTCAGGAACGCTGCCTCACAGACACAAATTTCTTTCAACTGAATTACAATTCAGTAGCGTACGCAGCGCAGGCTCGGCATATAAGTACTACCCCTTCCACGCCGGGTTCTCCTACATCCTGAGTTCAACACAATCTCGCTCAGATGGACAAGCACTGGGAGGAGGTCCACGAAATGCAAAAGGAGTATGCGGCCCAAGAGGAACCAAGGGAGCGTGCCAAGAGGCCACTCCTCGCAATGATGCCGCCCCTCGTAGCAGCAACCCCTACCACAACATCCCAACCAAGCGTTCGCCACAACACCCGCCCGAGGGCGAGACGCCGCCCCTCTGTTAGTGCAGGGATAGATGCAAGTTCTTCAAGTCCAAGCACCGGCTAAGCCTAGGCATGCGTTACTAGGGTTGTGCAAACTACTCCAACGACTATCTCGACCGCCGTTGGGACACGAGATGCTATCAACAGCCGGTAAGGACATGTAGCATTATGTTCCCCCTACTATTTCTCTTTCAAAGTCCGCACTAACAACCTCCCCCATCCACCCGCAGTCCCCCGATTCGCTATGTGGCTATCGCAAGTGGATCGACCTAGAGATCCACCCATACGACCAGTGGACTCTCAACTGTAAGAAATGGGATGCCAACAAGGACCGTGAGTAGAGGGAGGAGGAGCGCCACACCAAAGAGCACAACCAGCGTATCCGGCGGGAGACGCAAGCCCATTTAGAGGCGTGCAGGCGCAGGGACTGCGAGGCTCGTGAGAGGGAGCATGAGAAAAAAAGAGAATTGGTGGCCGAGGCCAAGGCTGTCTGTGAAGAGTACAACGTCGAGCTCGTAAGGAAGGGAAAATAGCCTCGGTCCACACAGTAGTTCGACCCTCTTCATCCATATGTCCCATGTATTTCTAATTCCCTAAAGGCATGCGTGTACCGTCCTTAGTTCGTTAGTCTGCTTGACATGTAACCCCTTGTCAGATCAAATGTCATATTGTTATCGTTGCACCATTTCTCCAAAGTTCACCGTGTATGAATTTCCTGGCACATCGTAATATCACTTACCTTCGTAGTTATGAATCATTGTACCTCTATCGTCCTCACAAAATTCTTCAGAAATTATGCGTGCTAGAACAACATACGACAATCACAGAATATTATTGTGAGGATCACAAATTTTGTACCCTTCTGATTCTACGAAAATCACAAACAGACCAACCAACCTTGTCACCCCCTTTTTGTTTCAAAAAAAAATTACATCCTACAACATAATTTCCTAAATGTAATACCTAATAAATGTATCATTTATTCCAACATAATTATTCCAATCGGATTTACTAAATACCAAATTTGCTACCTCAAATCGCCCAGTGGTTGGGCGACTTTAAGTAAGTCGCTCAACCACTGAGCGACTTAGTGAAGTCGCTCAACTGCCAGATGACTCCGACTCTTGGCGCTCTTTGGTTGGGCAACTATGTCCAGTCGCCCAATGGTTGGGCGACTAGGAGTAAGTCGCCCAACGGTACGGCAACTGATGATTATTTCTGACAAAAAAAAGGTAGTATTATTTTAAAAATAGATTATTTGTAATTCCGAATAAAATATATATATATATTTTTTTAAAATCCTTTGCGGTCTATTTGGGTCCTCTTTGAACCAGGACACATGACAATACTAATCTTGAAGTATACACCCTAGTAATTACCTCGTTAAACCAAGAATTCCACTAACATATCCCCTTATTCCCGATTCCATCGGCACACTTTCCAATTCAATTCCATCTTCTTCTTGTTTTCAATCCTAGTTCGTCGTCTTTTCTTCTCCTACTCACATCTGATTAGGGCTTTGACGTACGTATAGACGAACACAGATATGTCGTTGCAGCCGAGAGACAAGACTATTGTCAGGACCCGATGAGATTTTGACCAGATTTGGGAATTTTTTCGTGTATCATCGGGGAAGAACGAAGAGCAAAGAGCTAGGGTTCTACACAACTCTACTTTCAGCTATAGAACGTTAAGGATATGCTTTTCGTCTTACTTTCTCTATTCCAAGGTTCATGTATTATAAACACCCTGGTGACATCACTTTTGTGATTACAAGTTCTGATTACAAACAAAGATGCCAAATGACAAATGATGATCGTGAATAGTGGCTAATAACGATTACTTCATTCAAGCTCCACCCTCGGATTTACATTAGCGTGCCTTCTTCTGATGCATCTGGGTCATTCATCCTTCAAAGTGGAAGTCGTCAAAGTGTTCTCCTTGTCGCCGACTATTCTCTGAACCTCTCCTTTCCCTTGCTTTTGCAAACTGAATCATCAGACATAAAAATTCGATAGAGTGCCTAACAATTACTCCCCCTTGATGCTCAAACTTGTCCTCAAGTTTGGAAATTAGGGAATACCTTTCTTATAAACATCACATCTTCCCAAGTAACCTTATCTGGAGCTAAATTCTGCCACTGAATCAACCATTGAGCTACTACCTCTCCCCTCCTTTGCACAATTCTGCGTTCCAGAATACACAAAGGTTCAGTTTTCACCTTACCATCCAGTCCCACCAAAGGCAAATCCGGAAGTGGCACGGCCTTGGGTCCCAAATGCTTCTTGAGTTGAATCATGTGAAAAACAGGGTGAATAGCTGCTCCTTCAGGCAAATTCAATCGATAAGCCACATTGCCCACTTTCTTCGTAACTCAGAATGGTCCATACAATTTGGACCTGAGCTTGAGAGATCCTCTTAAACCGAATGCATTCTGTCTATAGGGTTGCATCCTGAGGTAAACCATATCTCCTTCATTGAACTGACGTTGTGATCTTCCCTTATCAGCAAATTGTTTCGTTCGGTTTTGAGCCTTGAGTAGGTTTTGCTTTAGAACTTGATTTATCTTCTCCGTCTCTTCCAAAGTCAGTTGTGTTGTTGGCAGTGCATCACCAGAGACATGAAATGCTTCAAATCGGGGAGGTGGGTAACCATAAAGAGCTTGAAAAGGGGTCATCTTCAGAGAAGTATGGTATGAGGTGTTGTACCACCAATCGGTTTGTGATAGCCAGTTCATCCAACCTCTTGGCTCTTGGAAAATCATGCTTCTCAAATAAGATTCCAAACATTGGTTCACCCGCTCTATTTGACCATCAGATTGTGGATGATAAGCTGTACTAAACCTCAGTGACACTTGCATAACTTTGAAGATCCCCTGGAAGAATTTGCTGGTGAAAATCCTATCTCTGTCACTTACTATTGCCATTAGCATTCCATGCAGCTTGTATATATTGTCCATAAAAACTTGGACAACCTCCTGGACAGTGTATGGATAACTCAAAGGTATGAAATGAGTATACTTGGTTAACCTATCAACCACTACCAAGATAACCTCCTTCCCTCTTGATCTGGGTAGTGCTTCTATGAAGTCCATGCTTATGTGTGTGCATGCCATATCTAGAATTTCCAGAGGGTCTAACAAGCCAGCGATATGCATATGCTCAGCCTTGGTAACTTGGCACACTGGACACTCACCTATCATGGCTTCCACATCCTTCCTCATTCTTGGCCAGTAGAATAGAAGTTTTAGCCTGTGGTATGTAGCTCTCACCCTTGAATGACCCGCAACAGCTGAAGAGTGGCATGCTTCTAATAGTTTTTGTTTCACATTAGCTGACCCTCCAACATAAATTTTCCCTTTATATCTGATCACTCCACCAGCAATAGTGTATGGGTTATCTGGGCTGGTATTAGTCTGTATTTCCTGCATTACTACCCCCATGTTGTTGTCATTGACATAACTGGCTTTGATGTCTTCAATCCATTCTAGAGTTACTGAAATTAGTGACATACAATTGGATTCCCCAACCTCTTCAAACATCTCTCTTGAATAAGGCATCAGCGGCCTTGTTCTCCTTCCCCTTCTTGTATTCAATGGTATAGTCAAATTCCAAAAGCTTAAGTAGCACCTTGTGTTGTATACCTTCTACCAATCTCTAAGAGGTCATGTATTGGAAACTTTTCTGGTTAGTTTTAATCACCAATTTGTTTCCCAAAAAGTAGTGTCTCCACCTCTTAAGTGCCTCCAATATGGCCATGGCTTCTTTTTCATATATTGATCTAGCTCCAGCTCTCACACCTAGGGATTTGCTATAATAGGCCAAGGGTCTTCCTTGCTGCATGATGACTGCTCCAATTCCTACTCCACAAGCACCAGTCTCTAGTACAAATGGTTGACAGAAATCTGGCAGGGGCAGTACTAGGCAAGAGGTCATTGTTTTCTTGAGAAGGTCAAATATTGTTTGTTGATTTTGCCCCCACTGAAAACTTCCTTTCTTGAGTGCATCATGTAAAGGTCTATAGATCTTGCCATGATCCTTAACAAATCTCCTATAATAGCCTGTTAGCTCCAAGAACCCTCTGAGCTTTGTTACACTGCTAGGAATAGGCCAATTCAATACATCTTAAATCTTCTTGGGGTTAGTAGATACCCTAGCCCCTGACACAATGTGTCCCAAATATTCCACATTATCAGTGGCAAAGGTACACTTGGTTTGTTTAGCAAATAGTTTGTGTCTTCGCAATATTATCAACACCTCACACAAATGCTCTAAATGTTCCTCCATAGTCTTGCTATATATTAATATGTCATCAAAGAAGACTAGCACTGACTTCCTAAGCTATTTAGCAAATATCTCATTCATGAGTGCTTGGAAGGTGGCAGGGACGTTAGTAAGGCCAAATGGCATCACTGAATACTCATAATGCCCCATATGTGTCTTGAAAGCAGTTTTGGGTTCATCTTCTTTAGCCATTCTGATTTGATGATAACCAGACCTCAAGTCAAGCTTAGAAAGAACCATAGCACCATTCAACTCATCCAACAGATCCTCAATCATAGGCACTGAAAATTTGTTCTTGATTGTGATACTATTTAGCTATTTATAGTCCACACATAACCTCCAACTACCATCCTTATTTCTCACCATCATTGCAGGGGATGCATATGGACCCATGCTGTGTTTAATCTCCTTAGTCTCCAACATCTTGTTTATGATTTCCTCCATTGCTGTCTTCTGGTGGTGTGGGACTCTGTATGGTCCCAAGTTAGGGGGTTCAACTCCCTGTCTCAAATGGATGGTATGATCACAACTTCTTCTAGGAGGCAACCCTTTAGTCTCTTGAAACACATCCTTGAAGCTACTCAATAACACTTCTATTTCCCTAGGATAGATAATGTCTCTTTTTGGTTCTTCTACTGTCAACATCTGAATTTGAATGATACAACCCATCACTCCCTTCTTAACCATCTTCTTTAACTTTTGAGCTTTGATCACTACTACAAAAAGGCTAATACTAGACGCCTCATTACAGACGGTTGACCAAAACCGCTCAGATAAATACAATCATAAACGGTTTTGGTTTAGCGGCCGTTCTGCGTATTGGCCAACTGCGCTTAAAACCGCTCGTGAAGAAGTAATATCATAGGCGGTTCGTGTTGAAAATCGTCAGGAAGTATCACGAGCGGTTACTCAACAAAACCGCTCAGTGATACTTAATAATATCATAGGCGGTTCTTGTTCGTAACAAATCTCAGTGATACTTCACGGGCGGTTTCAACACGAACCGCCTGTGAATTCCGTGCTCATCACGCAGACGGTTCGTGTTGAAAACCGTCGTGAAGTATCACCAGGCGGTTACGTATAAAACCGTCTGTGATACATATCTTATCACAGCACGGTTTGTATTAAAACCGCTCAGAACTTGGAATTTTCCTTACACTCTGATTTTACCATGGATTCAAATTACTAACGCTCCGATTTTACCATGGCTTGAAATCACTAAAATCACTAACACTCTGCTTTTACCATGACATGAAATCACTAACACTCTGATTTTACCATGGCTTGAAATCACTAACACTCTGATTTTACCATGGCTTGAAATCACTAACACTCTGCAATTTTACCATGGCTTTGAATTTTCCTTATTCTGCAATTTTACCATAGCTTGAAATCACTAACACTCTGATTTTACCATGGCTTGAAATCACTAACACTCCGATTTTACCATGGCTTGAAATCACTAACACTCTTCAAGCTCTCTAATTTTACCATGGCTTGAAATCACTAACACTCTTCAAGCCATGGTAAAATCAGAGTGTTAGTGATTTCAAGCCATGGTAAAATCAGAGTGTTTGTGATTTCATGTCATGGTAAAAGCAGGAAAATTCAAAGCCATGGTAAAATCAGAGTGTTAGTGATTTCATGTCATGGTAAAATCAGAGTGTTAGTGATTTCAAGCCATGGTAAAATCTTCAAGCCATGGTAAAATCGGTGTGTTAGTGATTTCAAGCTATGGTAAATTAGAAAGTAAGGAAAACTCTAAGTCACGCATTTGTTCTTAATAAAACCGCGTAATAAGATATATATCACGAGCGGTTTTTAATACTTAACCGTCTGTGATAAGATACATATCACGCAGCGGTTCTTAATACGAACCGCTGCGTGATAAGTATCTTATCACGCGGTTACGTATTAAGAACCGCTCAGGATATGTCGTCACAAACGGTTTTTGTATGAAACCGTCTGTGATTAAATGGCGTGGGAGTTTGAAAATTTTTGAGCGCGTGCGTGGGAGGCAAAATATTTTGGCGCTGTCCTTATATATTAGACACGACCTTGTTTTCCATCGCCTCTCCTCTCTCTCTCCCCCCTGCCGAGCTCCAGCGACCACCCTCGATTCCCCGTCGTAGTTCAATGAGAGACACAAATGACGATGGCGATGAGGAGGGATACGGAGGAGCTCCTTGTCTCTGGGAAGGTACGTGTACATCCCCATAACATACATAATTTGTTGGCTGTTTGTTGTAAAGAAAATCATCTTAATTTTGTGTTACCTAAGGTCGCTTGAGCGCCATTGGAGGTTTTCGATCGTCTCTCCTTGCCGACGAGCTTGAGTCGAACTTCGACGACATGCAAGAACATCTTGTGATATCTTTGGTGAGGTACTGAGAGGAGCTCACAAGACCAATCCAAGAAGCCGATGAGTTCTTCAGAGCTTGGAGGCATAGATGGTTTCTAGCTAGTTTAACTTTGTAACTTTATTCTTTTTCCCATTCGGAGGGGCGTTGTGAAATCTTTTGGTTTCCTTTCCTATAATGTGTTTGCCATCGAAATTTTAATTGGATTTTAGTTGTCTTGCTAGAGGTTGCATATGGAAACTCTTGCTCTAGCACTTGATTGGCTTGGCTCAAAATTCGATTTTTTTTGCAATGGAAAAAACTATTACGAGCGGTTCTAAACAAGAACCGCTGCGTGATAATATTATCACGAGCGGTTCTTGTTGAACCGCTCTGTGATAGTCTATTTTCTGAGCGGTTACGAACAAGAACCGTGCAGTGATAATAATTATCACGAGCGGACCGTGCAGTGATAGCATTTTCCTGCAGCGGTTCAAAAACCGCCTGCATGATGACCCATATCATTACAGACCCATAAATTGAGACGGCTCACAAAACCGTCTGTGATGACGTTTTTGAACCGTCTGTGAAGACCTTTTCTGTAGTAGTGGATGATGCACTCCCTTCTAGGGATAGTATGATCTAATAATACCACTGGCTCTCCCAACCTAGTAATAGACAGTGTTCTCCTCCTTAAGTTGAATCCAATAGGACTATGCTCACAAATCCAATTAGCTCCCAATATGATGTCATAACTATTGAGCTTGAGCAATTTAAATGAATTACAGAACCTGATGTTTTGAATTACATACTAGAGGTTTTGGATCATGGTATTAGAGGTCAGTTCTCCTCCTCCTGCCACTCTCACTTTCTTGCAACTTGTATTTTCCAGAATACAACTGCTCCCAAGAGCAAAGTCAAAATCCATAAAAGTGTCAGTGCTTCCACTGTCAACCAGAGCCACTACCATCTTTCCCCTTATGTGTGTAATCAAGGAGAGTGTTGTTGGGCCAATAGTTTCCTTTACTGCATGTTTTGAAATATACATATGCTGTCCCTAGGTATCTTCTTGCCCAGGGCTGTCAGGAGCTGTTATATATCCAGATTCTCTTGTATCAGTTTGCTCTTATTCTTCTAATTGACTGTCCTCCTCTTCAACTTCTTGTAATATATGTATAGTTCTCCCAATCTTGCATCTGTGTTGCTTACTCCAGGGTTCCTTGCAGTACCAACACTTTTGATCTTTCTTTTCCATCATAGGTTTTGTGTTCTTCTCATTGACAGGTTTGTTGTTCACCCCTTTCTGGTTGTTTCCTCTATTATACACCATATTCTTGCTAGGGAATTTGTTCCTGTTAAAGTTTCCAGAAGTATTACTCTTTTTTGCTGCAGCAGCCTTCTCATAAGTCTTTGCAAGCCAATAGGCTTCAATCATGCCCTGTGGTTTTCGACTATTGACATCATACTTAATATCCCCTCTCAATCCCCCAATGAAACAACTTAACCGAAATGATTCATGTAGGTATGGGTGGCCTCTTTTTACCAGCTCTACACACTCCTCAAATATGTCAATATAGTTCAGTACTGTGGAACCATATTGTTTGAAATTTTGTAGTTGTTCGTCTGCTTCATGAGCATTAGCAGTAGAGAAGCGATCATTAACCATTACACACAGTTGAGGCCAAGTGAGAATCTGCCAAGGAATTCCCATATTCTTTAGCCAAGTAGCAACCCTCCCCTGGAAGTGAGCTGTAGTAAGATTCACCCATTGGTTTTGAGGAGTTCCAGAAATTTCAAAGAATTTCTCACATTACTTCAACCAGTTTAATGTATCATCATCGGAAAATAATGGTATCTCAAGTCTAGTGTAACATCCCAAATTTCCTGAGTTTTTGAAAATTTTCAAAACTTTAAAAATTAACCATTTGGTTTTATTAATTTGCCAAAGCTTAATTTGTAATTTATAATTTTAAAAGGAATTTAATTTGAATTAATTAAAACTTCAACTAATGCAAGTTGGTTTAGTTGAGTTTTGTTGGATTTTAAATTGGTTTTTCCTTTTGCCCTAAGTTAAAAATAATTATTTACAAAACTAAAAGCAAATGTTAAGCTAAAAATATTTTTATTAAGTTCTAAATAATTCAAGAGATTTACGTGAATTTTTCTTGAATTTTTGACTGACTTTTTAGCTATTTTCTAAAAGGTTTTTGCTTTTACGGTATTTTCTAAAATAAAAGATCCTCAAAATCCTTCTCTACTGTTTGGGCGAATTCCTTCTACCCATTCTCCTCGCGTGGGTCTGTCGGCCCATTCATGTGTGCACCCTCAAGACCCCTCCATTGACGCCGTCCGTCTGAATCAGACTGACCCAGATTCACCGCCTTTTTCCCATTCCGCCTCTCTCTCGTGACCATGGGCATACATCGACCACCGTCACTCTCGGTCGTCTTCAACCTCCGCCTCACCCGCCCACCCACCTCATCATGAATCTCATGGCTCCCACCGCTTCCCATGGTGCCCTAGCAACCTACCCCGATCCCCATCCGGCCAGACCGCCCATCTCGCCTCCGCTGCACTGGCCTTGCTTTTCCTCTTCTCCATGGGTCAAGTCGGAACCCGCCGTCCACCATTAATGGCCGACAACCTCTCCTCCTCCTCCTTCGAGCCTCCCCGAGGCCTATAAAAGCGAGCATC
This sequence comes from Phyllostachys edulis, assembly GCA_036346405.1. Taxonomy (NCBI): domain Eukaryota; kingdom Viridiplantae; phylum Streptophyta; class Magnoliopsida; order Poales; family Poaceae; genus Phyllostachys; species Phyllostachys edulis. Next base: position 72,172,657 of record CM070548.1, on the reverse strand, counting down.
GTGAAGCTCTCCCTCTCCTCTCTCTTTCCCCTCACCTCACTCTCCCTCTCTCGCCTTCTCGCACGGATTTCGCGATTCAACCGCCGCCATCTTGAACTCGCTCTGCGACTTGCCGCCACTGCCGAGCCTCCTCCAGCGCCATCGACCTCGCCACGCACCGCCTCGTCATGGCGCACTCTTGGCAAGGCTCACTCCACCCGGAGGCTATCGAACCCCGCTGTCGCCTTGAGCCGCCTCGCCGCTCTTCATCTTCGCCGCCCGGCCTCCCGTCTTGCCGCGTCTTCAAACCCGTCGCGATCATGATCCCTTGTCCTCTTGCCAATGGTGTCCTCGCCACCGCCATCTCCCGGCCAAACGCTGGCGACCTTTGGTCCCCGTGCGCCGCCGCTCGGGTCCGACGTGGCTGAGCCACGTGGCGCCACTGTGGTGCCCAATCAGCACCACCTCGCCCCCCCCACTGATGTGGCAGCCCAGTCAGCAGCCACGCAGCTTCTCTCGATTTTCCTTTAGAAAAATAAATCCGGAAAATCCGAAAATCCAATCCTTTCATCATTTTATGCAATTTCAAACTTTCGAAGGCCATAACTTCCTCATTCGAACTCCGATTCGAGTGATTCAAATTTCTAAATTCATCCAAATTTATTACCTTCCTATTAGTAGTTATTTAGTATTTATTTGGATTTTATTTGGTATTGTTTTATTTATTTAGCTTTGTTTGCACATATAGATTTCGGTGTTTCGGAAGACTTCGTGGACCCAACGACCGACACACCTCAACTCTTCAATGAAGGCAAGTCATAGACCTTTGATCATATTGAACCCATCTTTATAAAAGTATATTGTTTGATATAAACATGCATTGCTAATTTATAATAAACGGTTTCGAGAATTAGTTAATTACCTAATTGCCATTATGCCTCCTTGATAATTTGTGAATGACATGTATCCTTGAATGACATAACTCCTTGGACACCCTAGGATGGATAATTATTAGTTGGCCATTATTGTAATACCAACATGGGTACCGTATTATGCTTAGCCAATGCTTTAGTATACGATAGATTCATTATCACTTACTCAAGGAATGATTGAATTTGGCTAAAGGAAATATCGAACTGTGGCGAAGCCACTATTGATAAAATTTGTTGTGCCATGACTAGGGTGGTCATTTGGTTGGGTTGAACGAAAATGATTTATGCTTGGACGAGTGGGTGGTGGTAAAAGGTGGGTGCTGTAAAGCACATTGGGATGCGTAAACGCCTCGTCGAAAGCGTACCAACTAAGGACTTAACCTTGAACCATTGATCTGGGTCATTATCGTACAACCACATGTCTAGACTGGGATAGACCTGGCCAACTAATTAGCAATGCTTTGATTGGGTTCTGTTTTGGTTGATTATGGCGCAAGAGGGGGCCCGTAACGGTAACCCCTTAGCTAGCGAGCAAAACCGAGTCAAATCAGAACTTTGTAAAGGCCTTGTCACATGCTCTAGACTGCTTACCTACGGTAGTGAGCAGTGGTATCGACGGATGCCAAACCAACTAGAGAAGTCGTGTCTTGTGGGTAAAGCTGTACAACCTCTGCAGAGTGTAAAACTATTCAAATAGTCGTGTCCCCGGTTATGGACATGCCTAGTGAATTCACGCAAGGGGTAGATTTTCATGAAAAGTTGGAATGGGTTGGATGGATCTGAGTAGTTGTTGGTTGATGGTTGGGAAGTGAATAGGGTGTTCACTAGTTGTTTCAAAGAAAATTGATTACTTATGTATTAACCTTTTAAAACAATGCTTTACAATCTAATTACTGTATTTAATGTCAAATATTGCTTTATGTAAAATAGCCATAAAGCCATCCTTGTCAAACCTTGTATGAATATTACTTGCATACATTTCTCTGCGACTTGCTGAGTACATTCAAAGTACTCACGGCTTTATGCCCTCTGGTTGATCAGTCGCTGAAGAAGAACCAGGAAGCACCGAGTTCTTTGAAGAAGACTACTTTGAAGACTGTCGCGTCCTCCACTCGATTGCCTGTGGGCATATTGGGTGACCTCCATCGGATGTTTGGTTTCCGCTGCAGGCTTCCTTTTGTTGTTAAGCCCTACGTAGCACCCTTTGTAAGACTTGACCATAAGGTCATTTTCCAATTAAATATTAATTTGTCTGCTTCATCTATAGTTTGTGGTACGGTTTTTTATTACGCCAATGTTGCAACTGTGCGCACTAGCTATTGATCTAGGGAATAGTGCAGACATACACAGAGGGTCCTGGATCTAGAGATCCGGGGGTCCCGACAAAGGTGGTATCAGAGCCATATCGACTGTAGGACGTAACCATAATTAGCATGGTCGTTTAGTCAAGACTTCAAAATTTTATTTTATAAATCAAACCAACAATTAACTTGAATAGTATTCTCCTCTCGTCTTACTCTATTCCTCATCATCTTATGCTAATCTCTCCTTATTCCATTCTCAAAGTCTGACTTCTTATCTTTTCTGAACTTTGTTTCTGAATGTAAAGTGACTCTCTTATCTCGATAATCTCTATAGGATCGAGCTTTGTTTGAAGTCGCCCACCCATATAAGATAGATTAGTAGTGTTGTTACCCTTTTCAATTTCAATATCATTTAGTCCGATATATAGGATCTGTGGCTTGAGTTTTGTTGCCTCTTGTAGCTTTCCGGCTATTGTTCGTTGGGTTAAACCGACTTTCCCCAATTAGGTTGTCTCGTCTTTCTCCCTTTTCTTGCTCGTCTTTGTGCTTTTCCCCCTTTCCTATTGTGCTTTCTTCCTCTCATCTATTAAACCTGAGAAGATTTGTGCAGATGGTTCAGACCCGCAACTCGGCAAGTCAGGATGAACCTGTGGACCCCTTACGCCACCACCCCCCACCGCAACAACAGATCGTGGTTTGGGATGCGTTCATGGCAAAGACAGTACGCTTGATGAATGCAATAATGCGAAACATGAGCCGATGATGACTCAACAGATCGAGACAATGCCGCTCGCTCACCGTCTTCAACTGAATAACCAAGCAAATGCCATGCCACCTCCGCCCCACCAAATTTTCCTCACCAAAGTGGCGGAATTTATGAGGACCCATCCACCTACCTTCTCCAGCTCCTCCAAGCCTTTGGATGCGATGATAGGTCAAGGCGCTCTCTTGAAAAGAAGCTTGCCATTACCCGGTGTGACGACCGTGAAAAAGTTCTGTATGCTACGCACCAGCTGGAAGGCACCGCTACAGAATGGTGGGAGAACTACTACGCCACCCATGAAAACCACTAGAACATCACTTGGACTGAATTTTCAGAAGCCTTCCGCCACTCTCATATTTCCGACGGAAAGGTAGAAATGAAGAAAAATAAGTTTCGTGAGCTGAAACAAGGGAACCTGTCAGTAAGTGAATACCTCAATAAGTTCACTCAACTCTCACGCTATGATCAAGAGGATGTTGCCACCGATGATGCTCGTTAGAAGCATTTCAAGCGAGGACTCAACCCTAGCTTGAAGGTTCAGGTCGTAGGCAATGATTATGCAGACTTCCAGCAACTGGTAAAAAAGGCTATGCTCATAGAAGAGTCACGTCGCGAGCTTGCAGAATCTCATAAAAGGAAGATGATGCAGCATGGCGCTCCCTAAGGTCATCCGCAGAGGGCCCGAATGAATGCTCAACACCCAACTCGTTCTGTTCCTCCTGTCACCTTCCAGATCCTCGCAATAAAGACCTCGCCTCACGCCCGAGATTTCGCATCTTCGACAACAACACCAACCAGCAGTCAAAGAACATCAATCCTGCCGCCGGAGTTACCTGTTTCAACTGTCACCAATTTGGTCACTATGCCAATAATTGCCCACGACATCCCCGACGAAAGTAAGCCCCAGCGCCAGTTCCGTTCAACTTGGGAGCTACTCCAATCAAAACCCCTATGCCAGGAGCAGGACGTGGAGCAACTCAGACTCCAAGCCAAGCCGTCCGGACTCCACTTCCTTCTGCAAGAGGACAAGTGAATCATGTCACCGCCGAACCAGCTCAGCCAGCTCAGAGCTTCATTCCAGGTAAGATCGAGTCAGTTTAGTTTCCGTTTCGGTTCTGCCTCACTCAGAAGGGAACTAAGTTCGGGGTCGAGATTCCCTTTAAGGGGTGTAGATTTGTAACATCCCAAATTTCCTGAGTTTTTGAAAATTTTCAAAACTTTAAAAATTAACCATTTGGTTTTATTAATTTGCCAAAGCTTAATTTGTAATTTAGAATTTTAAAAACAATTTAATTTTAATTAATTAAAACTTCAACTAATGTAAGTTGGTTTAGTTGAGTTTTGTTGGATTTTAAATTGGTTTTTCCTTTTGCCCTAAGTTAAAAATAATTATTTACAAAAACTAAAAGCAAAAGTTAATCTAAAAATATTTTTATTAAGTTCTAAATAATTCAAGAGATTTACGTGAATTTTTCTTGAATTTTTGACTGACTTTAGCTATTTTCTAAAAGGTTTTTGCTTTTACGGTATTTTCTAAAATAAAAATCCTCAAAATCCTTCTCTTCGCTTGGGCGAATTCCTTGACCCATTCTCCCCCTCGGCGTCTGCCGCGTCGGCCAGTTCATGTCACCCGCGCCCCTCCATCGAACGCCGTCCGATATGAATCGGACGGCCCAGATTCACCATGCCTTTCCCCGTTCCGCCTCTCTCTCTCGCTGACCTACGGGCTCGCCCTGTCAGCCACTGCCGCCTCGGGTCGTCTTCAACCTCAGCCTCACCCGCCGCCCGCCTCGCCGCTAATCTCGTCGGCTCCCGCCGCTTCCCCGCCATGCCCTAGCAGCCTACCCCGTCCCATCCGGTCCGCCCCATCCCGCCTCCGCCACGCACCAGGCGCTTTCCCTCTTCTCCAAGATTCAAGCGGAACACGCCGTCCGCCATTAATGGCCAACAACCTCTCCTCCTCCTCCAGGCCTCCCCGAGGCCTATAAAAGCGAGCACCGTGAAGCTCTCCCTCTCATCTCTCTTTCCCCTCACCTCACTCTCCCTCTCTCGCCTTTTCGCCACCGAATTTCGCGATTCAACCGCCGCCGCACCCGCCGCCGCCGTCGAGCCTCCTCCGGCGCCATCGACCTTGCTGAAGAAGAACCAGGAAGCACCGAGTTCTTTGAAGAAGACTACTTTGAAGACTATGCGTATTAGGTCGCGTTCTCCACTCGATTGCCTGTGGGCATATTGGGTGACCTCCATCGGATGTTTGGTTTTCGCTGCAAGCTTCCTTTTGTTGTTAAGCCCTGTGTGGCACCCTTTGTAAGACTTAAGGTCCTTTTCCTATTAAATATTAATTTGTCTGCTTCATCTATAGTTTGTGGTACGGTTTTTTATTACACCAATGTTGCAACTATGCGCACTAGCTACTGATCCAAGGAATAGTGCAGATATACACAGAGGGTCCTGGATCTGGAGATTCGGGGGTCCCAACATCTAGGTCCCTTAATGATTGCCTCTACATAGTGTGAGTTTGCATTTGACAAACCCATGTATTGATTCCTCTGCTCATCCATCAATAATACCCCAGGGTAGCACTGACCCTCTGCTTGGCTCACACCCAGTCCAATAGATGCTCTCATATTTCCCATAGCATGTTGAGAATGGAATAAGCCAAATCCATTGCCCTTGGCATAATTGTTCAGATGGTGTGTTAGTGTGGGAATGGTGGTTCTCACCGCTGAGGTGAATACTAGTTGAAATTTGGACCTCCTTGTAAAGGTGTCTATCTCAAAACGTACATCTGAGCTTCTTCGAACTGGCATTTCCGACCCAAAACCAAATGAAGTTCCCAGGCCACCATCCCTTTCTATCGTATTCTTCCCTTTTTCCAGATGTGTTTACTGCGGCTCTTCTACTCCTCCCATCAGTTTCTCCCACATTTGCTTCATCATCACTTTAATCTCAGTTACTTCTGATCTCATATTCTTGAGATCTACAATATCCTCCTTCATACTCATGAGTTCAGATCTTACCTCAGCAACCTCCTCTCTCCCAGCTAAGGATTCAAGGGACTGCGATCTTGTAGTGACCACCATGATTGTTCTGAATCGGTGAGGTCGCCTAAAGATACTCTCTTGCCTGTTTCGACCAAACGAAACTCGAGATTTTACAGCGATTCCTGCCAACCCAATTCGACTGCAGACAAGTTCGCCGCCCAGCCTTCACTGAATCTGACCTTGGTTCCAAGGATTGGCTGGCTCTGATACCAATTTGTCAGGACCCGATGAGATTTTGACCAGATTTGGGAATTTTTCCATGTATCATTGGGGGAGAACTAAGAGCAAGGAACTAGTGTTCTACACGACTCTACTTTAAGCTATAGAACGCTAAGGATATGCTTTTCGTCTTACTTTCTCCATTCCAAGGTTCGGGTATTATAAACCCCCTGGTGACATCACTTTTGTGATTACAAGTTCTGATTACAAACAAAGATGCCAAATGACAAATGATGATTGTGAATAGTGGCTAATAACGATTACTTCATTCAAGCTCCACCCTCAGATTTACATTAGCGTGCCTTCTTCTAATGCATCTGGGTCGTTCGTCCTTCAAAGTGGAAGCCGTCAAAGTGTTCTCCTTGTCGCCGACTATTGTCTGAACCTCTCCTTTCCCTTGCTATTGCAAATTGAATCTTCAGACATAAAATTCGACAGAGTGCCTGACAATGACGCCTACAATCACATCAAGCATCCACAGTTTGCCGAATCTGCGCTACCGCCGCACCACAAGACCAACCCCTGGAGAGAAGCACTAGCTAGATCCTGAAATAGCTTGTTGCTCGTGCGTCGCTGTTCCGCGACGATAGATCCTGAAGCTTCATTGTCGGCCGGATTGTCGTCATCGTTAATGGCCACACAGTTGCTGAGTTGCTGTCATTTTCCTCATCTCCTTGCCATGGAAGTGAGATGGTATGGCAAAGCCTAACACGATGTGAATTGGAGAGAAGGTGAACTAAGATTGGAAATGTGGAGACCGGTGCTATATGTTTAGGATTGGAATCAAAGGATGGGTCAGTTGAATTCTTGGTTTAATGGTGTAGTTAACGGGATAGGTACTTCAAGATTAGTGCTGCCATATGTCATTATTTGGAGAGGGTCCAACTTGATAGAGAAATAGATCTGATTTTTTAGGGTTTTTTTCATTGCGCGCTAATGTCCATGTTTCGGAAACTACTCTCACCGACAAATGGGCCTTCAGAGTTGAAGTCTCCGTGGAGTCTACGGGTACGTCACAACTAAACTTAGATAAGTGTGGCTTGCCACACTTTCTATAGCAACCAAAATGAATGTCACAAGTGTGGCAAAGTTACGCAAAAAAATTGAGTCTATGACATGTGGTGGTGCTAATAAATTATGACAAGCCACACATATGGCAATGAACCAAACACCAAAAGTGCAGCACACCTAAAGTTAGGCTTCAAACCAAACAACCATGTTATGTCATTTAAATGTTTTTTCTAGGGAGTGAAAGTTTATGGGGGTAAAATGGTAAATATCCTCTTAAAATGCACTTAATGTTGCAAATGTGTGAAAATCAGATCTAGAAGTTTTCAAATTTTCTAAAAAGTTATCAGAGACACGCACTACTGGAGGCGGGCTCTTTCTTCGAAGTGCTCACACTCGGCAAAGGCAGCTTTTACACTTTCGGAAAGCCTTTGTCGAGTGCAACACTCAACAAGAGCCTTCGTCGAGTGCAACACTCCCAAGAGCCTTCGTCGAATCCCTTCCCAGAAGGCCGCTTTGCCGAAGTGCCAAATTTCGCACTTTCGGCAAAGGCTTGCCGAGTGCCGTCTGGCACTCGACAAAGATTTGACGCTGTTTACCGACTACCGACGCCGTTTTTTTTTTTCTTGCGAGTGCAATGGTTCGGACTCGGCAAAGAAATCTGTTTTTTAAACCTCTTTGCCGAAAGTGCCACAAAGACTCAAGACTCTAAGAAAGCGTGTTTTTATTTTATTTTTAAAATTTTCTTTCTTGAGTGCAATGGGCATTGCACTTTCAAAGCGTGTTTTTATTTATTTTTTAAATTTTCTTTCTTGGGTCATTGCACTCGCAAAGCCACCTCTAAAATTCCTTTTTTTGGTTTTTGCTTTTCCATTTAAACAACAATGCATATATATATAATAGAAACCACAATTCAACAAAGAATAAATTACAAACCACATTTATATATTACAAACGACCAAATTTGTCCGAATCCACAATTTATTACAAACCACAAGTTCATAGTCCACAAGTTCACAAGTTCGATACATAGAAACTACTCATAAGCGGCTCACGGCGATCACGCTTCACGTCGATCCGGCGACCGTCCGGTGCGGATGGTCTGACTTATGATCTGGCGACCCTCGACCTGGTTCGACGCCGCCCCGATGTCCGCCAGCACAAAAAGAAGATATTGCACGGAGTGACAAGATAAAAATGTAAGGAGTTTAAAGAAAAGTTGAAAATTTCGCGAAAGACTCTCCCTTGCACGGGACGCTTCCAAAACACTCGCAAGAAAAACATCGCACGAAGGTCGACAACCACATTTCCAGACGAAGGCCGTCACATCAACTAACCCAAAGACGAAGGCCCACACATCAACAAATCCGACCGAAGGCCATCTCTAGGTTTGACACTAAGCATGAGCACGAAAAGTAAAACATACTCACCGGAGTAGATCGTGGTGGTGGCGTGGTGCAAGCAGTGTAGTGGGATCGCCAACCTTGTTGCTCCCCAAGTTGTTGCACGAACTCGAGCAAACCTTCTTGCTGGCCTCAACGACTTGTAGCCTCGACGCTTTCGGCCTCCCGCTCGGCCCGCTCAACCGCCTCGGCTTCCTGGGCCTCTCTTTGGCCCGGTTGTTGTAGCTTTCGACCGCAACATTTGACCCCAATGTTTCAATATTGCGAGCTAAGGAACGAAAAGTCAAAGAACGATTTAATGAAACTGGAATACTTACTCGAGTGCCGCCACTGTTGTCGGCCGTTGGCTTGTGGGCACGCTAGAGCTCGTGCTCGCTGCTCGAGGCGGTTCGGAGGAGGAGTAGAGCCCGTGTTGAGGACGCTGCCGCCAAGCCGAATCGCCCATGCTTCTTGCCTTCCCCACCCGCATCACGATCTCAGGATCAAGGCGCTCCTCGGTCCTCGGATCGTAGGCCGGCCCGTAGACTGACCTTGCCGCCTCCGTGTAAGAAGTGAGGCGGGTGTGGACGCTGGAGTTGGTGTACGCCTCTGGGCCCGCATCCGGGTTGTACTCGATGTGATCACATGTGAAGATGTCTGGGTTTTAGGCATCCGACGTCGCAACTTGCTCGAAACCTTCTCAATTTTTTACCATAGACTCTACATGCGATAACACGACGCCCCGACAAGTTTCGTCATTTTCGGACTTCGCTCGATTTTATATAATTTAAATACACTTTTCTCGCAGTACCTCGTCATGTTACGCCAACAAGATGCTCGAAATTTCATGTGAGTTCCTGGATACGGCCTCAACATACACCAAATATCATGAATATCATTTTTTGAACGACCAAATTCGATTATTTCATGCACCTGCAGTTCAAATTTGAAATATTCCATAAAATTCAACGAAACAAAAAAAACTAACGAAATATAGCAACAAAAGTCAAAATTGTCCCAAATTTGAACATGGAGTTTTAAATAATGTGGGAAGGCCTCACAAAAAAAATGGGTCAAAAAAAACCAAAAAAAAAAAAATTGCCGAGTCTCGGCCTGGGACTCGGAAAGAGGTCTTTACCGAGTGCGAGAGTGGCACTCGCAAAGAAGGATCTTTACCGAGTGCGGAAATTGGCACTCGGCAAAGAACCTCTTGTCGAGTCCTGTGGCGACCCTCGAAAGAATTTTTTTAAAAAAAATTTGACGGCGTGGGCGGGCTCGGCCGTCAAGGGCCATTTTTTTTGCCGAGTGCACTCTTTGCCGAGTGTTGCACTCGGCAAAGAGGGCTTTTGCCGAGTGCCGCCCTTTGCCGAGTGCCGCACTCGAGGCACTCGGCAAAGCCACTCTTTGCGAGTGCTAGACTTTGCCGAGTGCCACTGGCGGCACTCGACAAAGAGTGGCTTCACCGAGTGCCCGATTTTTGGCACTCGGCAAAGCTGACGGCACTCGGCAAATCTGCGTTCTCCCGTAGTGACGGGAGGATAGGTTCTATAGCCATACAAATTTTCAAGGTCGAAATTATCCGTATTTGCATTATTCACTAAGTATTTCTCTCTTTCATATCTAGCGGATGAGATTGAGTTTGATCTTAAGTATTTGTATGGCTATAGAACATGGCCTACTTAAGTTCATCGAACATGTCACACTTCATCTTTAGTAATTTTTTGATAATTTTACAAAACTTCCACATATGGTTTTTATAGAATTTGCAACATTTGATGTATTTTCACCAAATATACCCTCAACATTTTTTTAAAATAAAAATATATGTCCTAAGTTTATGATCATATGAATTTATGATATCTAAACTACTTAAAAAGAACTTGGTGCTGGTGGTGGTACGTTCGTCATCAGCCTCTCCCACACGCGAAAAACAAATTGTGCTCCCCTTCCTTCCTTCTTTCGCGCACCAACAGGTGGTCTACTTACCGATTGCCTAATTTCTTCGCACCCTCGAATGGTTTAACCCTAACTGCAATCCTCCTTTCTTCTCCAAATCCCCTCGATCTCCTTGTTGCCTACCTCTCCTTGTGCTCCTTACCTCCTTCTATGGCTCACTTGAGGCGGCAGTGCACATGAGGGAAGTGCTGGAGCCAAGGTTGAGGACACCAGCGGCGGCGGCCAGACTGGTAGCAACATACACGTGGGGGAGGCAGTATTGGACGTTGGCATCGTCGATGCTGCTAGTGGCGGAGACAGTGAAGCCAAAGGTGGAGGGCGATGGTAGATCTGAGGCTGCTAGTGGCGAGGATCTGGTTGCATCAACGCCACTTATACGCATTGCCACCGCCACCGGTGCCACGAGCGCGTGCACCGCTGCCACTCGTGAGCATCACTGGACACGCTCGTGTGCCAGCCAACACCTCTCTCCTAAGACGGTGACAGCTTGGTCCTGGCTGCCTGGCAGGTGAAGGTGCCACCGCGACTACTAGACGTCTCGACGACAACAACAAGGCTCAACAAAGGCAACTGATCATAAGAGAATTCTATATGCTTGGTTCTGGAAACAACGAGTTAGTTTCTCTGCATTCGTTCGAGATTTTGTGACAAATGTTAATTTGGAATCTAGCTGTGTATTATCGACACATACTGCTTTGTTGTATGAGACCAACAATGGTCTACTAGCTACAGCTACTGGTGTAGGCAGTTCATCAGCATCTGCAACTGAGTTACTGTTTGTTGTGGAATGATTCCTCCACATTGTTTCAGCAACAAAATCAGTAGTTGAATTGTTGAAAGAGGGGATAAACCAGTTGTCCATTAAAAATGATCATTACTTGTATCGACGATCGAGTCGTCGATCTTACGAAATAAAAGAGAAAAATGATGTGATATTTTCTGAGATAGAATGGGGCCGCTCTTTATTGATATGAACTAGATTTACAGAGGGTGCTTACGATCCGACTAGGGACTAATCCTAATTACACTGAATATGAAGATTGTTATGCTCTAATCTGATGGTGCTGTCTTGCTTGTCTCAGACCAGAGTGTGATTATCGATATGTTTCTCGATATCCCTTTGCATCTCTGTGTGCCTGCCCTTTAGTCTTCTGTGTTCCACCCTTAAATAACTTCCGAAGAGGTGACAATTACTCCTGGAGAAGGCGTCCCTGGTGAAGCATTACGACTGGTCGGGGCGAGGCGTCAGTTAACAATGTGTTAACTGCCCTACGGTTAAGTGTCTTAGAGACACTTCCGTATCGTGGTTGTTGTCAGTGTCTTTAGGACTATGTAACCGTGTGATATGAAGTATACAACACATGCTATATTCATCGCACGGTAAGAATATACTTGGGATCAGTTATATATATATATCAGTTCATAGCTTCTCCGAGCAGCTACCTGGTCGGAGACTAGGTACAAGACCTTGTCCGACCAGGGTACCCTTATGTAACCTCTGGAATCCTTGCGACTAGTGAGGTCGTTAGCCTTAAGGGTTACGACCATGAAGATGTATGGTCTATTATTATGTATTAAGATAATACATAGATGTTTTAATCCTCGTCAGCTAGCCCCCGAACTTTAAATGAACAGGTTGTGTGAACACTTTTCTTCCAATGAAATCGTATCGGGCAGACCTCATTTAGTGTCGTGATATACGAAGTGGTCTGTGTTTACTTTAAAGTTGAGAACTTGCCTTGGGAACCTAAGAGTTTTTCTGTCCGTTGGACAAAAAGAGGCTTTTGTCCGTTGGACTTTTTAGATAACTCCATATTGCAGTTAAAGACCTGAAGCTATAAAATCCTCATTGCTGGGCTTTAGAGTTTTTACGCTTCCAAATCTTCCTCTGATCCTCCCGACCTCTTATTGTCTTCCCGACCTCAAAGCCTCCTCCGACCACTACTCATCCATTTGAGAAATTTCACTATGTCAGAGCAAATCATAAAGTGGATGGCTTCGGATCTGAGTGAGAAGAAGCTTGAAGCGCTGGAGAAGATGGGAATGCTCCCAAACAAGAATCTGATCGGATGGAGGTCAGCTGCCGGGGAGCACTTTCCGAGCCGCGAAGATAGGGAAATTCCAATATTCCTCGCCCACATCGAGTACGGGCTGAGGGTACCCATGCACAAATTCCTTCCTCGTGTTTTAGAGTATTACGAGGTGGAATGAATTTGACCCCAATTCCATCACCAATATTAGTATTTTCATCTACCTATGTGAGGCGTACCTGGGAGTGCGTCCAAACTTGAGGCTCTTCAGGTATTTCTATCGAATGGCGATGTCGGGGAGATCCACAGGGGCTCCTGGAGAATGCACACTGCGCCTTCACGACGGGAAGGCCGATGAGTATATCCAAATGTACTCAAAATCCTCGTAGTTGTCATGGAAAAAGAATTGGTTCTACATGACGGTTACGAGGGATGATGGCCTCTACTTCGCCGGAATTAGGGCGAATGAGAATCCTAAGTGGAGGAAAACCGTAGAGAAGGCAAGGGTGGTCGAAAGATGGGTGGATGCCATCCATAACCTGAGGATCAAGGGCTTGACTTCCTGGCATGTGGTGAGAGATTTCACCAAATGCCAGATTAGTCCTTTGAGGCTACGGACTCATTCCTTGCTCTGGTCCATTGGTCGTGATGAAGCTATTTCACGAGGCGGTAAGTCTTCGAAAGAAGCTCCGACCAGTATGACTTATTACTTGATTATCGTAACACCTTAAAAATCTGCTCTTGTCTCCTTCCTTTTTTTAAAGCCCTTTATCCTGAGAAAATCAGAGAGCGGATTAGGATGATCTGCGCCGGGGAGCCTGGTGAGAAGGCTGCATTCCCCGATATCTTGGCAATAGTCTCTGTTGAAGAGAGACTGGCAAGACTTAAGGTAGATAATCAAATCTCTTTTAACATGTATACATATTCTCCGATCAGTTTATTGATCTTGCTCTATTTTTGTAGGCGGTCGGATTGCGAGTCATACAATCCGGTGAGGATCAAAATCCCACCATGGTTTCGACCGATTCGTGCCCAGATGCACTTGAAGAAGATGAATCTCCCGAGGTAATAGAGCATTTTAAAAGAAGAATATATATACTTTAGATAGAAAATTTTATCACCTAACCAAACTTATTTTTTGATTTAGGTGGAGAAGGCTGAAGGCCCGCAGAGCATAGCTACAGAGGTCAGACTCCAGATTGGTCGTTTCACGACCTTCACATTGTTCTTGAAACAAGCGATCCGAGGTTGATGAAACCACTCCCTCCGATCCGATGGTCAGGAATGCAACCCTTGATAAATTGATCGAGGACATTGCTTCCGACATCATGTTAGAGGATGTGAGGGGTTTAACCAACCCTGTCTGTTCGGAGCCGGTGAAATTGGTTGACAAGAAAAGGAAGGCTAGCGGTACAGAGTTTTCTCTACCGCAATTCAAAGTCAAATCCAAGAAATTAAGTAGGTATGTACAAATGAAAAAGATCGTATAAGTGCATACCTTTAATAGTTTTTTGGTGATTTGGTGTTTTGAACTTCCCTTCTTTATTTTGTATAGGTCGTCTGGTGTTCCAGTCGTTTCCGACCAGAATCTTCCTAAGGACCAGGCACCCGTGGAAGTCCTCATCCAAGGTACATCCCAGGACAAAGTTCCTGAGGATAAAGTGGTCGAGAAAGCCCCCGAGCAAGTGGTGAAGCCAACGGTCGAGCTGGATCCATTGGTGATCCTAGCTCCTTCTGTGGAGGTAGTTGCCCCCAAAGGCCCTCAACAAGTCCCGACCCCTGTTGGTAATCCCTCCCAACCTAACAAATTCCCTTTTGTTCCCCGATTTATCGAGAATAAGGAGCTTGATAAGGCATGGGGAAGAATATCGGACTATCAAATTAATATAGGTTCTGATATTATTTTTGCCGATTATAACGAAGTGGCAATTCAGGTAAGTATCTACGACCAGTTTCATAGTTTCTCTTTGAAAAGTTTACAGGAAACTTAAAAAGGAAATGCTATTTGTGTAGCATATGGTCGAGAACTTTGCTGTGGTCGGAGGATTGACCCAGCGAATTAAGGACTTGGAGAAAAAGCACTCCGAACTGGAAAGTAAGAACTTTTCTCTTAACCTTTTTTCCTTCTTCAATACTTTGTCCTTCTCTAATTATTCTCCCTTATCATATTCGATAGATTTGAAAAAAAATAAAAGAAGAAGTCATGGCCGATAAAGCCGGAATTGCTCTGCTTGAGGAAGAAAATCAGACTAAGGACCGGTCGATTGCAGAGGCGTCGACCATAAATGAGACTCTTAACAAGAAAATTGAAGGTAATAGGTCGTAGACTTGACTTATTATCCTCCTCTGATCATGTTTTACTTACTACTTGTTTTACTCGTGTAGTGCAAATGCAAGAGCTGAACAGAACAAAAAAGGCTCTGAAATTTGAGCAGGATAAGGAGGCAACTCTTGTGCATAATCTTGATGAAAAGATTCATGCTTTAAACAAGATGATCTTTGATATGGGATCAGGATCAAGTGTGCCTGACTTAAGAGATCCAATAGAGAAAATGAACTTCTTGGGCCAACTTCTAGAAGATCTCAGTGGTTTGCTCAAGATTACTCGAAAGAATTATGCTCAGACTATGAAAGAAGGCGTTACCGATGGAGTTAGTTTTGCGCTAGCAAAACTGAAGGCTTCCGACCCCTCCATTGATCTCCAAGCCGCTGAAGATGACTTTAACTGCCTGCCTGATGAGGCGACCAAGTTTATGAAAGAACTTAAGCCGCTTGGAGACAAAGTTGTAGAGGAGATGGATGTCGGATCTCCATCAAGCAGTAATTAGTCTGGAGACATTCTGGAGTAGGACATTGTATTATAAGAATTATAAAATGTATAAAACTTACCTTTTTGCCATCAACAATTCTTTTTATTTATCCCGTTAACTTTTTGAAATTCTCATATACTTCCTAGCCCCCGACTGCTTTGTAGTAAACGGGTCTTACTAGACAAGCAGTTAGCCAAGAAAGAGAATAAAAGTCGAAACCATTGTTTTGAAGGCATATACTGATCATAAGACAAAACCAGTATATGATTTCGACTAGTTATAGATCTTTGTTTGTCATAATCAAAATATCAAACAAAACAGTGTATGATTTCGTTCATTCTGATCATTTTCGTTGAAGCAATCAGTCCGAGCAGAGCCAATTTTTAGTTCTGGAGGAAGCATGGCTTCAGCACCATAAATCAAGAAAAATGGTGTTTCACCAGTCGCACGACTGGTCGTGGTTCGAATGACCCATAATACAGACGGGAGTTCTTGAACCCAAGCTCCTGACCGTTTGATTAACTAGTCGAACACTCGGTGTTTGATCCCCTGCATAATGATACCATTAGCTCGCTCAACTGTTTCGTTGCTGTACGGATGAGCAATAGAAGCAAAATGAACTTTGATATCAAATTTGTCGCAGAATTCTTGGAATTGACCGCTGAAGAATTAGGCACCATTGTCTGTGATCATACGACTGGGTACACCAAATCGTGTAACCATATTTTTCGTGAGAAATCTCTTAGCGGCCTCAGTTGTTGTTTTAACAACAGGCTCGGCTTCGATCCATTTTGTAAACGTGTCAAGCATGATGAAGAGGAATTCGAAGCCCCCGGGTGCTCTTGGGAAAGGTCCCAGAATATCCAGTCCCCAGGTCGCAAAAGGCCAGGAAAGAGGAATTGTCTGCAAGGCTTGTGCCAGCTGATGTACTTGTTGGCTATGAACTGACATTGTACGCACTTCGTCACGAGCTCTTTCACATCATAAAGGGAAGTTGGCCAATAGTATCCTTTCCTGAAGGCTTTACCGACCAGTGTTCTGTAGGAATGATGCGCTCCACAGCCTCCTTCATGGATTTCGGTTAGCAATTTAATGTCATCCGCTTGAGATATGCATCTCATCAACACTCCGTGAGATCCTCGTTTATACAAGATACGTTCAGTTAGAGAGTATAATTTGGCTTTTTGTGCTAGACGGTCAGCCTCTACATCATCTTCTGGAATTATGTCATGCTGAAGATAATTGTAGATCGATGTTATCCAATCTCTAACTTGATCATGATAGCGCCAACCATCAACGACCTGTGGAGTATCCATGTTTTACGATCGGTTTGTACGACCTGTAGAGAATCATGTATGTTCTCAAAAGGCTCGACCACCGAGGGTGAATCGAGTTGCTCGAGAAAAACTCCGGGTGGGACAGTCGGCCTTGTGGAGGCCATCCGTGCCAACTGGTCTGCTAGAAAGTTTTCCTTTCTAGGAATATGTTGGATTTGAAAACTGACGAAGTGCTTTTCAAGTTTCCGTACTTCCGCAAGATAAGATGACATCTTGCTACTCAAGCATTGATACTCTTTCCCTACTTGATTCGCTACTAGTTAAGAATCGTCTTTCACTAGTAATCTGTGAATCCCGAGCGAACGAGCTGCTCGGAGTCTTGCCAGTAAACCTTCATATTCTGCCACATTGTTTGTGGCAGAAAAATTTAACTAGATGGCGTGCTTGATGTGTTCACCAGTAGGGGATATCAAGACAACTCCAGCCCCCGAGCCTTTTAGCATCAAGGAACCATCAAAGTACATTGTCCACTTTTCGTGGTGTTCGTACTCGGACCCTTGGGTGGGTTCAGGGTTTGTCCATTCGGCAATGAATTCTGTTATTGCCTAGGACTTGATTGCTATTCGTGAGATGAAATGGAGTCAAATGCCCCTAGCTCAACCGCCCATTTTGCTATTCGTCCTGATGATTCCCTGTTTCTAAGGACTTGACCAAGGGGATATCCGGTTGGTACGACCACTTTGTGGGTCTGAAAGTAATGCCTCAGTTTCCTTGAAGACATAAGGAGACCATTGAGCAACTTTTGTACCTGTGGTATCTTTCCTTTGGTCCATGTAAGACTTCGCTTACGTAATATACTGGTCATTGGATGTTATCCTGTTTTATGACCAGTACACCGCTAACTGTCTGTGGCGTTGCAACCACGTAAATTAGTAATGTTTCTCTCGATCTTGGAGAAACTAAAATCGGGGGGCTCGTAAGGTACTTCTTAAGTTCTTCAAAGGCATCGTTTGCCTCTTTAGTCCACTCGAAACTCCCATGTCTCCGAATTAGCTTAAAGAAAGGTAATTCTTTTTCTCCTAACCTTGCTATGAAACAACTTAACACTGCCATACAGCTGGTTAGTTTCTGGACCTCTTTCTTCGTGGTCGGAGGGCGCATCTGATCGATGGCCGATATTTTTACTGGATTTGCTTCAATACCTCTAGCCGAGACTAGGAAGCCAAGCAGTTTTCCAGCAGAAACTCCGAACACACACTTCTCTGGATTCAACTTGAGGTTATGCCTTCTCAAGTTGTTGAAAGTCTCTTATAGGTCGAGAATATGATCGCTAGCGTTGGTGCTCTTTACGACCAGATCATCAACGTAAGCTTCCAGATTCCGACCTATATGTGGACTAAAGGTTTTCTACATCAACCTTTGAAAAGTTGCACTAGTGTTTTTAGACCAAATGGCATCTTAACATAGCAATAAGTGCAATATGGAGTGATGAAGGAAGTTTTCTCTTCATCTTCTTTACACATATTAGTCTGGTGGTACCCTGAATACGCATCTAAAAAACTTAGTAACTCACACCTGGAAGTAGAGTCTACAAGTTGGCCAATGCGTGGAAGGGGAAAATCATCCTTTAGACAAGCTTTATTAAGATCTGTAAAGTCAATACACATTTGTCATTTCCTATTATTTTTCCTAACCATTACAGGATTGACGAGCCACTGAGGGTGGTCGACTTCACAAATAAACCCAGCCTTGAGGAGCTTGTCAATCTCCGACTGGATTGCCTCCATCCGATCAGGTGCAAAACGCTGCTTGATCGGTTTCTTGTCAGGCTAGACAGCTAGCTTGTGCTCGATCACCTTTCGGGGGACTCCGCGCATGTCGGACGCCTGCCAGGCGAATACGTCCTGATTTGCTCGGAGGAAGGAGATGAGCGACTCTTCCTATTTGGGGTCGAGTATTGCCCCGACCAGTATCTTGCGGGTAGATGGGTCAGTGTTTCCTGACCCCAAGTGGCGACTTGGTGCTATCCGGAGAAGCGCCTTTGTCGAGCGGTACCTCTTTTGTCTGGTCGGATGGCTTTGGTGTCATCTTTGGCCTCGAGTGCTTGACCTGCACGGTAGATGGATTAGCCTCTCTGGTCGGAAGTTCATCGACCAGTTCTAAGGATTTCCGATCACACACGTAAGCCATTTTCTGATCTCCTCGAACCGTGATGACTCCTTTCGGTCCCGGCATTTTCAAACTTTGATAATCGTAGTGTGTGGCTATCAAGAACTTTGCTAAGGCCGGTCGACCAAGGATTCCATTGTATGCGGATTCAAAATCCACCACATCGAATGTGATCTTTTCTGTTCGAAAGTTGTCAGGTCTTTCGAATGTAACCAGTAGGGAAACTTGTCCTATCAGTTTAGCGGTGGAGCTAGGGACTATACCGTGAAAGGCATATTTCACTGGTTTCACCTTGGACCTGGGAACTTGCATGTCTTCTAAAGTTCCCGCAAATAAAATGTTTAAAGAACTACCACCGTCTATCAAAACTCGATTAACCCTACGCTTATTAATAGTAGGTTCAACAACAATAGGGAACCCACCCGTCGAAATTGAAGGGATGGGGCAGTCTTCTTTGCTGAAGGGGATTGTCGTGTCCGACCACTTTGATGGTTTGATGATGGTCGGAGGCTCGACGAGGTTGACCTCCCGCTCCATGGCCTTCAGATGATGCCTCGACTCGTACGAAGAAGACCCTCCAAAGATCATGTTGACCGTGTGTTGAGGCTCCTGGTACTCCATTTCTTCGTCGCCATCTTTGTCCTTTTTGGAACTCGTCTCTCCGAGCTCCTATATTGCGGGAAATGGTCCTTTACCTGCATAATAGTCCTCAGTTTCTTTTGCCTGGCTCGGCAGGTGCGGAGGTCATGCCCTGCCTGCTGGTGAAGTGGACACCACTTCTTGTTTTTCTGGAATCCTTCGGTCGGAACTTTTGCTTTGCCTCGACCGGTATAGTCCTTTTTACCCTTCGTAAACTTTTCAGGGATAGCCAGGACTTCTTTGTCGTCGGGTCTGCGGTTCTTCTTCTTCTTGAGAGCTTTCTTATTCTTTTTCTCTAGTTTGTCCAAGCCAGGCTGGGGGATTTTTTCCTTCCGATCAATGGCCTCACACCACTCTATTGCTTCGCTAGTAATGGCGTACTTGTCGGCCATGTCGAAAAGTTTGACGGTTGTTCGCGGAGGGTTCGTTGCTATATCCTCCATAAACCGTCGATTCCTTAGATCTGTTTTAAAAGCCTGGATAACAGATGACTCTGCGACCTCTGGTATGGAATTACGAACTTGGCTGAATCTCTTGATGTATTAACGGAGAGTCTCATCAGAGCCTTGCCGATTCGGTGGAGGTCGTCCTCCTTTCCAGGGTGGTCGTACGTACCCTGAAAGTTCGCAATTAGAAGGTCGCAGAGTTGCTCCTAAGTATAGATTGATCCGACCGGTAGGTTAAGTAACCACGACCGGACAGACCCTTCGAGCACGGTAGGCAGATAGTTAGCCATTATATTTTCGTCACCACCAGCAGCTCTGATGGCAGTGGTATATATTTGGAGAAATTCTAATGGGTTCTGAGTCCCATTGAACTTGTCCAAGTTGGCCGGTCGGAACCTGTTTGGCCAACGCACAGCTTGGAGCCCTGCAGAGAAAGCTCGACAACCTGTGATTGATTCATGGCGCCTTCTTTGGAAAGGTGCCGGATTGTAATCGGTCAGAGACTGGTTCCTAAGGTTGGAACACCGAGCTCGGTGTCTTGCGATCCGTCGTGAGACATTGGTATGATGCCTTCGACCGCCTGCTTGATTTAGACGATGTCGGAGATCGTGAAGTCCAAGCGATTGCTCTTCTCGACGTGGTGAGGGAGTGGCTACCTGGAATAGCCTTCTTCCCTCATGACTCCTTGGTCGGAATCGTCGAGGAGGCCTTGGTATTGATTGTTCCCCAACACGACCATACTGCCCTCTACTGAGGGAGGAGCGTTGGGATGAAGTCATGGTTTGGCTTTCTGAATTTCTCTGCTCCCGATACGCTTCTGTTCGTTGCATGGTCTGCTGCAGAATCTCTGATACTTAGCCTACGAGCTATACAAAACCTGGGGTTTCTGCTAGAACAGGGTTAGAATTATTCAATATATCTTGAACACGTTGTAGGTTTCGTACAGTTACCGAGGGTCTCAAGGGGTTCATACTGGTAGTAGGTGTACGTAGGTCTGAACCTTCCCCTAACCTCCGGATTTGTTCCGTCCGACCAGCTACTCTTGGTGGGGCAGTGCCAGGCGAGTTAACTGATGGACGTCGATCAGTTATGTTGCCTCCGGAAGTTGGTGCTTGATGGCCCGTAACATCTCCACCAACACGTGGTGGCGTGGCAGAGTGTGTAGGACCGTGCAAGGCATCTTGATTTGTATCTCCGATCGCATTGACCTCATGCCTCCAGCAGCGATCCTCCGACGAGCTTCCATTGTAACTAATGGAGAGCCTTCCAGTGCTTCTACTAGGAGTTTCCACGACGAAGAGCGGTCGAAGATGAGCACCTCCTAAGGTCTTCTTGGTGGGCTTAGCCTGATCCGGCGGACTACCGATCGTATGCTGAGCCTTATCATCCCCACTTGGCCTACGACCAGTGGAGGCTTCATCAACACCGTTACTAGATGTCGGTTGGCTCCTAGAATTGCCAAAAGCCATAGGTGAGCACCTTTCAGTCATGATTTCATCGAGAGTATAAAGATTCTCGAGAGGCGGTGCTGATTTTTCTTCACCTATTTCGCTGGTCGGAAGGACTGGGCTTGGAGTGGCTTCTGGACATTCCGAGCTGGTCGGAATGGCTAGAAGCGCCACTTGTTGTAGTGGCGGATCCTCATCCATCCGGTCGATTTCGCTAACGTCGGCGACGTGCGAATCGATGGAGGAGGAGGAGGAGGATGACATGCCGTTTTCTTGCATGGCACGGATGCATCCTAGCATGTCGAGGTTGGAGTAGTCCGCCAGGTCGAACCAATTCTCCTCGTCCCAAACTCCGGCCATAGTCGCATGATCGATTATGAGGAGTGAGCGAGGATTTGATGAGCGGAGAGTTTCTTCAGGAAACTTACGTCTTCTTCCCCACGGATGACGCCAGCTGTCGATAATCGAGTCGCCGATCTTACAAAATAAAAGAGGAAAATAGCGTGATATTTCCTAGGATAGAATGGGGCCGCTCTTTATTGATATGAACTGGATTTACAGGGGGTGCTTACGACCCGACTAGGGACTAATCCTAATTACACTGAATATGAAGATTGCTATGCTCTAATCTGATGGTGCTGTCTTGCTTGTTTCATACCAGAGTGTGATTATCGATGTGCTTCTCGATATCCCTCTGCCTCTCTATGTGCCTGCCCTTTGGTCTTCTGTGCTCCATCCTTAAATAACTTCCGAAGAGGTAGCAGTTACTCCTAGAGAAGGCGTCTCTGGTGATGCGTTGCGACTGGTCGGAGCGAGGCGTTAGTTAACAATGTGTTAACTGCTCTGCAGTTAAGTGTCTTAGAGACACTCAACCGTATCGTGTTTGTTGTCAGTGTCTTTAGGACTATGTAACCGTGTGATATGAAGTATACAACACATGCTATATTCATCGCACAGTAAGAATATACTTGGGATCAGTTATAGATACCAGTTCATAGCTTCTCCGAGCAGCTACCTGGTCGGAGACTAGGTACAGAACCTTGTCCAACTAGGGTACCCTTATGTAACCTCTGGAATCCTTACGACCAGTGAGGTCGTTAGCCTTAGGGGTTACGACCATGAAGACGTATGGTCTTTTATTATGTATTAAGATAATACATAGAGGTTTTAATCCTCGTCAACTTGGTAAGTCCATTAATGGTTGGTTTGCCTTTGGTACTTAAAAGCTAAGATCTTACCTGAGATATCGCTATCTAGATGCATGGTTTTTTTTTGGAAGATAATCAAAGGCTGAAGATGATAACACTAGTGAGTCTCGTTTAGAGGTAAAAATATATGAGGCTTTGCTTTGAAGCATGTGAATTGATACGCCATTGTATTTATCACTACACGATCGGTATAGAGTTTCTCATTATATCCATGTATATATTACCACCAAAATGGGTCATCTCTATTATTCTATCTCTCGTGTTATCATTCAGGGTGCAATACATGTTGATTATTAGTACATATAGATATTACCATGGTTGTCGTTGTAGAACACCAGCCATATATATTGTTTGTTGTTCTGCAATATTTTATTATTTTCATGCATTGTACTAAGTAGTAATCACACAGAACAAGATTCATCTCGAAATCTCTTTGATAAGAAGTTCACTTACCATTTTATTTTCTAGAGAAAAAAAGTGCAGCTGCTAATTCGTTTTCACTAGGTTGTTTGATTTATGCGACATACTTATGCCTTCTCAATAATTTTTTCCTTGTGCTAAATCAAGAATGAATTTGGGTTAGAGTTGGATGTGTATGTTCGAGCCAAATCAGATGCACCTTTCAAGAAACAATTTCATGACTTCTTTTAATCATTTGTTGTGTGAGGTACAAAAGATTTACATTATTTCTCTTTACCATATCATCCACACTGTCGGCCATTGTCGGGACCCAAAAATGCAATTCTTGACCCTCTGTGTATAATGCACTAGTCCAGGATCACGCTAGTGCACACAGTTTCAACATAGATGAATATCGATCCACACAAGGCGATTAATAGCATAAACGAGTAATTTGATTAACAAATAAGGGTTTTGACCTCAAGGTCAAGTTTACACTTATTAAGCCACGCAGGGCTAACAGAGAATTAAATAGCAGCGGAAACAGAAACAGCAGTGGCATCCCATCAATTCACCACAGGCAACCGACTGGGATCAAGACCCTACGATCAAACACCTTCGACGAACTCCTCCTCGAAAGCTGGCGATGACTCCTCCTCTTTTGTTGATTTGATTTAGCAAGCATGAGTACACAACCATACTCGCAAGTCATACCACAGAAATGCAATTTATACATGATGGCTTATTCCAAAGGAATGGCTTCTGTGGTTCTTTTGCAGAAATGCAACATTTGCAGTTTGAATACAAATAATAGATTGAAAGCATAAAGTAAAACAAATAACAGTAATAATTTAACAGTTTGATTTCACAAAGACACATAGCCTAAACGATTTATTCACATAGCCATATAACATAAATCACATAGCTCCCTTCCCAAGGTTTTTATGAAAATCTACCCCTCGTGTGAAATCACCGAGTATATCCATGACCGCGGACGCGGCTATTCGAATAGATTGATTTAACACTCTGCAGAGTTTGTACACTTTACCCACAATATACAACTAGTGTTGCAAGCACTAATCATAACAAAACGTTTCAAAAACTTCATCTCAAGCATTGATACTCCCAGTGTGCTTACGAACCGTCATACCAAGCCATACATAGCGATAGGTACGACACACACCGTTGGACAGAGACACGGTGAACCGTCTCGTTATGTAACTACTTGGTAGCACACCTCCACCCAATCAACACAGTCTAACCTACAACTTGAGTAGCAATGTAAGATTCCATAACTTACTAGGTTAGGCACGTCCCATACCAGGCATGTGGTTGTACAGTAAGGCTCAGTTCAATGGCGCACAAAGTTAAGTCCTTAATTAACCAAGGCAAGACTTCCAATGTACTACAAATCCCTATGCACACAGATTTTTAAGTCCATGCACACAAATTGTCGGGACCCAAAATATGCAATTCTGGACCCTCTGTGTATAATGCACTAGTCTAGGATCACGCTAGTGCACACAGTGTCAACATAGGTGAATATCGATCCACACAAGCGATTAATAACATAAACGAGTAATTTGATAACAAATAAGGGTTTTGACCTTATGGTCGAGGTTACAATTATTAAGCCACGCAGAGCTAGCAAAGAAATAAAATAGCAGCGGAACGAAGAAACTTCACCGGAATCCCATCAATTCACCACAGTAACCGATCGATCAAGACCCTACGATCAAGCACCTTCGATGAACTCCTCCTCAAAAGCAGGCGACGACTCCTCCTCTTCTGTTGCATGTTTTACAACAAGTATGAGTACACACCGTACTCGCAAGTCATACCACAGAAATGCAATTATAGATGTAGGCTTATTCCAAAGGAATGGTTTCTGTGGTTCTTTTGCATAAATGCAACATTTGCAATTTAAATACAAGTAATAGATTGAAAGCATAATTAAAACAAATAGACAATAATAATTTGACAGTTTTATTTCACAAAGACACATAGCCTAAACAAGTTATTCACATAGCCATATGACTTAGGTCACACGGCTCCCTTCCCAAAGTTTTCATGAAAATCTACCCCTCGTGTGAAATCACCGAGCATGTCCATGATCATGACGCGCTATTCAATAGTTTGTTTAACACTCTGCAGAGGTCAGACACTTTACCCACAAGATACAACTAGTGTAGCTAGCACTAGTCGTAACAAAACAGTTCAGAAACTTCATCTTAACATTGACACTCCCAGTGTGCTTACAAACCGTCAGACAACCCCACATAGGAAGTCAGTCTGACACACACCGTTGGACAGGGACACGACGAACCGCCCGTGATGTGACTACCTAGTAGCACACCTCCACCCATGCACATAGCCTAACCTACTACCTGAGTAATCAATGCTAAGACTCCATAACTTACTAAGTTAGGCCCGTCCCATACCAGGCATGTGGTTGTACGAAAGGCTCAGTTCAATGGCATACAAAGTTAAGTCCTTAATTGACCAAGGCAAGACTTCCAATTAAACTACAATTCCCTATGCACACAGGTTATTAAGCCCACGCACATAGCTCCACCAAAATATCACACAGTCCACTTGCCTCCGTCTAAATCCTTTCCCACCCTGTTGGTTAAGTGCAACATATGCCATCAACTAGTAATAGCACATAGCGCACACAGATTCTATCACATAGTTCCATGGTCACTTAGTCAAGTTTATATTTGCATCTACATGAGATGATGACTCGTGGCATGGCTAAGCAAACTAATCGTATCTAACCAACCCATGTTGGTAATACACTAGCACCAACTAAATAAACCAAACTAGGGTGACAAAAGATTATGGCATACAATTTAGACAAGGAGGTCGTAACAAATTGGATATTAACTAATTCCAAAAGCATTGAAATAAATAATTAAAGTAAATGCAATAATTTAAATCAATATAACCTTTGAAAACTGGGTTCAACATGATCAAAGGTATAACTTGCCTTGAAAAAGGTCTTGGTATTGATCTTGGTCTTGAGATGCTCCTTGCTCTTCAAAACCTCCCGAAGTATCGACGTCTACTCGCAACCGAAACAAACAACCAAACAAAATAAATAAAAACAGAGGCAAAACAAGCTCCAAAATTTAAATAAAAATCTTAGATAGGTAGATCTTGAATTTAGAAATTTGAATGGGCTCCATCGGAGTTCGGATGCAAAAGATATGGGCTTTGGAAGTTGGAAATCTAAAGAAAACCCTAAAAACTGATTATTCCGAATTTCCGAATTATTTCTTAGAAGAAAAATCGGATTATTGTGCAATGATGACATCAGCGCTCGGAATTAAAGAATTAAAAAGAAAATCTGACATGTGGGACCCACATGTCAGCCTCATGGTCCACGGTAGACCAAGTCCACCGAACCGGCGCTCAAGTTTGGATCTGGATCGCCACGCAGCGCACGCACATGGGATCTTGACGCTGGCTCCACGCGGCTGCCACGCAAGCACAGAGGGCGAGCTGGTGCTAACGCGGCGCTGACGCGGACCGCGACGACGGCGGCGGCGCACAGATCCCGATGGCTCCGGCGAACGACGACGAGTGCTACTGGGAGGTAGAGGAGGACGCAGGGAACTCAGGGGTGGGCTCACGGGTCCTCGAGGGCGATTGTGGCGGCCGGCGGTGAGGATGCGGCGGAGCTAAAGCTTCAGGCTTGGCGGCGACGGCGCTAGAGGAATTCCTCGACGAAGGCAACGGTGGTTCCGAGATGCGGACGAGGAGGCGATCTCGTCGGTGGCCTCCAACGGCGACGAGGAGCACCGGAGCGGCGGCGGTGACCACGAAGTCTCCTGACCGGCGTCAAAGACGAAGACGATGGAGATGGTGCTATGCGGCGAAACAAGGGTGGTGGCTAGGGCAAAAGAGGCGACGTGGCTCGGGATGCGAGGACCGCGGGTCCTCGAGGCCTTAAATAGCCTCGGAGGCGGGGATTTCACGAAGGAAACAGCGGCGACGGTGGAGTCCGGCTCGGGCACGGGGAAGAGTCCCGGGCAGGGACGAAGAATAGTGGCCGCGGACCCACCAGTCAAAGGGACAAAGCGAGGGCGCGCGCGTGGGCGTTGATCCAATCGTCGTCGATCCAACAATGGGAAGGGCGAGCGACGGATCTGGCCGAAGAGAGGCGGCTGGTCAAGACAGATCGGGCCGAGGGAATTGCCCAGAGGTTTTTCTCGAGATTTTAATAGCTTTTCTTTTTAATAAAATATCGAAATTCAAATAAGCAATAGAAAATAGCAAATGAACTTGGAAAAATTCTAGAAAAAATTTAGAAAATATATCCAAGGTCATAGAACCCAAATAAAATAGTTTTGTCCATTGTTGATGTTGACTTTAATCATATTAAATTATTTTGATGTATAAAGTCCATATTAAGCTTTGGATTTAAATTCAAATAAAATCCAAATGGTGAATTTTCTCCTACTAACTATTTAAAAGATTTTTAAAGTTCAGAAAATTGGGATGTTACACAAATCCACCATAACAATACACAGTCCACTTGCCTCCATCTAAATCCTTTCCCACCCTGTTGGTTAAGTGCAACATATGCCATCAATGAGTAATAGCACATAGTACACACAGTTTTATCACTTAGTCAAGTTTATAATTGCAACTCACATGAGATGATGACTCGTGGCATGGCTAAGCAGACTAATCGTATCTAACCAACCCAGGTTGGTGCTATGATAATACCAACTAATTAAAGAACCAATCTAGGTTGACAAAAGATTAAGACATAACAATTAGACAAGGTGGATATAACAAATTGGATTAAGAACTAAACCCAAAAGCATTTAAATAAATACTTAAAGTAAATGCAATAATTTGAATCAAAGTAATTTTAGAAAACTACGATTCAACATGAACAAAGGTATAAGTTGCCTTGAAATAGGTCTAGGTACTGATCTTGCTCTTGAGGTGTTTCTTCTTCTTCAAATCTTCCCGAAGTATCAACGTCTACTCGCAAACGAAGCAAGCAAACAAAACAAATAAATAGCAGAGGCAAAACCAACTCCAAAAATTAAATAAAAATCCTAGATAAATAGATCTTGAATTTAGAAATTTGAATGGGCTTAAACGGAGTTCGGATGCAAAAGATATGAGCTTTGAAAGTTTGAATCTAAAAGAAACCCTAATTCTGGAATTGTTCGAATTATTTTCCAATTGAAAATACCGGAAAAGAAAGAAAAAGGAAATCACTGACGTGTGGGGCCCACACGCCAGTGACCTGGTTCACGGTTGACCAAGTCCACCGAACCGATTTAGATCTGGGCTGGTGAGGCTGCCACGCGTGCATGCTGACACGGCGCAACGCACGCGACACGTGCGCACAAAAGCTGATGTGGCATCGAAGTTGTAGCGACGGCTCGGCGGCGATGCGGCGTAAGATGGAACAAATGGCAACCGGCGAACGACAGCGATTTACCGATGGCGAGTGGTACCAGGATGAAGCTCAGGTTATTGCAAACCTAACGAGCCAACTCCGGGTGGTAGAGGATGACGGTGATGACCGGTGGCGAGCTTTAAGCAGTGAAGCTCCTCGGGTGTTGTCGGATCAAAGCTCCGACGACGCTCCGACGACGAGGAAGGGCTCTGGAGGTAGCTTAGATGATGAGGAACACGACGGTGTGCTCCATGGAGGCAGGACGTCACTAACGGTGGCGGAATTGAAGTCTTAGGGTTTCGGTGACCAAAACCTGAATCTCCAATTGCGGCGGCGCTAAGGCTCTCGGGGTGAAATTGATGGCGCCTTTGGGTTGAGGACAAGATTGCGAACCCAGGTGTGCCTTTTATAGGGGCCGGGCGGCTTGAGATAGGAAATCCCCAAATCGAGTACGTGAAGAACACGAAACCTAATTTCGAAATCCCAGGGATAGAAAGGGATTTGGGCACGATTGAAACCAGATACAGGTGCGGGATATCAAGAGATAAGGTTTGGCAAAGAAATCTAGAAGGTTTTAGTTTGGAAATTGATATTGTCAGATGAAGCTCGAAGTCCTTCAATGGCGGCAGCGGCGATGAACTCATGAGGACGAAGCCGACTTGGAGACGAAGATGAAAACGGGCCCACCTGGTAGTGAGGCTAGAGAACGCGAACGAAATGAACGTTCGGACCACCAGTTCTAACCGTCAGATTTTAAATGGACGATCCAGATTAAGTGTGATGTTCGGACCATCTGAACAGCCCAACGAATCTTGACCGTCCAACCTTGATCGGACGGCTCACATTGAGTGTGCCGTTCGGACCATCCGAACAGCACAAAAGATCTTGACCGTTCAAACAAGATCCAACAGCTAGGACTGAATGGAGCGCATGCGAAGAGAAAGAGAGGCTGAGACTAACAAGCGGGACACACTTAACAATGAGGTGGACACACGCACAAGACCTTTGGCCGCACAGAGTTAATTTGGCCCGAAAAGGGTTGGGTTTTGGCCCAAGGAGGATTTTCGAGATTTAAATAGGTTTTCTATTTTATAAAATACCAGAAAATCCAAATGGCAATTAGAAAATAGCAAATGAACTTGGAAAAAATCTAAAAAAAATCTAGAAAATATATCCAAGCACATAGAATCCAAATAAAATAGTTTTGACCATTGTTGAAGTTGACTTTAATTATATTAAATTGTTTTGATGCACAAGGTTCAATATTAAGCTTTTCAATTAAACTCAAATAAATCAAAATGGTGAATTTTCTCCCTACTAACTATTAAAGGATTTTTAAAGCTCAGGAAATTGGGATGTTACAGCCATGGGCCGCAGCAGGCCCGGCTGGGCATGGGCATGGAGCCAAGGGCTGAGCCAAGGGCTGGCCAAGAACGATGACAAAGGCGTGGACTACAGTAGAGTCTGCCAGCCGTGGAGGTGGAGTCGATGGCACGTGTAGGCTGAGCACAATGACAAAGACACGTGGGATGGAGCGGAGCTAGGCCGGGCACCACGGACTAGCTGAAATTGTGGATCGATGTGCTAAGGTAATGTGCTTTTTTATCCGTAGCAATGCACGAGCACTCGGCTAGTGTAAAAAAACATTCACACATATCTCTTCCATGGCACAAACAAGGGCTCACTCTCATAGGCTTCAAAACACATTCTTTCACTTAACCTGGAGGTTTATATCATAGGTTCCAAACTTCCAATCTTGCTGAATTCATGGTCGTGAGAAACTCCAGTATCGGATTAAACCACGTAATAGTGCGAAGCCATATGCTAGGTGATGCATTCATCCCGGAGATGTAAATTTGGACACATTTTCGGTTGAGGTAATACTAATATTAATCTAGATTATGTTGAAGAACGTAGTAGTCGTAGGAATTCAATCAACCAATCACCACATAATAGACAATCATAGAGAGACGAACAATGGAGACACAATATGAGGGAACATCTTTTATTAATAGATTGATTTCTTTCTGAGTATAATGAGATTCTATTTAAAGACTAAAACCCACCTGGGGCAGTTTCGGTATTACGCTCATCAACCCTTAAGTCGGGGTTTTTCAACACTCCTCCTTGGGTGAATACCACATCATGCACATGTCTCATTAAAAACTCCTCCCAAAAAACCTAGTGGGAAAATGGGATTAGAGAAAAGAGTGCAGTACATCCGCAAGTTGTATTGCATCGTTGCCTCGTTAAAAACCTTTATGTGATAAATCTTTAGGGAAAAACTCACTAATGGAAAAAGGGTGCAACCTCTTTACCTTTTGGGTTAATATTCAGGATTAAGGTAAAACTTCAGGACCTTAAGTGGATTATGATTTAGGGGATCCCCCCTGATCCCTGCAACTCTCCAAGCTGCTTCATTCCAATACCATGAACGCATCGTTGAAAACTAGATGTAGGCAAAGACTTAGTGAATAAATCAGTCAGATTTTCACAAGATCTAGTTTGTAGGATCATCGCCTCATCGTTCTTCTAGAGTTCATGAAGATAGAAGAATTTGGGAGCAATATGCTTTGTGATATTACTTTTAACATAACATATTTATATTTGTGCAACACAAGCAGAATTATCTTTATAGATAATTGTGGGGGTATCGACAGTGTTAATGTCACACCACTTCTGGATATGGCTAATTACACGTCTGAGCTAAACACATTCACGTGAGGCTTCATATAGTAAAATAATTTCTGAGTGGATGGTAAAGGTAGCTACCAAGACCTACTTAAATGGCTGTCAAGAGATGGCTGCACCACCGCATAGAAATACAAATCCAGCCTGAGATTTGGCACTATAGGAATCAGACAGATAGCTAGTATCCATATATCCCACCATGGTCAAGTCTTGGTTCTTCTGGAAAAACAAGCTAAGATCTTGTGTACCTTGGAGGTATCTGAGAAGAGTCTTAACGCCAGCCCAACGCCTTCTGGTTGGAGCTGCACTGTGTCTAGCCAATAAGTTGACTGCGAATGCAATATCAGGCCTGGTGCAATTCGCAAGGTACATCAGTGTTCCTATGGCGCTTAAGTATGGAACTTCTGGTCCTAAAACTTCCTCGTTTTCCATCCTCAGTCTGAAAGGGTTTTATCCACATCTAGGGATCTTACTAGCATGGGGGTCTTCAAAGCATGAGATTTATCCATGTTAAATTTCTCCAATACCTTCTTGGTATAGGTAGACTAGTGTACTAGTATTCCTTCCGGGAAGTGCTATAGCTGCATGCCTAAGCAATACTTGGTTTTACCCAAGTCTTTCATCTCAAACTCTGTCACAAGGTAAGAACTTGCATCATTTATGTCCTTTGCAGTTCCGATGATATTCAGATCACCGACATAAACTGAGATGATAAAAAATCCATTCCGAGACTTCTTTATAAATACGCAGGG
The DNA here is from genome assembly GCA_036346405.1 of Phyllostachys edulis. Taxonomy (NCBI): domain Eukaryota; kingdom Viridiplantae; phylum Streptophyta; class Magnoliopsida; order Poales; family Poaceae; genus Phyllostachys; species Phyllostachys edulis. The sequence goes on along the minus strand of CM070548.1, from coordinate 72,140,776 downwards.
ACAATCATCATTATTTGAGTAACCCTTCTTCGGGAGAAAGTTACTTAGTCGGTTGTACCACATTCTTCCCGATTGTTTCAATCCGTACAACGACCTCTGCAGTTTGACGCTATACATGTTGCGATTAGTATTATTAGGAGTCAGAGTTTTGATTCCTTCGAGGACTCTCATATAGATATCTATATCCATTGACCCATATAAATATGTGGCCACTATATCCATCAATTGCATTGTTAAATTCATGCAAGAAGTCATTGATATGAAGTATCAGAACATGATTCCACTCATCACAGGTGAGTAGGTTTCATCGTAATCGATGTCGGATCTCTGTGTAAACCCTTGTGCTACAAGCCTCGCTTTATATCTTACCACCTGATTGTTCTCATTTCTCTTCCAGATGAAAACTCATTTGGATCCTACAGGGAACACTTTAGGAGGTGTTCGGGCAATAGGACCGAATACTTCCCTTTTATTCAGTGAGTGCAATTATGCCTCAATTGCTTCTTTCCATTTGACCCAATTTGAGTGCTTCTCGCACTCTACCATGGACTTTGGTTCTAGATCCAGTTCAAGAGTTTTAGCGATTTTAGAGGCAAAGCATATGTCGACAATTGTAGTATTTCTTTTATATGACTCTCCCGAGTCCACGTAATTTGTGGAACTTTCTTCATTTATTTCTTCCAGCTCCTCGTGATTTCCCACAACGGTGGAGTCTGGGTGTTCTAATCCCTCAACGTGAGATTGTGCGCACAAATTTTTGCTAGGGTTACCATCCTCGAGATGGATCATTTCAAGGATTTTCTCAACATCAGGTTGTGGCTCTTCAACTGTCTTATGGAGTGATTTGTATTGTTCGGTCCATTGTTTCTGTGGACGTCTCCACGAAATTAAGTCCCGTGTGCCTAAAGGTCTCCCCCACTTCTTTGCATGAGGGGCAAGAGTAGGTTCAGTATCCTTTTGGGGTACTTTCACTCTCTCTCTCTCTGGTGCCTTTACTATAGGTATTTGTGATTTTGTCACTCCATAAAGATTAGTGAAGGCATCTGGCAGATTATTAGCAATTTGCTGCAAATCAATTATTATCCGAACTTTTAGTTCTGAGTCTTTGGTGCGAGGATCTAAGGACGGAATGCCAATGACATTCCAATTTATTTCTCGTCATTCTTTAGAGTGGTACCTTCCTTCCCTAATGCTGGGAAATTGTCCTCATCAAAAATACTATGGATATCATGGGGATATACACATGATCTTAGGATGATGAGACAATTGGCAATAGCTTTGAAGTTTTGTCGAAATTGTTGTTTTCAGTAAAGTGTCAGGATTATCGGTAGTACCGGCTTGACGGCGGTATTATATCAGAGAGCGTACTACCGAAGTTGGTCGCGGTAATACCGCAAAGACGGGTAATACGGGTGAAGTGTGGTATGTTTATTCCAGAGAAGATGTTTTGTGGAGTTCTGGTCTTCATTGGAAAGCGGTACGACTGCAGTTATTGGAGCGGTAAGACCGTAGTGCGGTAGTACCGCTGGTAACATGGCGGCAGTACCGTTTGTGTTCAGATTGTCAACCATTTTGGAGATTTGGCTTTGGGTTAGGTCAAGTTCATGATCTTCAGTGTATATGTGTTCCATGAAGCATGTTTTCACTAACGTGCGTCAAGTTGTAAAGAACTTGTTCCCGGAAATAATTTCTTGGTCTATTGCTGTGCAGGTTGCTTAGAGGTCAACGACGGTCAACGATGAGGATGATCATGACTAAACTTGGAAAGCTGAGATTCAGAACGATCGAGGATGCCGGGTGAGGTCAATGGACTCAAGCATGGCGCAGAATGGACAAGAATGACCGAACGAGCAGTTCGGTGCGACGGGTTGGATCAAGTGGCGCGGGGGTCGGTGCAAGTGACATTAAGGTTTCGGTGGGAGCCGGACGGGAGATACTTCCCGACATGATGAGAGCCATTAATCAACCTACACGTGGCAAAGCAGCCGATTGCTTCATCAAGGTTGGACTTGGTCTTCGAAGAAAGATCGAGAAGGGGTATTTTGGTAATGTCACCTAAATAACCCCTTGGTGACCTTTTTGGCTAAAGCGCGGCGCAAGATGATGCAAGGAGAAGCGGTTTATGTCAAGAGAAGATGAAGACGGTGCTTTAAGATGCATGCATGAGTTAAACCTGTTTGTGTGTGGGCTTAACGGGTGTCCAAATTGGAATATTCTCTAGATGCTAGCCTCTAGTATAAATAGGAGAGGGTGCTGTGTAGCACCTTTCAACCCTAGCATTTCATAACCCTAGTTGGTGTCTTAGGGTTTTGGAGAGAAAGATGGAGAGATTAGGGTTCTAGGGAGTGGATTGATTGTGTGCTCTTGGATTGAGCTTTGTCCTCCAAGATGGAATGTCTGTAAACATCTATCAATCTCAAATCAATCCAAACAAGCTTCTTAAAGATGAGTTTATCCTTGTTCTTGCTCTCTTTCTTTGATGATTTTGTGTTTTTGATGATTCGATGTTCTTCCCTTGAGTTCTTATGTTGATCTTACTTGCTGTGACATGTTGGAGACCATCTAAGATCATCTTGATCATTCTCTTCCCACGAGCAAGTCCTTGGATCAGTTTTGAGCATTAACTCGGTTTTGAAACAATCTTCGTTCAAATGGAAAAAGGTTGAAACTTTGATATGGATCTTCTCAATCTTTGATTGGAATAGGTTCCTAACCTCCTAGAGAAGATATGTTTCAAGTTTCATAGAGTTCACCAAGTGGATCAAAAGTTGTGTCAATTTTGGATTTAAATCGTTGAAATTTGTCCCCAGATAATCGGTAGTACCGCTTGCTTTACTGCAATGCACTGATTATCGGTAGTACCGCCCATTTTCCTGGGTAGTACCGATCTTCGGTATCACCGCTCATTTGCCTGCGGTAGTTCTGATTTTTGTTTCTTCAGCACATCTTTGTGTCTGTTGATTACTTTGCTTGGGGGTTTGGAGTGGACTCAACATAAGTCTTTCACCTTGCTTATTTATTGATCTTCATAGCTCTCATAGCTATTGGAGTGAAATATGTGTTGAATCTAATCTAAGCGAAAAATTGATCGAGCTCCTATTCATCCCCCTCTAGTTGCATTTTCGGTCCTACAAGTAGTATCAGAGCCAGGTTAGCTCTTCTCATAGATCTTAACTGGTCTTAGGAGCCATGGCGTCTGACAAGTATTCCACCAAACTACCTGTTTGATGGAGTCGATTTTCTTACTGGAAGGCTCGCATGCATGCCTACATCGAGGCTCAAGGGCACTCAATTTGGCTTAAGATAAAAATCCTTATGTAGTGCCGGCCGATGACGATGTAATCTCACCCAATGTGGAGGCAAATAGCAAGGCTCAGAACTTCTTAATTCAAAGGCTTAGTCGATCTGAGTTTGAGCGTGTCGCTCACTTGAGGTCTGCTCACGAGATCTGGAAGACCCTCGCTGACTACCATGAGGGCTCTACCGCGATCAAGGAAGTGAGACAGAACTAACTTAAGAAAGAATATTCAAAGATCGAACAAAAGCATGGTGAATCTTTGGATGAATTGTGGGGAAGGTTTTCCAAGATCATTCATGACTTGCGTGCTGTGGATCTTGTGTTTATTGAGTCTGAGAATGCACGCCAGTTCTTGGGTGCACTTGACGTGAGAGTTTGGGGGATGAAGATCACTTCCATCAATGACAACGCTGCCATGAGTGAGCTTACCATGGACAATCTCTACTCGAGGTTGAAGACACATAAGATTGACTTCATCTCACGTCTTCCCAAGACAGGGTCGATGGCTCTAGTGGTTGACCCTTCTAAGGGTAGCTCTTCTGATTCTTTGGATTTTGGCTCATCTGGACTCCTTGCACCCCTTGAGCAATGAGCAGCTAGAGAAGCTACCTGAGGATGACTTAGCCCTCCTATCCACAAAATTCATGAGAGCCTACAACAAAGTGAGGAGCAAAAGAAAAAGTAGCCCTGTTACCTACTTTGAGTGTGGTGAGCCAAACAACATTCGGGCTAAGTGCCCCAAGCTGAAGGGTAATGAGGAGAAGGACTTCTGGAGGCGTCCTCAAGCTCGAGATGCAAAAGCCAAGAAGCCCAACTACCGAAAGTTCGTCAACTGGGTCCTTGCTGCTCTTGAGAATGTTGATATGAGCGATGTGGACTCGGGGACGGAGGACGACAAGAATGATTCCCATGGCAAGAAGAAGGCCCGGGACTTCACTGGTATGTGCTTTATGGCCAAGGACAGTCACGACGTCGATTCCTCTAACGACGACAATCCCTTTAGTGATCCAGACGAGGTATGCCCCTCACTCAATGAGATGAAACGCGCTTTGGTTGCTGCTGAATGAAATCTGAAAAAGCAAGCTAAAATGATTAAGAGACAAGATATCATGATTGACAACTTGAACCTAGAAGTGGTTAGACTCAAATCTATTAATTCTGCTGATGATTGTGATTATTGCTCTAACTTGCATGATGAATTGACCAATCTGAAATCTGCTTATTCTTCCATTGTAAATCAACTTAAAGATGCTCTAGAAGAACTAGAATCTCGTAAATCTAGTCCTGGTCATGCTTACTTGGATGCTATTGCTTTAGATGTGACTTCTGTAGATGCTATTCCTTCACCTTGCTCAAATTGTGCTTTACTCGAATTAAAATTGGATAGTGCTACTAAGGAATTGCTGAAATTTAGTGCTAGTCACACTTGCTCTCATTGTGAGGATAGTAAGATTAAAATGAAGGAAATGACTGAAATGGCTCTTCATTCCAAGACTGCCTCATGTGAAAACTGTAATAAACTCATAATTGAGAATGATGCTCTAAATAAGACTCTAGAAGAGAAATCTAAAATTGAACAATCCATGTCCATGACTGCATCCAAGAAAGTAGTTGATTCTAATTCTTGTGCCTTTTGTACTAAAGTTGGGCATAATGTAGATGAGATACAAGAGGTGTTTAGAGTCAAGTTCAAAGAGCAATTGGGTAGGATTAGGGATGCCTCTTGTGTGTCTTATGAGGCTTTGAAGGTTGAGGCAGCTCATCATAAGGAAAGGTATGATAGGGCAATCAAGTAAAATAAGTGTGCCTCATGTAAGGATCCAGCCAAAGAAAATGACTACCTCAAAAAGACTCTTGAGAGATTCTCTAGTGAGAAGAAAAACCTTAACATGATCCTCGATCAATCTAAGATAAGTGTAAAGATGAGTAGCCTAGGATTTAGTTCTCTAGAGTATTCCAAGAACCACCTATCTAAGGTTGTGAGAGCTGTTGAGAGTGGCAAGTTTGAGGTAGAACCCCCTGAGCCATCTAAGTTAGTCTTTAGATCTGCAGGTTTTGCCCAAACCCCTTCTAGCAAGACAGATGCTTCTATTTCAGCAGGTCAGACCTCTCAAAAGGTCAAGTATCATTGCATCTTCTACAAGAAGGATGGCCACATAGTTGAGTTCTGCTTCCGTAGAGCTAAGAGTGAGAGGAAGGAGAGAGTGCGTGCTTTGAGGTCCATTAGAGGAGTTCCTTCACCTATGACTTTCTCTAGAGTCAGACAGCCTGTCTTTCATACTAGACATAGGCCTAGGTTCGTAGATGACTTCTTTGACTCTTTTGGTGGCTCTAGGCAGCATTTTAGGTTAGGATATCGTGAGGAGAGACCATAGGTAGCATCTAGACAGGGGGAGTACCGATCTTTTGGTAGGTCGATTCGGAGAGGTCTAGGTGTTGCACGTGTGCATTCTTATGATTATCCCTCTAACCATTTTATTGCTGCTTCTACGGGTGTTCCTAAGCATCGTGTGGCTCAGTACTGGATTCCCAAGTCTTTTATCACTAACCCCAGTACTGAGACACAGATGTTCCCTGCTTGTGCCCTATAGGTCCGTCGTGCGAGAAATGAGGACATATGGCTTGTTGACTCTGGGTGTTCTCGATACATGACTGGAGATTCTAGATGGTTCTCCTCCCTCACACGTGCATCCGGCAACGAATTGATCACGTTTGGGGATGCTTCTACTGGGACTGTGACAACCAAGGGCACGGTGCGTGTCAACAACAACTTCACGCTTAAGGATGTCGCTTTGGTAAGTAAGCTGAGGTATAATCTGCTATCTGTCTCTTAGCTTCTTGATGAGGATCTAGAAGTTAGGTTCAAGAATGGTGAGTGTAGAGTTCTAGACTCCTCGGGTGAGCATGTCTTTGGGATCTCTAGGTTTGAGAGGATCTTTAGTGCTAATTTCAGTATCTCTTCTGCTTCCAACCCTAGGTGCCTTGTGGCTTCTGACTCTCATGACTTAGTGTTGTGGCATCATAGGCTTAGACATATAGGTTTCGACCATTTGACCAGAATCAGTAGCAAGGACTTGATTAGAGGTTTGCCTAGGCTTAAGATTGTTACAGACCTAGTGTGCTCACCCTGTAGACATGGTAAGATGGTTTCTACTTCTCATCCACCTCTTACTCTAGTGATGACTGATGGACCTGGTCAGCTCTTGCACTTAGACATGGTTGGCCCTTCTAGAGTTCAATTTGCAGGAGGGAAGTGGTATGTGCTCGTCATTGTGGATGATTTCTCCAGGTATTCATGGGTATATTTTCTGGCTTTTAAGGATGAGACATTTGGCTGTTTTAGAGAGTTGGTCCTTAGACTAGCAGTTGACCTCCTTGGAGCTTTGAGAACCATTAGGAGTGACAATGGCACAGGATTCAAGAACTCTTCTTTTGCCACATTCTGCACTGAGAGAGGACTTGAGCACCAGTTCTCCTCACCTAAAGTTCCCTAGCAGAATGGGGTTGTAGAAAGGAAGAACATAACCTTTGTAGAGATGGCTAGGACATTGCTAGATGAGCACAGCACACCTAGGAGGTTTTGGGCTGAGGCGGTCTCTACTGCTTGATATGTGTCCAATAGGGTGTTCTTGAGATCTGTCATAAGCAAGACTTCCTTTGAGCTTAGATTTGGTCATAGGCCTAGAGTCTCTCATTTCAAGATTTTTGGTTGCAAGTGCTTCATTATTAAACATGGCAACTTGGATAACTTTGAATCGAGATGTTATGATGGTATTTTCCTTGGATATCTTGCTCATTCTCGTGGCTATCGTGTATTTAATGTGGACACTAACAAAATTGTTTTGACTTGTGAAGTTACTTTTGATGAGGCTAGTCCTTGTACTAGACCCGATGGTGCAGGTACACAGGTCCTTGGTGATCAAGAGAGTATCTTCGTCGACGACGACTCTGACATTGAGGATGTGGACCCAATCCATCCTCTAGTCACTTCTGAGATGGTTAGAGAGTCTGCTTCTACTTCTCCAGCTTCAGTAGAGCAGCCTGTTCCAACCTTCATCGGCGCTTCGAGTGGCTCTGCTCCTACCTCCACAGCCCATGAGGTATAGGCCACATCTGCACCAGGACCCCCTCTTCATATTCAGCGACAACATCCATCTGAGCAGATGATTTGGAATCTCCATGAGCGAGTTACTCACTCCAGGTTTATCTCTCCAGGTTCTCATGCATATTCTGCTTTTGTTGCGTCTTTTGAACCCCGAAATGTCACCCATGCTTTATCTGATTCCTCTTGGGTAAATGCCATGCATGAAGGGCTTGAAAATTTTGAAAGAAACAAAGTCTGGACCTTAGTTGAACCTCCACCTAATCACAATATAATTGGAACAAAATGGATTTTCAAAAATAAGCAAAGTGAGGATGGGTTGGTAGTTCGTAACAAGGCTAGGCTTGTAGCTCAAGGTTATTCCCAGGTAGAAGGCTTAGACTTTGAAGAGACCTTTGCTCCTGTAGCTAGATTAGAAGTCATTCGCATATTGCTAGCTTTCGCGACATCTAGGGGCTTTAAGCTTTTTCAAATGGATGTCAAGAGAGCTTTCCTTAATGGTTTCATAGAAGAAGAGGTCTATGTCAAGCAAACTCCTGGTTTTAAAAATCACAAGTGCCCAAACCATGTGTTTAAGCTCTCTAAAGCCTTGTATGGATTGAAGCAAGCCCCTAGAGCTTGGTATGATAGGCTTAAGAGTTTCTTGCTTAAAAATGAGTTCAAAATGGGAATGGTAGATAAAACCTTATTCACTCTCAGGCATGGCAGTGATTTTTTACTGGTTCAGATTTATGTGGATGACATCATATTCGGTGGATCTTCTCATACTTTGGTATCCAGATTTTTAGACTCTATGAGCAGGGAATTCGAAATGAGTATGATGGACGAGCTGACTTTCTTCCTTGGTCTTCAAGTCAAGTAACTGAAAGAAGGTACCTTCATTCATCAAAGCAAGTACACAAAGGACCTTCTTCGGCGCTTCGATATGGGAAGCAGCAACCAATATCTACTCCCATTGCCACTTCTACCGTGTTGGATCCTGATGAGGATCGAGAGACCGTGGACCAGAAGGAGTACCGCAGCATGATCGGCTCCCTCCTCTACCTCACGGCGTCGAGGCCGACATACTGATTTCTTTGTGTCTGCATGCGCTCGATTCGAGCTTCCTCGTGCCTCACATCGTCAAGCAGTACGTCACATCTTCAGGTACCTTCAGGACACTCTTGATTTTGGACTCTGGTATTCTTCTGATTCTACTCTCTCCATTCGAGCTTTTTCTGATGCTGATTTTGCCGAGTGTAGAGTGAATAGGAAGAGTACTTCTGGCACTTGTCATTTCTTAGGCACCTCTCTTATCTCTTGGTCTTCTAGGAAGCAGTCCTCTGTTGCACAATCCACTGTCGAGGCGAGTATGTAGTTCTGACCATGAGTTGCTCTCAGGTTCTCTGGATCTTGTCTACTCTGCGGGACTATGGGTTGTCCTTAGATAGTGTTCCTCTTTTCTGTGACAACACTAGTGCCATAAACATTGCCAAAAACACAGTGCAACACTCTAGGACCAAGCATATTGATATTAGATATCATTTCCTTAGAGACCATGTAGAGAAGGGTGATGTTGTGATTCTCTTTGTAGAGTCCGAGCAGCAGGTTGCGGATTTTTTACTAAGGCTCTTAAATCTTCTCGTTTTGCTTCTTTGCGAGGAGAGTTAGGGGTTATTAGTCCTCTTGGCCTGTTTTGAGGGGAGGTTGATCTTTTGCATCCATTGTACCATATTGCATTTTAAAATAAGCAAACTTGCATTGTAATATAAGTTTACAGAGCTTTGATTATTATCCTTGTGTGACATGATTTCATACTTTATACCTTGCTGTGTCTTGTGCTAGTTTGCTAGATTTATCATGACTTTCCATGTGTAGCTTAGCTTTTGCCATGCTAGCTGTTTTAAATGTGAGAAAATTGAATTAAAACATAACTTGTTGGATCTGGTGACTAGTTTTGCCATAGTGATCCTCTCATGATTCATGCCATGTCAAATACGCTAAGTTGAGTCTTGAATCTAATTTGAGTTTTAGATTGAGCTATGCTAGTTCCTAAGTCAAGACAATGAAAAATGATTTCTTCTGTGCGAAAAAACTGATCTCACCAATTCTTTCTCATGAGATGGCTTGCCATTGCACTAGGCATGAACTCAGGGGCAGTTTTGGATGACCTAGACCACTCTCTTAAGCTTCCTACTTGGGATGGTCGTGGCACGGCTTGAGATCTAGCACAAGGCTAAGAAAACAAATTGTGAAAATTGGTTGAAGCTTAGGAGGCAGTTGTGGATGGCTCCTAGTCCAGGACTTGCCTTGCTAAGATAAAACCAAAAAAAAAAATTTAGCAAGTGCTAAATATGCTAAGTTTTCTTAATTCCAAGTGCTTGAACAAATTGATTCATCATTGAACTCATAACGCTCTAAATTGACTCATTTATAGCTTCTTGGTTCCATTTAGTTTATTGACATAGCTTGACTCATTTTTGGATACCTTTGGCTAAACTATGATATTGAGCACCTTGTCATGCTATGATCTTGAGCACCTTGTCATGCTAAACGTTCATTTAATCTCCGATTATTGCTCATTTGCCTTTAGCTTTGCTATATATGATTTGTCTTGATATAAAATAGTCACTTCACATAATATGGCTTGGTGTAATACTTGTAAAGTTCTCTTGGGTAATTTTCATGGCTCCTTTTGCTAAAAATGAACTATTTGCAGCCATTCCATTTCATTCATGCTTTATCTTCTTCCATGCACATTGATGACTTTATTGTCAAAGGGGGAGAAAGATTGGTAAAAATGTTGTTTTAGAGCTTGATGTAGAGTTTTTGTGCAAAGTCTTTCTAAAATTGGAGTTTTAATGCTTTGCTGCGATTCTCTTGAGCTGTTGATTTCTTCTCACCGTGATCAAGGTCATTTTGAACAATTATTCTTTCATATGGACTTTGAGTGAGGTTTTTTTTTTTTACTCTTCTCGGGAAATTGAAGCTTTCTTTCTTTCTTTCTTCTGCCTTATCTCACTTATCGATACTATTATGAAGCCAACTTGGTCACTTTCTTTGCATTCACTTGTCTAGGGACCAAGTTGTGCCTTTGCGCGAAAACCTGGGTTCTTTTATTTTCAAACCTCAAAACTTACATTTTTGGGAAATTACCAATGTCTTCATCAAGGGGGAGATTGTGGATATCATGGGGATATACACATGATCTTAGGATGATGAGACAATTGACAATAGCTTTGAAGTTTTGTCGAAATTACTGTTTTCAACAAAGTGTCAAGATTATCGGTAGTACTTAGGCTAGAGGAGCCGGTATTACAGAGCGTACTACCGAAGTTGGTCAAGGTAATACCACAGTACGGTAATACCGGGTGAAGTGCAGTATGTTTATTCCAAAGAAGATGTTTTGTGGAGTTCTGGTCTTCATTAGAAAGCGGTACAACCGCAGTCTTGATAATCTTCTGTAACATGGCTAAGCGATCTGCTTTGTGTTCAGATTGTCGACCATTTTGGAGATTTGGCTTTAGGTTAGGTCAAGTTCATGGGCTTCAGTGCATATGTGTTGCATGATGCATGTTTTCACTAACGTGGGTCAAGTTGTGAACAACTTATTCCCGGAAATGATTTTTTGGTCTATTGCTGTGCAGGTTGCTTGGAGGTCAACGACGGTCAACGGTGAGGATGATAGGGACTAAGCTTGGAGAGCTGAGGTTCAGAACGATCGAGGATGTCGGGTGAGGTCAATGGACTCAAGTATGGCGCAGAATGGACAAGAATGATCGAACGGGTAGTTCAGTGCGACGGGTTGGATCAAGCGGCGCGGGGGTCGGTGCAAGTGCCAAGAAGGTTTCGGTGGGAGCCAGACGGGAGAGACTTGCCGACATGATAAGAACCGTTGATTAACCTACACGTGGCGAAGCAGGCGATTGCTTCATCAAGGTTGGACTTGGTCTTCAGAGAAATATCGAGAAGGGGTATTTTGGTAATGTCACCTAAATACCGCCTTGGTGACCTTTTTGGCTAAACCGCAGTGCAAGACGATGCAAGGAGAAGCGGTTTATGTCAAGAGATTGAAGACGACGCTTTAAGATGCGTGCGTGAGTTAAATCCGTTTGTGTGTGGGCTTAACGGGTGCCCACATTGGAATATTCTCTAGATGCTAGCCTCTAGTATAAATAGGAGAGGGTGCTATGCAGCACCTTTCAACCCTAGCATTTCATAACCCTAGTTGGTGTCTTAGGGTTTTGGAGAGAAAGATGGAGAGATTAGGGTTCTAGGGAGTGGATTGATTGTGTACTCTTGGGTTGAGCTTTGTCCTCCAAGATGGAATGGCTGTAAACATCTATCAATCTTGAATCAATCCAAACAAGTTTCTTAAAGATGAGTTTATCATTGTTCTTGCTCTCTTTCTTTGATGATTTTGTGTTTTTGATGATTCGATGATCTTCCCTTGAGTTCTTGTGTTGATCATACTTGCTGTGACATGTGAGAGACCATCTAAGATCATCTTGATCATTCTCTTCCCACGAGCAAGTCCTTGGATCAGTTTTGAGTATTTACTCGATTTTGAAACAATCTTCGTTCAAATGGAAAAAGGTTGAAATTTTGATATGGATCTTCTCAATCTTTGATTGGAATAGTTCCTAACCTCCTATAGAAGATATGTTCCAGGTTTCATAGAGTTCGGCCAAGTGGATCAAAAGTTGTGTTAATTTTGGATTTCGTCGTTGGGCTGTCCCAGGACAATCGGTAGTACCGCCCGTTTACCTGCGGTTGTACCATTATCGGTAGTACCACACATTTGCCTGCGGTAGTACCGATCTATGGTAGTACCGCTCATTTGCCTGCGGTAGTTCTGATTTCTGTTTCTTCAGCACATCTTTGTGTCTGTTAATTGCTTTGCTTGGGGATTTGGAGTGGACTCAACATAAGTCTTTCACCATGCTTATTTATTAATCTTCATAGCTCTCATAGCTATTGGAGTGAAATATGTGTTGAATCCAATCTAAGCGAAAAATTGATCGAGCTCCTATTCACCCCCCCCCTCTAGTTGCCTTTTCGGTTCTACAAATACAATCAGCGTACCAAGTCGTGTGCAAATCCCTTATCATCGGCTCTAGGTTTTTAATAATTGACAGAGATTCAAGACATACATAAGTCCCCAACTTCCGGTGAGGGCCCATGGTTGTATGCTGCGGTGGGGAAATCGGCACGTATATTGCACAACCGAATTTTCACATATGGTAATTCTTGGTTCTTTTCCACACACTAATGGCAAGGGGAAATTGGATGATATGCAGTTGGTCTGAGTTGGATTAATGCAGCAGCGTGCAGCACTGCGTGGCCCCAACAGCTGGTGGGCAACCTACAATTCTATAAGAGTGACCTAGCAATAAGTTTTATTCTTTTAATTAATGAATCTGCGATGCCATTTTGGGTGTGGACATGTGGTACTGAAATCTCTACTTTAATGCCCAGAGGCATATAATAATCATTAAATGCCTTTGAGTTAAACTCGCCAGCATTGTCCATCCGAATGGAATTAATCTGTTCATCTGGAAAATTGGTTCTTAATCTGATTATTTGGGCAATTAATTTTGCAAAAACATGGTTTCGTGTAGACAACAAGTAAACATGGGACCATCTAGTAGAGTCATCTAACATGACCATAAAATATATGAAGGGGCTCGATAGGGGTTGGATAGGTTCACAAATATCACCGTGAATTCTCTTCAGGAAACTAGGTGATTCATCTCTTAATTTCAGATAAGAGGGTCTAGTAAATAATTTTCTTTTTGCACAAGCAGGGCACATGAAATCTTCATGTCTAGGAAAGTCTGTAGTTTTTATGTTATGGCCAACAGAATTATTAATAACTTTTTGCATCATACCCAATCCAGGATGACCTAGACAATTATGCCAAATCTTAAAACTTTCTCGATGTTTAACAATTGTTTTCATCGCAATATAAACTTTAGGTTTTATATAAGTGTAGTACAATCCTAATGAGAAAGAGGGGAGTTTTTCGACCACTTTTTTCTGGCATCCATTAGACTCAGTCATGAGTAGGTATTTTGTACCATTCCCATGATCGGTTTCTATGTGAAATATGTTTAGATGAATGTCTTCAAAACTGAGGAGGGTGCATTTAGATTCGGGATACAAAAGAGCATCATCGACTGTTATACATGTACCCATAGAGAGGACTATGACGGCCCTTCCAGTGCCGACTATGAGAGCATCGCTTCCGGCGATTGTCATGATATTCCCAGTTTTCTTAGTTAATGTCTAGAAATATTTAGTTTCCCTAAAAATTGAATTAGTGGTGCAAGTGTCTACAAGACAGATTTCCTCTTCCGCCATTTGATCGTACTGGGTTGTTCTAATTTAAAACATGATTTATAATCAAACAATTATTCAATAGGAAATATAGTTTAAAAATGAAATAGAACAAGCATAGACCAATATGATAATGAATTGAATTAATCTGGGAAAATAACACTGCCAAGATTCAGCCTAAGCAAATAATGAAAGATAAATGCTCAACATGAGCATGAATAAAACAATGTTCATCAGGAACTGAAAACTAAACTGATATGCAATAAATCATCTAAGGAGACTACTTCATGTCTCCAAATGGATCCTGGTTGTCCTTATGAAGGTCCATGAACTCCAACCCAAGAAGATTGTCGTGATCCATGAAGGCGCCTTCTCCCTCAGCCGCATCATCAAGAATCATGTAATCATTCTTCTCAACTTCTTGGCTAGGAGACGGTCCAATCAGAGTAGGCTAAGCGGTGAAGTGAGCCTCAACTTTGTTCCCCTGAGTCTTCTTGACTCTACCCGTGGATTGCATGTAGAGGTTGACCAAATGCTGCGAGGTGTAGCAAGTGCTCGACCAATGGCCAGTGCAACCGTATCTAAAGCACGTCCAGGGAGGATTAGCAGTCTTGCTACTTGATTTTGGCTTCTGGGGCCTCCCTTTACCTGCTCCTCTAAACCCCCTGCCTCTCTGCATCCCAACCTTCTTCCATTTTTCCCCATTCTGTTTTGGACCTTTTTCGCGGTCCTGGCTTTTGCTAGCCTACTGAGCATTTGCGTGTGCTTCAGGCATAGCCATCGTCCCAGTGGGACGTATCTAATGGTTTTCCATCAGAAGTTCTGCATGTTTCTCTGCTTCCAGTAGAGTGTACATTAGCTCAGAGTACTTCAAGTACTTTGCATTACGGTACTGTTGCTACAGTATCCGCATATTGGGGGTGGAAGCAGTATCTGCATATTGGGGTGGAAGGTGCACAAGGTTTCTCTATCATATCGGCTTTTGTAACTACCTGGTTACAGAATCTCAATTTGGAGATAAGTTTGTGCATGATAGAGTTATATGTTGCCACGATCTTGAAATCCTGAAAATGCAGGTTAGTCCATTCTTGTTGTGCTTCTAGGAGAAGGATAGATCTCTACTGGTTGTAGTGTTCCTTCAGGGAATTCCACAACGCCAGTGGATCCTCCTCCATTAAATATTCAGACTTCAGGTCTTCATGGAGGTGGTGCCTCAGGAAGTGCAGAGCCGCATACATAGTGGTCTCTTGGATGGCAAGGGCGCTAGCTTCTGGCTCGGTGATGGCAGGTCCAAGATATCGAGACTTCAGGCTAAACTTTGCGTCCATCGAATAGGTGAGATAGTTGTTGCCATTCAGGGCAAGCTCAGCAAATTCTTTCTTTACAATGTCTAACATCTCCTACATTAGGTTCATGCAAT
The DNA here is from genome assembly GCA_036346405.1 of Phyllostachys edulis. Taxonomy (NCBI): domain Eukaryota; kingdom Viridiplantae; phylum Streptophyta; class Magnoliopsida; order Poales; family Poaceae; genus Phyllostachys; species Phyllostachys edulis. The sequence goes on along the minus strand of CM070548.1, from coordinate 72,125,638 downwards.
TATTCAGCTTTACTACATGTAAAATAGAATCTAAAGCATGAATATTGCAAAATTAGTAAATATTAGTTTAACATCTATTCAATGATATTTTCTAGAATTTTTCTATCAATTATTATGAATTTTTTCTAATTAATGAGGTCTGTGGATAATTTTCAGAATTATCAATATGATAGAAAAACAATTTAGCAAATAAAGCTAGGGAAATAAAACCCATGGTATGAAACTTCCCGTGTGTGCTAAGTTTAACGTTTCACAAAATTATGGAAACTCATATGCCTAAACACCATGTTTCTAGGATTATTTAAGGTTATTGCATAAAAATAAATAATATTAAAGCAAATAATTATAAACCGAGGGTCTAAAATACATGGTAACCATGAGATATACTAATATGTCACAAAAATCAGATTCCCGATGGGTTATTCTGCAAGAATATATAAAAATCCGAAATCCGCTATAAATTTCCCAAACTCGAGGGGGGTTTCCGCAAAATTTCCTTAACCGCAGAAAATTCCTCATAATTTTATGACTCCGATGGCCCATTTGCAAATTTTTAGGATTTTTTTTCTTTTTTCGGTTTTTACTTGGGCTAGGCCCATTTTTCCTTTTCCGACCAATCATAGCCCAAAAACGATGGCTACAAAGAAGGGCGCCATGGTTTAGCGCCACCGAGGTGGCGATGATGCAAAAATGCGGCGTAGTCGCGTGGCGAGCCACGACGCCAAGCACGACGGAGCTGCCAGCAGAGCTGGGTCAGTGCAATGGCCGAGGAAGCCATGCGACAGCGAGTGGCATGAGCGTCTTGGCGGGGGCCTATGACATTCCAATTTTTGGGACTTTTTGAAATTTTCAAAATCAAATAAATCATTTGAATTTTATTGAATTAATTAAAGCTTAAATTAAAATTTCAAAAATGAAAACATTTTAAATGATTATAATAAACTTCAATTAAATTCAAAATTATTTTATTCAAATTCTTTAGGTTCCAAGGATTTTATGGAATTTTCTTGAATTTTCTAATTTTTTTATTTTATTCTCTCTCTCTCTCTCTTTCTTTCTTTTTCTTTTCTCCTCGTTTTTCTTCCCCAAGAAACCCGTGCGCCACGACTGTGTAAGCCCCACGCCTGCCTCCTCAAGACAACTCCTTGTCTCGAGCTCCTCCCTCCTCCTCTATTTAAGGCCGACCTTCCTCCTCTCCTCCTCTCCCCACCGAGCTCACGCCTTTCTTCCCCAAATCCTTCCATCTTCCTCCACCGCTTGATCTCTCGTCGGTCAACCAAGTGAGTCACGGTGTGTTCAAGCTCCTCTTCTAATCCCCACCTCAATTCCGAAATTCTGTCACCGATTTCGTCGAATTTCAACGAAGACCTCACCGTGGCCGAAGCTTCTTCTTTCGCGTGTTCCATAGCCATTGGTGATCCCTCGCCCACATTGTCTACTCCGTTAAGTTCGCCTCATCGCATTCTTTGCGGTGCTTCCTCCCTCGTCGCTCAAAGGTCGCCGAAGCACCATCGCCCTCTAGCCCCGCCGCCGTCGTGCACCATTTTGCGCGCCACCGCCGTCGACAGCCATCTCGCGCCGCCACCTCCCTTGCCTTCCTAGGGCCCGGGCTGACCCATTTTGACGGTCCCCGGCCGCCGCCACCGCATGCCCCTTGTGCCTCCTTCTTCTTTGTCTGTGTTCTTCATGTCTTTCTCCAAGTGTTTGAGGTCACTTACATGTGGATCCCATTTGGCATACTCTCCTTCTTTCCCTTTCGTCTCTTTCTCCTCTCTCTAGCAAGTGGTCCCAATGTGTCATACACTTGGACATTTGCATAGAAATTTTAGAATGGAATATTCCAGGGAATATCCCCTCTTTTCTGATTTTCTATCATTTCATGTGATATTGAAACTTTCGGATGTTCGTTCTCCTTCATATGAACTCCGATTCCATCGATTCTTGTTCCTAAATTCATCTAAATTCTTAATATGTCTAATAGTACTAATTTTATATGTTTTGGATTTTATTTGGATTTATTGTATTTATTTGGCTCTTTTTGCGCGTATAGATTCCGGCATTTCCGAGGCTTTCCTAGAACCATCTGCCGAGGCAACTCAAACCTTCAACGAAGGCAAGTTGTAGACCTTTGATTATGTTGTATCTATTTTTTTACAAAAGTATATTGTTTCATATCAACATGCATCGCTAATTTTATATCAATAGTTTTTTGGAATAGTTAATACCTATTTGATAATATGCCACCTTGAATAATTGTGATTGACGTATATCCTTGGACACCATAGGATGGGTTGTTATTAGTTGGGCATTATTGTAATACCAACACGGAAAATGTAAATATGCTTAGTCATGCTTTAGTTGTACGATGGGCTCCTTCAAAATTATTGATCATGAAAATTTGACTTAATAAAATATGGAATTGTGGCGCGGCCATTGTTATTAAAATTTGTTATGTCATGGCAAAGGTTGCCATTTGGTTGGGTTGAACAAAAATGGTTTTATACTCAGGCGATTGATCGTATAGTAAAGGGGATGGATTTGAGATGTGGTTGCCATGCCTGAGTAGTCACTAAGGACTTAACTTTGTATGCCATTGATCTGGGCTATACCAGACAACCACATGTCCTAAATGAGAAGGGCCTAGCTAAATAATTTACTGAGTCCAAGCATTAAGCCTGCATGCTGTAGTTGATAAGTGTTCCCTTGATTATAGTAAATGTACTTCCATATCTTGAGATGTGCAGGTTATGGTAAATGTACTTCCATACCTTGGGTTGTGCAGCATGGTAAGGAACTTCCATGTTGTCGAGGCTTGCATCGTATGTTGGTAAAAGAACTCCACGTTCGGGCTGGTTATCCCCCATAGCGGTGAGCGTCAGGTCGATGGTAAATGACGTCCATGACTTGGGGTTAAGATCATCGGGTGGGCTAATGTTAGGATAAAGTATGGTAAAATTTTGTGAAAATCACTTAGTCACACACCTTCAGAAGCATATGAGTGGACATTATAAGCTGATTATCTCGTATGGGTCAAGTTGTACAACCTCTGCAAAGTGTTAAAAACTATTCGAATAGTCGTGTCCCCATTTATAGATAATGTCTAGTGATTACATACGAGTGGTAGATTTTCATAAAATGTCCGGATGATGGTTTGGTTGGGAAGTAAATAGGTAGTTTACTGCTTGATGTTTGGGAAGTGAACAGGTAGTTCCCTAGTTGTCTCAAAGTGCTTGTTTACTTATGTATTTAATCTTTTAAATTGTGATTTTCAATTTATTTACCGTATTTTCTGTTAATATTGCTTTCTGCAAAATGGTAATAAAGCTATCCATGTTCAAGCATTGCATGAATACTATTTGCATACATTTCCCTACGACTTATTGAGTACTCTATGTACTCATGGCTTTATGTCATTGTTGAGCAGTCACCGAGGAAAAACCAGGGTAACGCATAGTTCTATGAGGAGTACTTCGAAGACCATGCAAACTAGGTCGTGTTCTCCACTAGATTGCTTGTGGGCATGTCGGATGGCTAGTTTTATTCCGCTGCAAGTTTACTCTTTTGTCTTTAAGTCCTGCGTGGCAACTTTGTAAACCTTGACTATAAGGTCTGTTGCTACTAAGTAATAATAATTTGCCTTCTTCTTAGATATTCATGATTTGGATATGATTTTTATCGATGTTATCACTATGTGAACTAGCTACTGATTATTCATAAATCCGGTCTAGACACCGCCAAGGTGGCCTGCGCTGGCAAAGCGGCAACTTCACTTCACGCAGTGCGCGCGTAGCGTCTGCGGTGGCGCTCCGCGTGGCGGCTGCGCACAATGCGTGCATGGCGGCGCAAGACGCGGAGGACGCGCGGCGGCGACTTCGAGCGCGTGGCTAGGCGATTTTTTTCCCTCTCTGGTCAATGAACAGTAACAACAGATCTAATCCATCTTGGGACTAATCTATATTTAGAACGCTAATTAATACCGAGGCTAATTAGCCGTTAACAGATCTAAACAAATTCATGCAAATTACCAGATTAATTCATAGCAAAACTACATATTGAAAGATAAAATTCCGATGACATACCGATTCGGTCGTGTAGAGCGATTCATGTTGACAACGTGTTGAAGAACGTAGTAGTCGTAGGAATTCAATCAACCAATCACCACACAATAGACAAATAATGGAGACACAACATGGGAAACCTCTTTTATTAATAGATTGGTTTCTTTCTCAGTACAATGTGGTTCTATTTAACAACTAAAACCACCGAAGATAGTTTCGGTATTACGCCAACCAACCCTTAAATCATAGTTTCTCGACGGATTCATTTAGGGGCAACTTTAACGCCGGCGGAGCCAAGTTAGCTCACCCGGTGTCATAGGACATCGGGTCCAAAATAATTTTTACTAGGGATCAGCACCCCATGCCCATGTGTGCACCCCCTAGTCGAAAGTCTCAGGCACCCTGACCCTTCCTCCAAAATTTCAACAAAACTACGGACAACAAAGAACCCACGAGGCGATGAGGCCCAACGGTTAGCAAGAGGACATCGAGCGGCCCCATGAGCAGCATGAGGGCTAAGGCATCGTTTGCCCCTGAGTCTGATCGATTCAATCGATCCCAAAACCCAATCAAAGCTAGCGTTGCCTTGCTTCGCCATGACACCTCCTGTTCGTCTCGCGCGATCGTAGGAGACATGCGCCGCACCACACCCAGCCGCCAGTTGCTGGAGAAATCGGCTGCCACCCTCGCCTGCCACCTCGCCGCGATGTCATCTAGTCCCCATTGCCTCGCCGCCGCCTAACCAACTCATCCAAGGAGGCTTAGACCCACTCGATAAGACGATCACCCAAGTCGTGAATCATTACATGGTATTTGCTTTGCTCTAAATTTCTCACAATTCTTTCGATAAGTTTCAAGCACAGGGACTAAATTTGTGAGTTATGGTTTCAATGTGATGATTGTTGGTTGGTTTTTGTCGAATTGTAGGGTTAAGACTTAGGGTCTAAATATGGTTTTTTGGAATACCGGTCTAGTTCATTGCAAATCGGAGGCAAAATTAACCAATATTATTAATAAGTTTCTTCATTTAGATAAGCATTTTGATCACTACTTTTTTATCATTGTATATTATCGTCGGTTATGTCAAAATATTGATGGTAAACATTATTAGATACACTACTATTTAGTACAATGTTCCTTAAAAGTTATATATGTTGCTATATACATAATGAAGTAGTAAACCCCGATCATTTTCGTTCTAGTTTCACCCTTGCCGCCAGACACAGATCCACGGATGTGTATCCTCTAACTTGCAAGATAGCGCCGAACAGCGAGGGAAAGCTACAAATTATTTGCTGTAGTCGTCCTTTTTCAATCTAACGGCTGAGGATCATCAAAGTCACAGCAGATCCATGTCACGTGCATTGGTCCTAGTGAGGCTTGATTTACGCTAAGGTGCGGTGCGCAATTGGCTTACCTGGATAGAAATATTTCGATAATCTACCGTAAATTTCCAATTGTATATTATAGATAGGAAAAAAAGTATATTTCTAATTGTAGGACACATTCTAAATGATTTTACAAATAAGGACAAAAATTAAACGATAAGAAGAGTTGAAAGACCAAAAATATGTTTTTTTTCCTTATGGATATACCATCTAGGTATCCACATAGTCTCGTTCCCGGCTCCTCGTGAAACTGATCCTTCTTCTGTTCTCCATCAAAGGTTGTATTTCATCAATGTCATCTAATTCAAGAACTATAGCTCCGGTTGTTCCTCTAGTCCTCCTAATTGGATTGGTTCTGCACACCATAAAATAAGCAACAAGAATACAAGATACGCATGAGCGCTACACGTGCGATGGGAAGGAAATTTGCTGCCTCCCCCATTAGCCGTTCATTCCCCCTCAATTGGAATATCGAATTTGCAATTAAACTCTCAAAAGATGTTTTCAGATAGAATTTGATTAAGTCTGGACTTTTTTCAGTACAGTCTTTCTATATGGCAGTAATTGAAAATACTCGAGTTACCATTAGGGATTTCTTTTGGTGTATTAAATTTCCATTAAAAGTGGAAATTTTTCTTTGGTATCTCAAGAGAGGGGTTTTATTAACTAAATATAACATGTTCAAGAGAAATTGGAGGGGAAGCAAAAAATGTTGTTTTGTATTAAAGAGGAAACAATTTAGCATCTATTTATTGAATACCCCTTTGCTCGCCTTGCGTGGTGGGTTGTTCAATATGCTTTTAATTTATCTCCTTCTGTGAGTATAGCAAATATGTTTGGGAATTGGTTATTCGGTTTTCCAAAAAATTTAAAGGCACAACTACTAGTGGGAGCTAGTGCCTTATGATGGTCTATTTGGCTATGTCGAAATGGGGTTATTTTTTACAACAAGATTATCATTAATCCCTTGCAGGTTCTCTTCTCGAGTGGGCATTGGCTATGTACATAGGCAAATCTGCAGAAATCACCCCAGAAGGAGGCTATGCTGGCTGGAAGCACCAGGTTGGAGTTTGTGGCGAAGCAAATTTTAAATTTCTATGGACGGTGGTTTAGTCACAGGATTAGTAATGATTGAGTTTAATTTCCAGTCGTCATTTGGTTGTAAGGCTTCAAGCCACTGTTAACTATCTTTGGTACTTTTGGCACTTTAATCCTTAAATAAAATAGGTTATGTACATCTTGGATGCAGAGACCGGAAGAGTTTTTTGCTCTTCCATTATCTAAAAATAAAAATTACCCCTCAATCAACCGAATCAACGGCTGATGGGTAGGGCCTCGGGCGAGGCCCCCCTCCCCATCGCATTTTCTTCCTGTGCGATGCTTCGGTGACTCGTCACTCCTGGCGTCTATGCTAACCGAATAATTGCACACATGACGAGACAGGCTTGCAGGTTCTATTATAGAAATGATAGTTTTAGCAAATATTCAGAATTAATTCCAGCGGTATTAATCATAGTTAAATCATATTTCCAGCAGCATTTAAATGACAAAGTTAACATATAAACATGTAAATCCTCTATGTCATTTAAACAAGATAATATGCTCAAAACATAGATCATGTGGACAACTAAAATCAGCATAATGCTCAGACTTAATAGTTTGATTATTGCTCTCAGATGTAGAGATGCATAAGATGTACTCTTAGTTTTCTCGCTACTTTTGTCTATACTCTTCACAAATTAGATAAGACAACCAGAAATTCAAACTTTGAGCTCTAAGTAATGCTTTACTAAACTGTCAGAATTGATTTCAAACACAATAGACAACAATTTAAACTTTCGCCCAACTGAAGACCACCAATGAATAAGATGACAAAATCGACACTCCAATTAGCCAACAGAACAGTGATCAACTCTTAGTGCATAAGATTTACAGAATCACAAGTTCAGCCTTAAAACCTTTTTGGCTAATAGTAGCGCAAGCAAATAAATGCTTAATTACTAAAGATCACATAACAGTATGATCCATATCACTTAACCACAACCGAAAGTAACAAAATGAACAGCCAGATATCAAATGACAGTAGTAAGCTACTCAAATAGAGCTCAAAACTGAACTAGTTATCTAATCAATTTTAGTAAAAGACATTATCCTCATTGGGCATTAAACCCAAGCTCACATCAATACTTTTCAATATCTTTCAGAACTAGTGTCAAAGCAAAATTGATCACAATATGAAACTTCAACTAGTACTGCACAAATGCAAAAATAATGCGTAAAACTGAAACCAACAATACTCACAAAGCGGGTAGCACTCTAAGCCACCGAGCAGAACCGGGCAAGGCACGCCTAAAGGCACTGACTCAAAAAACCAATCATCCCGCTGTGCCGCGTTAAAACAGACGAGGTCGTCGGAGATACAATACCAATCTTCGCAATCCGGGACACACCGAAAAGAAGAAGCCGAGGTACAGGAGTTATGCCGTACCAAGGAGCACCAAACTCAAAAAACCGAGTGATTCTTCCAATCCAAGATCAATTCAAACACCACTGGATTAATCTACCAATTTGTGCTTCTTCCACTCCTCGAGGAGTCACCAGAAAGAAAATCGAAGAGACTCACTGTTTTTTCAGGGGTTAAAAACTGCGAAGAGAGGAGACCCACTTCTAGTAGAAGGGAAGGAGGGCACCCCGGGTTGCTGCGCCAACGGCCGGCGCACCACTCGCACGTGCCGCCGCCAGCAGCACGCCCCGCTAGCATCGCCACGATCGGGTAGGACTGGAGACAAGGTGGGACCCTTATCCCTCCCCCTATCTCCATGACAGGTGTGCCCCACCTCTTTTCTTTTCTTTTCTATTTCTTCTTTTCGCTAATGAGAAATTATCAAATAGCCCTTAATTAACAACAGGTTCAACTGACAAGAGATGCGTTTGAGGCTAGCATTTTGACAGGTTCATATCTGAAGAACAAACGGACAATGAATACTCTCATAACAGGCTGCAAGAATCGTAGCATGGCTAACATTCTAGCAACCGCGAGTAATGTGTTTAATTCTGACTGAAACACAAAGCTATAGCGATATACTACTTATTTCAATTTGCAAGGTGTCATCACAACATCGAATGCATGTTCATTTGGTAGGGGTTGGAATTTGGACCGACATTTGCACATCGGTTTAGCACGCAACATTGACTTCTTCCTTGAGAAAGCCTTCAAGATTCGGACGACTTGACGATGAAGTTCTGGCGCCTGATTGGGTTCATCACGACCGGCGGCCCGGCGGTCCGAGGCCACGCCTGGAACTTCTTGTCCGTCTCCTGCCACCACTCGTTCGTTGCCACGGTCCGCGGAGTCGTACCTTGTTTGTCAAGAAACGCAACAGCAAGTGAGATAGATGCGGTCTTCTCTCCCTGCACGCAGTAGAGATTTGTGAACTGAATTCAGCTGTGATCACTGATCTGACCTCCAAGAACTTTTCTGTCTGCAAAGTAGACGCCGCAGACATAGGCAAAGGCAAAGGATGCTGCCACTGATCCGATGATGTACTTGGTAGCCATGTTGATGTTACCAGCCCTGGAAAAAAAAAGGATCATATTCTCATGACTGAAGTATAAGAAAAGGCGGTATTGCACAAAAAGGAAAAAAACCTGAAACCCTGAATGAGCAAATGTAGCATACACAAAATGGAACAGTAAAACTGCAGAAGGGAAGTGACTGAGTGATCAGAGCACTCACCCTGGGCAAACAATGTTGATTGCAGAGATGTTTAAGTAGCAATAGAGCAAAATGCTGCCGATGCAAGTATCAAGCCTATATGCAACCCTTGGTTATGAGGCGTTGGTAGCATACAGTTGTTATCTTAGTACTACCTAGCAAGCCAACTTGCCGATATCATAGTCGTTTGACAGAAGCAGGTGGTGCCATAGACCAATGAAACAGCACCTGGTAAATGATAGACATTGCATACTTCCCAATCTGTTCCTCATCCTACTTTTGAACTGTCATGGAAAACCAGGGGGCGCCCGCTGTATCGAGGATAAATAAATACTCGGCATCGCTATATATGGACGTTAACAAAAGAGCGGTTCAGTAGTATACTATGTTATTGTCATTTTGCTTACTCTTATTTTCCTTGCATTACACAATTGTTCAGTATTTCTCTAGGTGAAATCGACCACGCCGCGCCGAGCCGCGCGAGGCAAGTATGACTGTATGAACGGCGGCGGCGTCGTCTTCCACTCCACACGCCGCGCGCGCGCGCATGTCCCACGTAGTAGGTACTAGGTAGTGCGTAGCGGCCACGCAGGGTGGGCGCGCCGCGCGCGTCTGCAAGGGCCAAGGCCCAAGGCCCAAGACGCGCATCCGTTTCTCGCCTACACGCGCCTTCAGCCGCTGCTGCGCGAGGAGGCCCATAGGTCCCATAGGTCGCAACGCCCGCACGGCGCGAACGGTCCCGGTCCCATGGGCCACGCTGCGTGGGCTCCGGTTCGATCGAACGCCCCGCCGGTGCCCGTGTAAACAACCCCCCTCGCCCCCTGCGTATCGCACGGCCGCAACATCGGGACAGGCGGACCTGTCACGCGGATATGTATGTAGCTCCCGTCTGAAGCCTCTTAACTACCGCAGAATCTCAGAAGTAGGGGTGAGAGTGGTTCAGGTTGGTTCAATGGGCCATCAAACAGATCCGAAAATTTCACCAATATGGGCCAACTGTGTGATCCAAAAGACAATAGGAAAATAGGAACAAGAGGTCCAAAATCCTTTTGGTCCCGTTGGATTAAGTGGATCGACCTCTAACCGTTCGATCGGTTGAACCACTCCCATATGTCAGCCACGACCCACGAGCGTGACGTCGAGCTTGTACGCTTTTCTCTCCACCTCCTCTTCCTCCCTCATCCCTCACTGACCATAGCCATTTCTAGAGTTTTTATCGTTTCTAGCCTCAGAATGACGATTAATTTCAAAATAGCCCCAACTCGCCATAATTAGCAAAAGTAGCCCGACATAAGTTGTTACGACTGCGTCTCACAGGGCGGGGACTCGCCGCCATCGGGCGCGCAGAGCTTTCCATGGGCGCAAGAGACTTGCCTTACGGTAAGCAGTGCTTGCCACAAGATTTTTTATTTTTCTCCTCGCTTGCTGAAATATTATTTCATTATATTTTGTAAAAACGAAATTTCATTATATTTGATTGAAAATGAATATCTAAGACCGAGATTTATAAAAAATTTCATTAAGAAATAAGGGCAAGGAGTAGGGTTTTTTTATCCGAAATCAGGGTTTCGTCACAGTTTGAGCACATATATATAAAAAGGTATCAGGACTATTGGAGTGTCTCCACGTTTGAGCGTATACGCGTATATAGGCAGGCAGTCGATGAGGTACTTTATGAAGCTTATATAGAATGTGATTGGAGAGGTTGGGAACGGTCGTTGTGATGATGAAGATGTCCGAAAATATGGAGTCTCTCGTCGATGAAGTCGGTGCGAATGGTTCTTTGTGGGATTCCACGAGAAGAGACATACTTGCAATATAGGCTTAGCGGAGACACGGAACAAGAACTACATTAGAGTATGCGGACAGAAGCACGTTACACGTAGTGACATGGCATGATGGTCCGGCTAATTGCTTTAGTCATCCTCGCTACTACTACGATACACTGCGACACAAGCATCCGGACCATATAAGTACACATGCCTTTAGGGAATAGTAAAATACATGGGGTAGGACGGGGGACTACTACGTAATGACCGACCTCTTCGCATGGACCGGGCCATTTTCCTTCCTTGCTAGCTCGGCATTGAACTCCTCGCCGCCTTCCCTTCCCTTGTCGCAGAGTGTCCACGTCGGTGGTATGTCAAGTCGCCCATGTCTCGCGATTTCACGATGTAAGTTCATCGTATAGTGGAAATTGGAAGAATGATGTAAATTCTTCATAACTCACGTCGTCGACACGGATTATGCCCGGATGACCGGATACCTCAGGTTGCGTACGGCTCACCAAGATGAGCCTTTCCTTGCCCTTGTCGCGGATCGCCCACGCCGGCCGGTATGTCGGTTGTCCATGTCCCGCGATTCCATGATGTTAGTCGCGCCGTATAGTGAAAATCGTAAGAATGATATAAATTCTTCAGAACTCACGTCGTGGATACTGAGACGCCGGCGATCGGAACGCTGGTGTGGCGGCCGGCTCACCAAGATGAGCCTTTCCTTGCCCTTGTCGCGGATCGCCCACGTGAAATTTGGTATGTCAAGTCGCCCATGTCCCGTGATTGTATGATGTAAGTGAAAACGTAAAAGGATGTAAATTCTTCATAACTCACGTCGTCGATATGGATTACGCCCGAGCGACTACTGGGCTCCTTCGGTGCGTCCTCAACAGGGTCCGGTACATAAGGTTTCCACCACACGAAGTTCTCGCCCGCACCGAGTAGTTCAAAGATATATGCCGATGAATGCCTGTCGTACATCTCCGCCGCCGATCCATCGGAAGAAGTGGCAACGATCTCTGCCGCCATTTCGGGGGATGAAGTTAAAACTTTAAGGAAGTCAACGCGACGAAAATCAATGCGCGAAAAGAAATGCTTACGAGGTGGTGTCCGCGACGTAGTACGCCTGCCACGGTGGTGGCTCGGTGTGGGTCAATGATCTCGCCGGTTCGCCACACACACATTGCGGGATCGGAAAACGTGGTGGTCTCAAGCATCTTTCATTGATTTATCCGGGTATTGTAGCCGCTTCCTCTTACGCTTAAGCCAATTTTGCTTCTTCAACATCCTCGCGAGAAGTTTGCGAAGAGTTCATAGTCGGGTATCTATTGTGTAGTGTTGTGTAGTGTTGGGTTTGGTTCAACCCCTTTTATAGGCCCCATGGTTGGCATGGTGTGGTTAATTTCTTATCATCGCATAAAGTCGCCCGTGTGGTCTTGTCATCACGCAAAGTCGTCTCCTTTGGTCTTATCACCGGGCAAAGCCGCCTGTGTGGTCTTGTCATTTAAGAAAGTCAGTCTCCTTTGGGCTTATCATCGCGGAAAGTCGTCTCCTTTTGGTCTTATCATCGCAAAAGCTTGCCCATGTGGTCTTGTCATCACAAGAAAACCTGTCTCCTTTTGGTCTTATCATCACGCAAATCGCCTGTGTGGTCTTGTCATCGCAAGCAAAGTCGTCTCCTTTGGTCTTATCATCGCGGAAAGTCGCTCCTTTTGGTCTTATCATCGCGCAAAGCTTGCCCGTGTGGTCTTGTCATCACAAGAAGATGTCTCCTTTTGGTCTTATCATCGCAAATCTACCCGTGTGGTCTTATCACTGCAAAGTCTGTCTCCTTTGGTCTTATCATCATGAAAGTCAGTCTCCTTTTGGTCTTATCATCGCAGCAAAGTCCGCCTGTGTAGGACCTCCTCAAGACCTCCTCCAGACCTCCTTACGACCTCTTCCAAGACCTCCAGAACCTCCTCAGGACCACCTCCAAGACCTCCCCTAGGACCTCCTTAGGACCTCCTCTAGGACCTCCCTCAGGACCTCCCCAAGAACCTCTTCAAGGACCTCCGTTAGGACCTCCCCTAGACCTCCTCCGAGACCTTAGGACCTCCTCCAGGACCTCCTCAAGACCTCCCTTAAGACCTCCTCCAGGACCTCCTTAGCACCTCCTCCAGGACCTCTGGACCTCTTCCACGACCTCCTCAGACCTCTTGAAGACCTCCTCAGACGCCCCTCCAAGACCTCTTCCAGACCACCTCCGGGACCTCCTCAGACTTCTTCTAGGACCTCCTCAGACCTCATTTGCAAAAAAGTCTCTCCTTTGGTCTTATCCTTTGCATAAAACCGCCTGTGGTCTTGTCGGTCATAAAAGCTATCTCCTTTGGTCTTATCACCGCGAAAGTCTGTCTCCTTTGGTCTTATCATCGCAAAAGTCGCCCCTTTGGTCTTATCATCGCGCAAAGTCGCCCCTGTGTGGTCTTGTCACTGTGGAAAGCGGCCCCGTGTGGTCTTGTCACCGCACAAAGCTGCCTCCTTTGGTGTTATGACGGACGGACTGCCCTCCGCCAGCGCAGACGGACTGCCCCTCCGCCGGCCACGGTAGGGACTGCCCCACGCCACGCTATGCGTCTCGGTGCTCGGCTATTTAAACGCGACCACACACTCGCTCGATCGTTCCTCTCAGGAATCTCTCCCTCTTTGTGAGGTGCCTCCCTCTCCCGTACCTAACATTTTTCTTTGTCCTTTGTTTGAATTCGTTAGTCGTTACTAATGCGATGCATGTTTGAATTTGCAGTCTTTCGTGTCTGAGGTTAAGAGTTGGTAACGTCGTAACGGTAAGTTCATTTCAGCAACGCACGTATGGTTCTTATGTTATGTGTTGGTTGAAATATTGTCTTATTTTTTTGTCAGAAATGGAGACACTGTACGTGTTCCATGGTAATATGCGTGCCGGTCCAAACGGAGTTGATTTGTCCAGCTGCCAGCGCGCCTTGGTAAACGTTTCCAACCTGGCATGCGTCGATTTGCTAGAGCTACGATGGTGCATTCGGCAGTTGTTTGATAGGCACGTCGCTAGGAACAAGATAGTAATAGAGGCGGTCACGCCACCATGGTCCCACCACACGCGCAGATGTTGTGGGGCTGGTGAAGGTGACCAAGATGGGCATGTGGGCGAGTACATGGAGATCGTTAACAATCCTCACGCCCGATCTATGGACGACCCATGGTGTACGCCTATTTTGTTTATCCCGCTCAATCCTCCGGGGCGCCGCTCAAGGAGCCAACGACGCTCTTGTCCCCTCTTTGGTTTATTGACGATGGGAGAGGTCTCGAGAGCGCCAGACGTCGTTACGCAAGATGCTCCAGTTGATGGAGATTCTGGTACTTTCCAACCCAATGAAGGTGTGGATAGATGGCGGGATGCTCGTGTTGATTGTCACGAGATTATCGATGTCATGTCCGAGGGCACCGCCACCAAGATGAGGATTTACTTTGACTCGCAATCCAAATGAGGACGGCCGACGATGAGGCGGGATCGTCGGTGGCATTGTTTCGACTGACACGGACTATGTTCCAAGTCGGTTGGATTGCCAAGCGGCCTCTTCCCTTCTTCTGGCCCAGGAGCACGAGTCGTCGTGGGCCTTCGATGCGGACACCCTGCTTGTGGGGCATCTAGCCATGCTTTGTTTGGTGCATGGATCAGTGTGGCGGCAGTGTTGTGGTCATGCACATAAGCATGGTTAGATGACCATCAGCAAATATGTTCAAGAGAGGCATGCAGGCATAAATAATCACTGCAGTTGTACGCACGGCGGAGCTAGTCAGGGTACCTGTATGCACGGGCGTTCCCAATTTTTTTTAAATTTATGTATATACCTTTACTAGTTATAGTTCCAATTAAGTTTAGACTTCGTTGTAATTTGATAATACTTGGTTCCAATTAAGTTTAGACTTCGTTACAATATGATAATACTTAAGTAATTGTATGCAAATTGTATGTTGCATTCCATGTCTTGTGAATGGTACATAACTACATTATTTCATTTAGCTCATGCGAATTCTATGGTTTCTAACTCAAAAATCAAATGTCTCGTTCTCTATCTATTTATGTCGTTGCGACCATACGAGCTATGTGGCATACTAATAAAATATTATGGAATGACTATACCTTTTAATAATATGTTCACACATATTTAAATTTTATTTATCAATGTTAGTAGCTATCGTTATCACTTAGCAATAATTCTTTTATCCTATCTTTACGCATCAATGGTGCACCCCATCATAAATTTACTAGCTCTACCACTGGTTGTACACACGGCTTCTCTGATTGAAAGGCTTGTGACGACGTACTCTGACGAACGGTGGTAAGTAATGTTGTATTTCAGAGGGCCATTTGGTAATTTCTCAATTGAGAAAAGAAGAAATGGAAAAATAAAATAAAAAGGATGTGGGGCCTACCTGTCGGTGAGAGGAAGATGTTGAGATAAGGTTGGAGACTCATCCAACCCTATCCCATCATGCGCGTGCGACCTGGGCAGTGAACTCACGAGTGGCAGCGGCGCTGGAGGCACAAGTGGCCTGGGCGCCTTGGGCGCCCGCCGTTGGTAGCAGCCCCCCTCTTCCTCCTCTTGTTAAGGTGGCTCCTCTTCTCCTTTTTCTTCAGCCGAAAACAGTGAGCTTTCTCCCCCCAAAATCTTGGTTCTTCTTCCCGATTTGGTTTCGGTTTTGTTTGGGGCTTTGGAGCCGCTGCGCCTCCGTGGCTGAGCCCGACGCCGTCGGCGGTGAGGACCGAATTCTTTCCCTTTTTTGTGCACCTCGGTTCCTCCCTTGCTCCACTACTACGTAAATGCTATCTTCGACGCCGATCACGATTTCGGTTCATCAAAACCGCTCAGATAAACACAATCTCGAGCGGTTTTTGTTTACCCACCGTGCTCGTGTTATTCTCCGCACTAAAAACCGCTCGCAGAAGAGGTCATATCACGAGCGGTTCATGTTTAGAACCGTCTGTGAAGTATCACGACGGTTCACCAAAACCGCCTATGATATTGGGTAATACTATATTGATGCTCGATCACGCACGGTTCATCAAACCGCTCAGATAAACACAATCTCGCAGCGGTTTTGTTTACCCACCGTCTGTGTTATTCTCGCGCTAAAACCGCTCAGAAGAGGTCATATCACAGACGGTTTTTGGTCAGAACCGTCTGCAATACTTCACAGACGGTTCTAAACATGAACCGTCTGTGATATGACCTCTTCACACACAGTTTTTGTTAAAAACCGTCCATGATAATTAACTCATCACAGACGGTGCAGTGTACATATATAGCTCCCCGGCCAACAGAGTCTTCTTGATCTCCATCTCTGGCGCTACGGTAACCACGGGAGATCTCCAAGCCCAGTGAGTCCATCGCCACTCCGTGCCCGGTTTGAGTATCGCCTCACCTCACTAAGACGGCCCGCTCGTGTGGTCCATTTCAGCTATTGTCGCCGAGGAGCTTGCCGCCGTCGCCTCTGTTCACCGATCAATGACCAGCCGCCTTGGACCTTCCCCGACTTCATTGACACCTTCCTCGTGATCAAGGTGAGCTACTGGAGCATAAGCATCCTTTAATTTGAGTAGTTTCAGGTGTTTACGCCGAAATCGCTAGTTTCAGCGCCGCCACAGACATCACCGCTTGTTCGCCTCGAAAGTACCTTAGGCCCCGAGCCACGACTATTAGCAATGTGATGTCACCCTAAGCCCGTTTGAGCTTCAAATCCTACTGTTTTTAATCATTTAGTTAATAAACTAACGAGTCTATGACATGTGGGACCGCCATAGATTTTATAAATAAAATCATGAAATAAAAAATAAGTCACTAACAAGTAGGGCCCACATGTAAGTTAATAAAATCCAGAAAAATGTAAAAATGTAAAAATGTGTAATTAAGCCTCAGAAAATACGCTTTCGAAGTCATCCTTTTATTTATTTTCAGGGTTTTCAATACGAACCGTGTGATGGACCGAAGCTCGATGTACCGAGAACCGTGTGAGTGAAGAGTACATTAATGGTGTGTCTGCTTACAAGAGCCGAGGAGGATATGTTGAATAAGGGGTGAAATATATGTACCGTCCATGGATTGATCATGCGAGAATCAAAATGTTTAACAACCGAGCACGATCGAAGCACACTTGATTCAAGGGGTTTCAAAAGGGTTATACATGTTGGACGATCCTGGTGAAGAGCATATTATACAGAAGTCAATGATATGCATATTATACAGGAAGTCAACGATATGCCGCCGAATGATGTCGATTGTGGTTCCGATTCGGATAGGCTACACGATGACAATCTAGATCAGATGCTTCACGATGCAGAAGGGAACTGTGATGAGAGGGAGTATGTTCAATTCCGGGGCTTGATGGAGGACTCGGAGAAACCTTTGTTCCCGGGCTGCAAGTCGGAATACACAAGGTTGTCATCCGTGCTTAACCTGCTGAAATTGAAGGCAAACAACGGTTGGTTCGACAAGAGTTTTACGGAGCTGTTAGGTCTCTTAGCGGACATGCTTCCGGAGGGAAACGAGTTGCCCAAAACCACCTACAAAGCCAAGAAGGTTCTTTGTCCATTGGGAATGGAAGTAGAAAGAATACATGCATGTCCGAACGACTGTATCATCTACCATAACGATTATACAAACATGCATGTATGTCTGGTGTGCAACGCATCCCGATACAAGGTAAGAATCAATCAGATAATGATGAGGAAATTGAGGTGAAGAAAGGACCTCCTGCTAAGGTGGCGTGGTATCTTCCTGTAATTCCCCGTTTGAAGCGATTTTTTGCGAACCCAAAGAATGCAAAACTACTGTATTGGCACTCAGAGGAGCGTAAGAATGACGGAAAGTTAAGACACCCTGCTGATTCCGCCCAATGGAGAAACATCGATAGGAGGTTTGCAGACTTCGGTGCGGAAACGAGGAATATAAGGTTTGGATTGAGTACAGATGGAATGAATCCTTTCAGTAACATGAGCAGCCGACATAGCACTTGGCCCGTGACGCTCTGTATCTACAACCTTCCTCCTTGGTTGTGTATGAAGTGGAAGCATATTTTGTTGTCGATACTTATCCAAGGTCCGAAGCAACCTGCGAATGATATTGATGTGTACCTAGCACCATTGATGGAAGATCTAAAAATACTGTGGATTGAAGGGGTACATGTATGGGATGCGTACAAACGAGAGAACTTCACTTTACGTTCCTTGTTGTTCTGATGAATGGTTAATTTTAGTTCATTTGAGTTAATTAATTGATTTGTACTGTGAAATGGATGTGATTGTTTCTCAAATGAATGTGAATTGGATGTATATACATGTACTTGTTGTCTTTTCTGCTTGTTTCAGAGGGCATGGCTAGCATTTCCGGAGGCTAGCCAATAAACAGATCTAGATATTAACCAATACAAAATAATATCACAGACGGTTTGTATCACAGACGGTTGTTTATTAAAACCGTCTGTGATACATCACATATCACGAGCGGTTCTACATTAGAACCGCTCAGGATAGATATATCACAGACGGTTCTAATTTAGAACCGTCTGTGATGTCCATCTCTATTTATATTCGGACTCTAGCTAGGGTTTGCTGCGCCCGCCACTCTCAAACAATTAAGTTTCTCAACTCCTCGCTCCCTCCTCCCCGAGTCTGTCCGCTGCCGTCCTCGATGGCGCCTCCTTGAGCCCGCGCGACTCCTCCCGATCCGTCGGACGCCTCCTCCTCCTCGGCCGTGGCCTCCTCCTGAGCCCGCCGAGCCTCCTCCTCTGACTGGCGGCCTCCCCGAGCCCACGCGCCTCCGCCCGAGCCCGCCCTCCTCCCTCCCAGAGCCCACCGCGCCCCCTTCGACGCCTGCCTGTTGCTCAGATCTTGCTCCCTACTCGTCCTTCTCCTCGATGCCCAAAGGTAACCAATGCCGAGTTGCCGACCACGACGCCCATTTCCCTAACTATTTCTATCAATAATCTGTCATGGTCCTCAAGATAATTGTACTTGTTTTAGGAATTTGTATTTGTTCTAGTCGCTTATTCATCCGGTATTTGTTTTGATATCGCTCATCGAATATATTGCAATGTAGTGTGGTGGGCTTGAGATGAATGCTCTATGATGATAATAGTCTTGTAATCAAATTGTTTTGATAATCGGGTTTGTACTTGAGCTCTAATTGGAATGCTTACTCTACATCGATAGCAATATTAAAATGTTAAATCTTAGCTTTATGTCGATTTCATTTGTTCACATAATGTTCTATTTCTTGTGAAGATGTCTTCCGCTCATTCTTCGTCATCGCCGCTCATGTGTCTCGATGATGCACCATCCTCTGGAACAATATCCAACCGCGGTAGAAGAAGAGGAATATCGAAAAGGCCCGGGGGCCGATTTACCATCACGGAGGTCAATCAGTCTGGAACCCCTATCAATCCTCGCCGAGCAGCGTCCGCATTCCGGAGAACGGTCGGAATAGTTGCACGGGAACGGGTTAGCGTCACCTACGATTCGTGGAAGGTGGTGCCCGGACCACTGAAAACTGGTGTGCTGGCGGATATTCTCGCATCGTTCGAGATCCCGGTAGAACACTTGGACTCCGTGCGACGACACGCTTTGCTACAGGCGTGCAAAGCGTGGAAGAACTT
This sequence comes from Phyllostachys edulis, assembly GCA_036346405.1. Classification (NCBI taxonomy): domain Eukaryota; kingdom Viridiplantae; phylum Streptophyta; class Magnoliopsida; order Poales; family Poaceae; genus Phyllostachys; species Phyllostachys edulis. Next base: position 72,106,035 of record CM070548.1, on the reverse strand, counting down.
CGAGAGCACGCTTGTCAAGAACTACGTGGAGAAGGATATGAGGGTGCCCTTCCACAAGTATCCATTCTTGGAAGAGTCCTGGGCCGAGTTTGTGGCGAAGAAGACGATAGATGAATTTAGGAGTGAAAGTGCGGCGCACACAGCCCTCCAGCCAAAAAAACAAGCACCCCCACAGACTCGGCACCGCTGGGTATGCGGGTAAAGCCCCGATATGGAGGGATCAAGAACAGCAGGCAAGCTGTTCGAATGTCTCCCCACCATTTCCCGGGATCACTGATGTGCGCTCCCGACAGTGGTTATTTGCGAGGTTACGTATTGGGTCTACGGGGGGGAGCGTACTTTCCAAACCCCGCAGACCAGGAAGTGTCCCAACACCTGGTAAGATATCGAACTACCTAGTTTGTAATTACTCCATAACTTCATAGGAAGTGAAATGACATGTCGGGCTATTGCAGGTAACGCTGAGTGCACAATCTTCCCAATGCTCATTCCGGACAGACAGGGAGAAGATATACTCTCTGCGGCCCTAGGAAACAGTGAGCATCCGGGTCGCACGAGAGGCGCTGGTGTGTATGTTACATGGGAAAAATGGTTCCAAGCGAACTCCGGATCGTACCGGAGTAGGAAGAGAGCCAAAGCCGAGCGCGATGCAAAGCTACGAGAGGATCTTCGTGCATCCCTCAGAGATGAGCTCACTGAAAAAATCAGAGATGAGGTCACTCAATCCCTCAGAGAGAAGATTCGTGCATCCGAGCAAAAGCAGATGGAGACCTTTGAGGAAAGGATTAGGGGATTGCAACTCCCAAATCAGTTGCAAGCCCCTGCCCCTACTGTGCTAGCCAGGCCCTCCAAACTTCCGAATAGCTGCGTGTCCAACCCTAACCCTACCCCAATAGGTGACGGCAGATTTCCCGTCGATGATATCCAGGTAATAATTATTATCTCTGGAATGCTCGATCCATTGATAGGCCTGTTGGAGTAGCTAATTTTGTATCGTTATGTACGTAGGTGGCTATGAAGTGCAAGCTCCAAGTGAGATATGTCTCTGTTGCCCTAGATGCTGCTTGGGGCCAGGTGTATCCATCTGGTGTCGGAGCTTTGGTGCACGGTGCAAATCTAACGCCAGATTTCGCAAAAGTGAATGTGGACGGTGTTTGTGCCAATTTCGAGGCCGTCCCGATGAAAATTCTCCCAAATGATGAGGTCATGACTCTAGGGCAAGCCGTTGGAACATTCATCCAAAGGCCCAAGGAGGACATCCGCTCGAGCTACCTCTCCCAGTCAACTTCACGGAATGTCTCCGCAACAAAGATCAAGTCCACAGACTGACCGACCGGTTACTCAGACCGACACGGCAAGGGCCCGCCAGATCACATGCATCTACACTCGTGCTCACCGACTCTTGTGAAGTCGACCTATACAAAGCGAGGCAAAGAAGGGCAAATCGAAGACGATTGACTCCTATCCCGATATCCCTTCTTGCCGCTGGCTGAAATTCGTGCTAGGCGAGCCGCTGTTCGAGAAGTTAGACGACCTACCCTAGGACCGGATTGCACGGCATTGCATACATGGTACATGGAATACCCAACAAGCGGTTGATCAACGACGCCGGGTTTCACCGTCAAGTTCAAGGAGGATCATTTTAACCACGTGCATCAAGACACCGTCTTCACGGTGACCTTTGACGACTTGTTCGTCTCTTCAACCTCGACGGATCACTCATACGATGCTGGACACTATAAGTGTGTACAATCACGGTCAATGTTTGTGTAATACCGATAAATGTTATATATAACTCCTTGCTTTTGTATATAGATACATGATCTCTGAAGCGAAAAGAAGGAAATCACCAGAGGTTTCCTCGACCCACACATTGTCTCCGAAAGAAGCATCACGGCGAATGCAATATTCGTCGAGAATTACGTTATAGATTTTTTCATGGCTCGCCGCAACAAGGAATTCATACTTTTGCCCTACAACCAGAAGTAAGTGTTGCACTACTGGCTATACTTGTTGATTTGTACTTTATAAGCAACACGAACTTAGGTTTAATGACCATGCTGACATACCTGTGTAGCTACCACTGGATTCTAATTGTAATTATACCAAAATGGAAATGGGTAATATACCTAGATTCCCTACAGAGGGCTACTCACAACTTCACAATTATCCGGAATTTAATCATCAGGTAAACACGTACATTTCCTCCATAGAAACTCTATTGTAGTCTTTCCTTCCTTTGCAATGGCTAAGGCTAACTTCTTGGAGTCACGTAGGGTGTTCGACGTGTTACATGCTAGAGGATGGAATATCAGGGGAAAGATGTTGTCACATGATAAAAAATTCCCGGTACTCGCTAGCTAGTACACATTAATCCTATATAACACTTCGTAGTAATGCCTCTCGAACTAACCAATTCTATTTTTTTAGTGCCACCAAGCAATTGTCGGGCATAACGTCTGTGGATACTATGTTTGCCACAACATGCAACTACTCATCGGTTCAAGAATCACCAATGATCCTCGTGTTTGTCAATCTTTCAACAATTATTTCATATATACTTACCAATTTATATAAGCATGAATTTAATCTTCCTATCGGCAAAGTTGCGACTATCGATTTAAATGCGTTGGAACAGAGCGAGCTCATAAAAGTTCGATCATACCTTGCGCCATTCCTTTACTGAGATGTGTCATAAATCCGTATGGGAGTTTCCACAAGTGTAGATTGAACTTGATTGGGATAGATTGAACTTAATGGTACATGTGTGTAAATTAATGTACATTAATGGTTAATTTTAGTTAATTGATTTGTGAATTGGATGTGCTTGTTTCTAAAAATGAATGCAATTTTGATGTGCTTCAAATGAATGCTAATTGGATGTGCTTGTTTCAGAGGGCATGGCTAGCATTTCTGAGGCTAGCCAATAAACGTAAATAGATTTAGCAATACAAAGACTACCACAGACGGTGCGTAGATGAAACCGCTCGTGATACTCGATTACCACAGACGGTGCGAGATGAAACCGCTCGTGATACTCATTACACAGACGATGCGTAGATGAAACCGTCTGTGATACTCGACTACCACAGACGATCTGTAGATGAAACCGTCTGTGATAGTCCACTATCATAGACGGTTTCATCTACCGACCGTCTGTGATTTTCTACTATCACGCATTTGTTTCATCTACGCACCGCCCGTGGTAGTCAAAATATCATAGACGGTTTCATCTACGCACCGTCTGTGGTAATCGAGTATCACGAGCGGTTTCATCTACAAACCGTCTGTGATAGTATGTATTACAGACGGTTCGAAAACCGTCTGTGATGACCTCATGCATTACTGACCCATAAACTCAAACGGCTCACGAAACCGTCTGTGGTGGCGTTTTTGAACCGTCTGTGAAGGCCTTTTTTGTAGTAGTGCTCCCTCTTCTCCGTGGAGGTACGATGAGGGCTTGGACTTGCACCAATTGGAGGTAGGATTCGGCTAGCCTTGGCTTGATCTTGGTGTGGAAGAAGGGCTTCGGTTTCTTGTCGATTGGTGCTCCGTTGGTGCATTCGGCCGGTGCATCCTTGATTGGGTCTTGTGCGGCAATTCCCTGTACCTCGACTTCACAAACTAGTGCGTCCTGGCTTTGTGAATTGGTATTGTATCTCCGTCAACCTCATTCGTTCTTAGCGGCACAGCGGGGCGATTGGTTTTCTGAGACAACGCATTTGGCGTGCCTTGCCCGATTCTACTTGATGGCTTCTAGTGCCATCCGCTTCGTGAGTTCTCTGTTTTCAGTGTTGCATTACTTGCTAAGTGTGATGTGCTAGTTGAATTACATTATGTAATTTTTGCCAAGTACTGGGGGACTTTGCTAAGTGATGATTGTGGCCTCAGTATATGCTCGGTGAAGATTTGATGTCAAATTGAAATTAAATACAGCAACCGGATATAAATAGGACTTGAACTTGTAGATTACTTGTTGTTTTTATTGTTCTGTGCATGAGTCTCATTCGGTAAATACCTTCTGTTCTATGTGATTCATTGTGATACTTTCGGTCACTTTATTCATTGTGGTTCATTCGGTCTCTGTCTTCACTGAGACTCATTGTTATGTCATTGTTATATTCTTGTCGATTGAAATATTGTGTAGTTGGTTCAATTGCCTATTGTCAGTGAAATATGAATCGATGATTTGCATTAAGTGAATGATTAGAACATCATGATTTTTATTTGAGCTCAATGGCTAATTTATTTCATATTAATTGTTGTATTTAATTTGTGATCAAAATTGACCTAATTGGAGTAGGCCAAGATCTCATCTTAAGAGGCTCACGTCTGAGAGCAATAAACAATTAACTAAATCTGAGTATTATGTTGTTTTTGTTTGTTCGCAAGTTCTATCTTTTGATTATATTATCATGTTTAATTAACATGAAAAGATTACATGTTCATGTGGTTTCCTGTCACTTATATGTTGTTGGAAATATGTTTTAAATGTGATAATTGCTGCTACCATTATATCTAAATATTTGCTAAAACTGTCAATTTTACGACAAGTAATCCAGTGGCAATGATGATGTGTTAATACACAGCGTTACGCGTATGCAATGCTGGTTAAATTATCAAATTACTATGCTTCGATCTGCTTCCGTTGACCTCGGGATCATCATCTATCTTGTTGAGTGGGGCCTAATATCGGTAAAGTACTATGCTTCGATCTGCTTCCGTTGACCTCGGAGCATCATCCATCTTGTAGAGTGGGGCCCAATATCGGTTCCTTTTTTCTCCTCGACTTTCCATAGGAAAAGCAAAGGGGGTGGCCGTACCGGCTCTGTTTGCGTGCCTCTGTCGTTAAGTACTTAAGTACATCTTAGTTTTGTGTGACACGGTTGTGCAGTGTGTTTTCTGAAGATTGGCGTCTACATCGCTTGGACACCTTCACTCCCTGCAAATTCTTTACCCTGCTACATTTCTACGCAACTAATTTATCTCAGAGAGTAATTTTGTTCTTTACATGTTTTTTCATGATGAACTGGTGGACGATATATACCTGCTTATGTTAGAGGTTCCAAGTTGATTTTACCTATATATAGTTGAGTACATGCCGTGTTGTCGTGTGGGTAATAAGTTCACGTTGTTGCAGCAGTTCTGCTGCTATTGGCGATATGCAGTCAGCAGATTGCAAGAAAAGTGATGGCCTGCTTGGTACGACGTGGAACCTATGTACCAGGGGAAAATGTTGATTTTTCCCTGAGTAATGAGTCCTTGTTAAACCACTACCACTTGTGAAGTATATATACATGATGACAGGGGTGGAGCTGGGCCTTGGGCCTCTCGGGCAATGGCCCGAGGCCCAGCGAAAAAACACCAGCAAAAAAAAAACGTGAAAACCTAGTGTAATTTGGTAATTAAACTGAAATCGTGTTGGGCCGGTCTGAGGCGTTGGGCCGCGCTGGCTCTGCCCCTGCATGATGAAGCTCGATCCCCTTGACAACATCGGCAGTTCGGCACATCAAGTGTGGTATCCATCTAAAGAAGAAAAAGAACAGCATCGAATGTGTGGACATGTCTAGTAGATAGCACAATATATCAAGATAGTGAAGCACGTAATTGGTGATTGTTTTCACAACGGACTCATTCTGACCGCTAAAATGATCCTGCGACGTAGAGAAGACGTATAAGTGTGACAAAGATTATGAGAAGTGAAGCACAAACCAAGAAAAAATGACGATATGTCACTCCAAAGATTCACATTGCAATAAATGTCAGTGTCATTAACATGTGGGTCATCGTGCCACATGCCGGTGAGACATGAAGTAGCTTTTATTGAAATATCATTCCTTGAAGCGGTATATCCTTCTTTTTTTAAATATGGTAAAAAAAAATGCCTTGGATTAATAAACCAGAGGGGTAACAAGTTCACGACCTAAGACGTCCCAACAAAAACATACAAAAGGCTAATTATGCGTCACCAATTAATTCCACTAATCCTTTGGCCCCGCTAGTGTAACAGCCCAAAAAAATTGGTTCAATTTAAAAACTGCATGAGTTTCAAAAACTTTGGCTGCATTTCAAAATTACAAAAGCCTTGCTTAGCAATTTAAAATTTTAAAACAATTTTCCTCGTGTCAAGAATTCGGGATTTGCAACAACAAAAGTTTAATTGTGTGCAAAACCATCTCAGCATTTGAATTCAATTCAAATTAATTTCAGAAATATCAAAAATAAAATTCAAACCCTTTTTCGTTTCCCTCTTGTAACATCCCAATTTTTAGCTTTAAAAATCTTTTGAATAGTTAGTAGAGAGAAAATTCACCATTTGGATTTATTTGAATTTAATTCAAAAGCTTAACTTGGAATTTTAGTACCAAAATAATTTAATATGATTAAATTCAACATCAACAATTGTTAAAACTATTTTATTTGGATTCTATGTGCTTGGATATATTTTCTAGAATTTTTTTAAGTTCATTTGCTATTTTCTAATTGCCATTTGGATTTTCTAGTATTTATAAAATAGAAAAGCTATTAATAATCTCGGAATAGTTCTTGGGCCGAATTCCTCTCAGCCCAATCCTCCTTTCCGCGCGCGTGGCCCGTGTAGCGGCCCAAACGCGTGCGTTCGCCAGCATGCACAACCCATTCATCCACCGTCGTTCGATCGTTGTTGAACGGTCCGATGGAGTTGTGCCATTCGGACTATCCGAACACAACAATCAGTGTGGACCGTCCGATCGTCTTTGAATGGCCCGATCAAGTTGGGTTGTTCGGACTGTACGAATGTCACAATCGGTTTGGGTCGTCCGATCAAGGTTGGACGGTCAGATCAAGTTGGTCCGAATGTCTCCGTTCGCTCGCGCCGCTCAGCCTCACTGCCAGGTGGGCCCCGCACCGTCGTCATCTCCGAGTCGGCTTCATCTTCGCGAGTCCGAAGTTCAGTCCGTCATGGCCATCTTCTAGAAGCTCAATCCGATAAACGGATTCTTCAACTAAATCATCCCGGATTTTCGCGTAGAATCCTATCCTTATCTCTTCTGCATCTGTTTAGATCAAAATCGTATCCCAATTCTGTTTCTATCTCTTAAATTAAAAGAGTCCGAGTTCATTCCGATTTGGGGATTCCTTATCTCGTGCCGCCCGGGCCCTATAAATAGGACCACCGGGTTCGCAATCATCCCCACATCCTAAAACCCTAAGCCATAGCCCCTCAAGAACTCGAGAGCCGCCGCAATTGAAGTTCTAGGGTTTTGAAGCCGCAGGTCAATTCTTCGAATTCTGCCACCGTTGATCATCCTCCGCCTCCGTGGTCCGCACCATCATCATCCATGTCTCAAGAGCTTCCTCAGGAACCCCTTTGTTGCCTCGGAGCCTCGCCGGAGCAGCCGTCCGACAAAACCCGAAGTCCTCTGCCGCTTTAACCTCGCCGTCGGCCACCTCAGTTAACCTCAACCACCCAGAAGTGTACCATCAAGTTCACAATAGCCTCAGCAACGTCCTGGTACCACTCATTGCCAGAGTAGTGTCGCCGTTCGCCGTTGTCACGCGCAACCGAGCCATCGACGTCGTTGATCCGACGTGGCGAGCCACATCAGCAAGCCACCACAGCGCCAGTTCAGCCCTGTGCGTGCGTGTCAACCTAGATGGCACCCGCGTGTGCACCGCGTGTCAGCCGCGTGGCAGTCCAACCAATTCAAATCCGATTGGTTCGGTGGACTTGGTTCACCGTGAGCCATGTGACTGACTTGTGGGTCCCACATGTCAGATTTCTTTTTAATTCTTTTAATTCTAAACCCTCAGGATTGACGTCAACATTGCGCATTAATTCGATTATTCTGTTGAAGAATAATTCGGAAATTTTGATAAATCATTTTTAGGGTTTTTCTTTAGTTTCGAACTTCCAAAGCCCGTATCTTTTGCATCCGAACTCCAATTGAGCCCATTCAAATTTCTAAATTCATCTAAATTCGAGATCTATTTATCTGAGATTTTTATTTAATTTTTAGAGTTTGTTTTTCCTCTATTATTTATTTGTTTTGTTTATTTATTTTGTTTGCGAGTAGACATTGATACTTCGAAAAACTTTGAAGAAGAAGGAGTGCCTCAAGAGCAAAATTAGTACCTAGACCTATTCGAAGGCAAGTTATACCTCTAATCATATTGAACCCAGTTTTCAAAATACTTTGATTCAAATTATTGCATTTACTTAAAGTATTTATTTAAATGCTTTTAGGTGTAGTTATTAATCCAAATTATTATGTCCACCTTGTCTATTGTTATGTCATAATATTTTATCGCCCTAGTTTGGTTCCTTATTTAGTTGGTATTATCATAGCACCAACGTGGGTTGGTTAGATACGAGTAGAGTGCTTAGCCATGCCACGAGTCATCATCTCAGGTGAGTTGCGAATATAAACTTGACTAAGTGATTATGGAACTTTGTGATAAAGCTGTGTGCACTGTGTACCATTACTCGTTGGTGGCATATATTGCACTTAATCAACAGGGTGGAAAGAGATTTAGACAGAGGCAAGTGGCATTGTGTGAATTGATGGACTTTGTGAATGGGAATGGTAATCTCCGTGGTATAGTTAGAAATTGGAAGTCTTGCCTTGGTCAATTAAGGACTTAACTTTATGTGTCATTGAACTGAGCCTTACTGTACAACCACATGCCTGATAGGACATGCCTAACTTAGTAAGTTATGGATTCTCGACATTGATTACTCGGGTTGTAGGTTAGGTGCTCGGTGATGGGTGGAGGTGTGTGCTATCAAGTAGTCGCATCGCAGGATGGTTCGCCGCTTTCCTGTCCAACGGTGTGTGTTATGCCAAAGCATTGTGTTAGGGTTGGTATGACAACAAAGCAAATTGGGAGTATCAATGCTTGAGATGAAGTTTCTGAAATGTTTTGTTATTATTAGTGCTTGCAACACTAGTTGTATCGTGTGTGTATAAAGTGTACAAACTCTGCAGAGTGTTAATCAATATATTCGAATAATCGTGTCTGTGGTCATGGACATGCTCAGGGATTTCACACGAGAGGTAGAATTTCATAAAATATTTGGGAAGGGAGTTGTGTGATCTAAATCATATGGCTGTGTGAATAACTTGTTTAAGTTTTGTGTTCTTTGTGAAATCAAACTATTAAATTATTATTGTTTATTTGTTTTGAATTAAGCTTTCAATCTATTATTTATACTCAAATTGCAAATGTTGCATTTCCGCAAAATAACCACAGAGGCCATTCCTTTGGAATATGCCATCATCTATAAATTGCATTCTGTGGTATGACTTGCGAGTATGGTTGTGTACTCATGCTTGCTATAATCAATCAATAGAAGTGGAGGAGTCTTCGCCTGCTTTCGAAGAGGGGTTCTTGGAAGGTGTTGATCATTAGGGTCTTGATCCCAGTCGGTTGCCTGTGGCGAATTGATGGGATTCCGCTGAAGTTATTTGTTCCACTGCTTATTTCTTTATTGCTAGCCCTGCATGGCTTAATAGTTATAAACTTGACCATAAGGTCAAAATGGTTATTTGTTAATTAAATTACCCGTTTATGCTATTAATCGTCTTGTGTGGATCGATATTCATCGATGTTGACACTATGCACTAGCGTGATCCTAGACTAGTGCATTATACACAGAGGGTCCAGAATTGTATTTTTTTGGGTCCTGACACCTCTTTACCCTCGGGCTGAAACCTTGTCGTCGGCCCAACCCTTTTCTTCTCCCCCTCCCTTCCTCCTAGCCCGCGCCGTCACCCTCTCCTCCCTTCCCTTGCGCACCACAAGCACGCCGAGCCCACCAGGCCACCACATCCGCAGCCCAGCTCCCGCTCCCCCCTCACTCTCTCTCATGCGCATGCTCGCTGGCAAGCGGGCCCTTTCCCTACCTGTCTGGCCAAACAAAGGGAGAAGCATTGTGCTTCTTCCACCTCACGCACACCGTCTCCCTCTCCCTCTCTCGACCATTGCCACCGAACACATGCGCGCCGAGTGAGCCAAACATCGTCAGACCCTGCACCTCGAGCCTTTCCCCTCACACCCCGTCACGACCTTGTCACCTCATGAGCGCATCTAGCTCACTTGCACGCCACTCGCAAGATCTCGCGCCCGAGCCAAGTGTTGTTGTCGCACTCGTCTCCTCTCTTCTCCTATCTATTTAAGCTGTGGCTAAGCGTGTCATCTTGCTCGCCCGCTCCTCCTCTGTCTTTTCCTCTGCTTTCCCCTCATCTCCGCCCCAAGTAGAGAAGGATTTCGTCGTGTAAGACATCTTCCCATCTCCGGCCGCCAGTGTTCACCAGTCGATTTCCACCTCCATTGTCTTGCGCATCATGGTCGCCTCGACCTCCTCTCTCTAATGCGCATCTTCTTCTTCTTTGCCGTGTACCAGAGCCGTCGGAATGCCTTCGTCCCCGTCGCCGGCCTGGAGCACGCAACCTCGCCTCCACCATTGATCTCCTTCCTCGCTTGGTTTCCAGGTGAGCTCATTGTTCCCTTGCATTCTAGTACGTTGCAAACTTGGTAGGCTAGTCAGTGTTGCACCTAGATGACCATAGCACCTCGTCACGCCGCCACAGGCTGTCGTGGAGAGCTCGGCTCGCTGCTTCTTCTTGAGCACCAAGAGCACCCCTCATATCGTGGTAGCCTATAGTGAGTGAATCAACCATCAATTTGTAGTTTCAACCCTCATTTGATAATTGCCCATGTGCACAGTGTCGTCGCCGCCTCAGCCCATCTCCTACCACACCATCACTGCCTAAGTGGTCGTCTTGGACCCCGCAACCCTTTTTGGGGGGTTACAGATAGTCGTCGGAACCCTCTCCATCGGCACCAAGCTTGGCCCAGCCCGACCATGGCTACCCTGTGTTGTTCCTCTATTCTGGAGGGGAGAAGATGACCATAGAGGCACTCACGTGTGGGTCCAAGCTAATTAAGTTAACCATAATTAGTTAACGTTTAGTTAGTAGATGATGTCTGTATGACATGTGGGCCCTCAGTAATTCAAAAATCTAATTGAGACGTAGTTTAGTGTACGTGTGTATGACATGTGGGCCTCACCCCTTAAAACTTTGTGTGTAGACCTAGTATGTAGACCAAAGCCGCTGACATGTGGGTCCCTGGCCCTGTGAACCATCGGGTGGATCGAGTCTATGTGGACCATGGTCCCACCTGACAGTCTCTCGGGGTTTTCTGAATAAAAATAATTAGAAAAGATATTAAAAATCAGGCTGGACCCACCTGTGAGCCACATATGCTTTTCCTTAAGAAAAAATAGTAAAGAAAATAAAAACCCGGCTGGACTACACCTGTTAGTCGCAGAGTATTTTATTAAGAAAATTAATTGAAAAATAAAATGAAAATCTGACTGGACCCACCTATCAGGGATTTCAGATTTTATGGAATTTCTTCTCGGGTCAAATTTTGGAGAGCTCATTCTCCCTCATTTTAAGTTCAAATGACTTGATTTTTGTTTCTAATTCGTATAAATTCAAAACCTTGCTAACAGTACCAAAGTCATAATTTTTGGAGTTCATTTGTATTTTAGTTGGATTTATTTGGGTTCATGTGTATTTATTTGAAGTCTCGCTATTTTGTGCTTAAATAGATTCCAATATCGTCGAAGGCTTTGTCACTGCTTCAGGACAATATCAAAACCAAGTAATATCCACTATTGAGCAAGGCAAGTCCTTACAATTGATCATGTTGAACCTACTTTTCAAATGCAAATTACTTTGCTTTAGAGTATTACTTGCATGCTTATTTCTATTTGTGAAATACTATGTTAAATATTTATACCTAACTATGTCATATGTTGTTATTTACTATTCCCCTCCTTGATTGTTGATATCACGACTACCTTGTCACCCTAGCTAAATATTATAATAAACTTGTCCTTGGCTAATTAAAAATGGATAATGGTCATGCCTAGATATGCTTAGTGGTCGAATGTCGAATTGAATATGACACTAATATTGCCATTACAACTTGGGATATAATATGATTAGTAGAGTGGTAACATGGGTTACCACTGAGAAACATGAAAATGTTTTACAAAATGGTGGAGACTTGGGCGAGTGGATTGAATGAGACTGGTGTAGGGGTTACACGAGGTCGGGTTTGTGGATTATCTCTCATGAGTTGATTAATGACTAAATCATGTACCACATTTTCTAAACTAATAAACGTGCAACCATAAGTCTAGTATGAGATAGATCTGACTGAATAATTTACCGTGTTGTGGTGGTATTGCCATATTGTGGGCAACTTGGGTCGGGTTGTTGGACCTAGGCTGTAGGAGGACGTATCTCTGTGTACGCACCCATTGATGGTTGTGGTGATACTAAGTCGGGATACGTCTACTCCCCCCAACGGTGGTATTCCTCAAAGTTAATGTGTTCGAACGCCCAAGGACCGAACCCATTAGATGATGTAGTATTATGGCAAGCTATTGTAAAGCCATTGTTATGATATTCTTAGTCGCACACTTACGGAAGTGTGTTGGTCGAACATCAAAAGTTGATCATATCTTGTGGATAAAGTTGTACAACCTTTGCAGAGTGTATATATAATCCATTCGAATAGCCATGCCCCCGGTCATGGGCGTAATCTAGAAGGCCACACTGGTTAGTTTCGATAAATTTGGGACAAGAACTTGTTAACTTAAAAATAGTTGTAGCAACGAGATAATTGTAGGTGGATGAAACCTTGATATCAAGAATCAGGTGGATGAAACATGATGTCTAGAGTCAGGTGGATGAAATCTTGATGTCTAGAGTCGGGTGGAAGGAACATGATGTCTAGAGTCTAGTGGATAGAACCATGTGATCTAGAGTTAGGTACTTAGGCGGATGGAACTTGATATCTAGAGTCGGGTGGATGGGACCTGATTAGGGGTGGAAAAAAGCTCGTTAGTAGGGCGCATTGGCTCGGTTCAAAATTGCTCCAATTAGACTCGTTATTTGGTCAAATATTGAAATGGGTCAATTTCGAATGAAATTGGATTTCACTTTGGCTCGGCTCAGCTCGGTTCGTTAGCTCGGTCAAAAAATACTTTCAAATTATAAATAAAATGATATTAAATCAAACTATACCAATTTCGAGAAAAGCTCGGTAAGACGACTACCTGGCTCGATTTCCATCCCTAGACCTAATATCTGGAGATGGGTAGATGGAACCTCATTACATGATAAAGCTTGCTTATACAAATGACACTTTGATTTTAAGTTAAAAGACTAGGTCATAGGCCTGAAAAATAATTACATTATTTTGAGCAAAACTTGCATTGTGCTAAAATAACCATAAAACCACTCCTTTGGCAAGCCAAGCATACATATATACATATACATATATATGTATGTACGTGTGTATGTATGTATGTATATGTGCACACACACGTATATATATATTGTGTGTGTGTGTGTGTGTTTTTGTGTGTATATATTGTTGGAAGAATAATTTTATCCTTCCACTAACAGGCCCACTCTGCAGGAAACACACACATACAAATCACAGGACTACAATTATGCTTAGAAAAGACTGTAATACCCCCCACTTGTACTCATAGGGTAGCTATCCCCCAAGAGGTATTTTGGTCATTTGTACAGGCCCAAGAGCCTATAAATATCCCATGTATTCCCTCATTTCAAGGAAGCTCTCTTGAGCAATAAAGAAGTATATTCAAATTGGTGAGCCCTTGGGGGCTCCCTCCCCAGAGGTAACACCCCGTTGGTTCACCGATAGGAGTAAGGTGGTCTTCTCGGACTTCCAAACCTGTATAAATCCTCGTTTCATTCTTTATTGCCCGTTAGACGACTGACGTCCACCCCCTCACTCGTGTTCGGTTTTTACACCTACAACACACACACACGTGTGTGTGTGTGGGGGGGGGATGATTAATACTTTCTAGTCCCGGGAGTAGTTACTCCCACCTCTGATATACCACCTAAAAGAATTTGACATACTCCTTTAGCACTTTGGGTGTACTCATATACTAATTATAAGATACTTCAATGCGAACCGCATGAAAAAATTACAAGAGAGTCCATAGTTTTTTTTTTCATATTTTGTAAATACCTTCATATTTGCATATAAAAAGGAGTAGTCTAAACAAAATATATACCACTCCTAAAAAGGTGTAAATACCACATAGTGGTCTTATATATATATATATATAGCTCAAATATGTGGATTCAGATTGTGAGACTGAAAACATGATGTATGGATACTTCTATGCGTTCAGCTTTGGAAATGAAGATGGTGGCGATAACTAGATCGTAGTTCCAGTCGATTGCTTGTGGCAAATCATGGAGGTCGTTTTGGTTTATTTTTCTTACGTTGTTGTTTACTCTTTCAACTCGGAGGCTAATTGGCCTTAAGGCTTATTTCCGACTGTTGATGTTATTAAGTACTCTTTTCCTTAAGTGTATGTATGAATATGATATTCATCGATATTGTACTGTGTGAGCTAGCTACTAATCATGAGACTAGCTTGGTATACACAAAAGATCTGGATGTAAATCCGAGTGTGACAGCTAAGCATCAAGTCCTACCATCTTCTTTAATTTTGGCCACCAAAGAGCTTTGTGGGGGGCTCTTTGTTTTGAAAAAATTCTCACATTTCACTCCTTCCAAACTTCACAGAGGATGACAATCGTTCGCAGCGCCTTCTTGGTATGTTTACTAGTCGGTATGTGCGCGCCATACGGCGCGTTGAAAAAGAACCGAGCCCGGTAGGGCTAGGCCCGTGCCGTGAGACGGCCGTCCACTACTGAGCCGCTGACTCTGGCGCTTTCGGACGAAACCATGCGCGTGTCTCTCTCAGCTTTATCCTTCACAAAACGCAACGTAAAGGAAGATCAGACGACCGATAAACGGAGCAAAAAAAAAGGTGGTACGATGCACAAGAAAAAGGTGCCGTGGCCAAGCTCGTCTGGCCTCAAAGACGCCTCTAGGCTCTAGTTATACGGAGGATAGTCTCACCCACGACATGCCACTGTTGTGCGATGCTTTGACACAAATTCTTTGCACCCTATCCACAAGCGGGCAGCTAGCCAGTCTTGAAGTGGTACATCCTGGTAAAAAAAGTCCTCAAATTAGTTACCCTAATCCCCTCTCCTCCCCTCATTTTTACGGTCCATTTGAAATGAAGGTTTAGACTTTGGATGTTGTGCAGAAAACTTCGATGATTGATACTGCTATAGATTCAAATGAATTTTAGCACGAAGTGGACTCTCAATAGCCATAGTCAAATTGTTGATCTGAACAAGATCCAAAAGATGTAATTATAAGCCTCCCGCACCCCACCCCAAAAATTTCCCACTTCCCTCTTCCTCCGTTCGATTCTTCCCACCATTCCCTCCGCCGCTTCGCCTCGCTTCCTCCGTCCATGGCCGCCACCGCCGCCGCCACCACCACGTCCTCCTCCTCCTCTACCACCGCCCAGAATCCTAACCCCCTCAACCTGCCACCATGGCTCCGCAGCCTCCGCTGCCCCTTCACCTTCCTCTGCCCGCCCCCGACCCCGGCCCCGCCTCCGCCTCCGCCGCCCCCTCCCCCGCCTCCTCCCCCACCGCCGCACCCGGAGGCGGACGCACCGGCGCCGAGCTGGCGGAGGCCGGCTCTGCGGGTGACCACGGAGTACGACAGCGAGGAGGCCATATTCGTGAACAAGGTGTCGTGCAAGCTCGCGGGGGGCCTTGCCAAGTTGCGGCTATCGTTCCAGGGCGACCCGCAGGGGCAGGGGGAGGACCCGCGGCAGCTATTCGCCGCGCCGGTGGTGGGGTTCCTCACCAAGCACTTCTCCGTGCTGTACGACGTCGAGGGCCGCAACGCGCTGCTCCGCGGGGACGCCTCGCTCCCCGGCGGCGCCGTCCAGCTCCGCGCCTCGCACGATGTCAAGGTATTGCGCTGTTATTTTTTAATCCATTAACTTACATTCGCACTTCAGTATTATGATCTACGCATTTGATATGTGTGTGCATTTTGTTGATTTAGTCGGTAGAAATGCCTTATAGTTCTTACCTCATTTAGAATAACATTCGGTTTAATTGGTCAAGTTTTCGCATGTAGTCTGTTGAATTGTGCTACCTATATGCTTCTTTCATTCTAATGGGCCTTTTTATTAATTTCTCAGGAGGAACAAGGAGAAGTTTCAGTGATAACTAGGTTGGGTGATCCATCTTATAAAGTCGAGTTATCATCCTTGGTGCCTTACAGTGGTCTGGTGAGTGTATAGGTTCATACACGTCCTTTTTTATTTGATTAAATGGATTATGCGGTTTCGGCAGGGTTCAATCTCATCAGTTTGCAGTCAGTGTTCTACCTTAAAATACATATTTGATCTTTGATACTGATGAGAAATGTACTATAGTCATTAATTCTTAATGAGCTTTGAGACCACCTCTATCCCTTAGAACTCCTTGAAATGCTACTTCAGATATATAAAAAAATGACTACCATATTGAAAACGCTGGCTAGTCATATAATTTTTTTCAAAAGTTTATTTGAAAGTTTGTGTTGTAGTTTTTTATCGCTATACTCTTCTATTGTTTATACTCCTACATGCAGTAGACCATATATCCAAAAGTTGCACTGTTGCAGTTTGGAGGTTTTGCGAATATTGTAGACATTTATGTTCTTAGCAACAGGGATTCGTGCTATTCTTTTGGCTAGAATATGGGATGTAAACCCTGTTATATGTTGAAAAAAATCCTGATATTTTTGCAGCCAAGAGCAACATTCCACTTTCCAATTGGTCAAGTTTCGGTGGAAGAGAGGAGAAATGAAGACGACGAGAAAATGTTGTTTGTATGTGGGATCGCAAAATCTGATTTTTTGGATGGCATTCTTACTGCCCAATACAATGAAAGTGATCTAAGTCTAAGATATTGCTATAAGGTGATTTATCTAATCTAATCTTTTGTTTTATTTTGCTTTTCCGGACTTTTTTTGTTTAATCTGATTATATTCATACGCTCTCTATGGCAGGACAATGAATTAACATTAATTCCCAGCGTCTCATTGCCTTCCAATGCAGTATCCCTGAACTTCAAAAGGCGTTTTGGTCCTTCTGATAAGTTGAGGTCAGCTTATTGTGATTGTTGTCATACCTGTTAACAAATGTATCCATTAGTAATTTTTGTCTTGAAATATCTACGGTATTACTGCTTCTGGTCTTGAATTTTCCAAGTTTCTACTAATGCAGTATGCAAATTGAATTCATACTTTTTGGGCTGCAAATTTAGCAAACCTTTCATGACAATGATATGCTCATTAGTGAAAACATCAAGAATGTTTCAGTGAAGAAAGTAACAAATGTTGAAAGTGTTTGTATCTCAGTTACCACATCTGCATGAAAACTTTGTCTAATTGAAGTTGAGATATTTAAACTATTTAGAAACCCGACTTGTATGTACTGCATATATTAGCATGCTTGCATTGCACTGTGCAAGTTATCTTCAGGGTCCTGGATGTTAACAGCATGCTCTGCATGAACAACAGGGTATTCATGAATCTTAATACTGCAAGACGCAAATGTTCCGTGGCAAGTGCCAACCTTTTTGTTACAAACTAATGAAGGCTATTGTGATTTTTACTACTCTTTAAGTTTAGCATAATTAATTAATTTGAATAGTAGATTTTGTTCTCTCTACTCGGTGTCATTTTCCCTTTGTTTGGTCAATTTCCTACAATTAGTTGAGTTAACATTACAGTTGATATGGTTGCTAGGTTAGGAACAGCATATTGCCAAAGTAGAATTCAAACCAAACTATTTGTAGTTATGGCCAAGGAAGCAAGAATTACTGCATGGTGCATGCATTATCTTATATGTCTTTTCACAGTTAGCTTATTTCTAGTGGATATTTGTAATGTTGATCCCCCCCCCCCTCTCTTTCAGCTATTGTTATAACTTCGACACTGATAACTGGAATGCTGTTTATAAGCATACAGTTGGTGAAATTTTGAAAATGAAAGCTGGTTATGATTCAGAGGTGCAAGTTGGATGGGCTTCCATTTGGGTATGTACATTATAGCTACCTCGTTTTGCTATAGCATCCTATCTTACTTTACTATTGGAGCAGGTGGATTAGAAAAATAGTCAGAACTGTCATTTCATCCTTTCTTCTTTCCTAGTTACTTTGTCAAACTAATTGCATTCACTGAATATATGATATGTAGAGGTGTAAAAATGGTGAAACCAAACATAATGTCCTTAAAGTAAATGTGCTAATCGTGGTCTTCTCAGAATTTAACTGTGCTATATATAGTGACTATTTGTTGAGGAAATACCTAATTAGGCTGATGTATATGTTGATGGGTAAATCGATCAATGAATATCAATGTATCTTAAAGCTTCTAGAGTATGATTGGTCTTTCATTGAGGCCTGTGGTAACAAATCTGTTTTGAGAGTATTTTAACAATATAACAAAGCTTCATTGTCGCACTGGTCTTTATGGCCAAAACTTGCAAACCCTTACTTCACATCATAGATCGGTGATCAGTCGATTGAATCTATCATTATCTTCTGATGGCTTAAAGTGCACACCACCTTTCTGAGCAATTCATGAATTTTATGACCTGTTTTTGGATGTTAGGTTGGACAAGAAGAGGGCAAAGCAAGGACTGCACCAATGAAGACGAAACTTCAGCTTATGCTTCAAGTACCTCAGGATAATTTTCGCAATCCTTCTTTCCTATTCCGTGTGAAGAAAAGGTGGGATCTGTAGCCTGGTGCATTTCTCCACTTATAATACCAGTACTGGGTAATTAGGTATTTCCTCATTGGTCATCAGTGGCTAAACAGGTCATGAATCCTGTCTTTTATCATATACTTTCGCTTATTGTACATAATGGTCAGCAGTCCGTGCTACAAGGAATCTGACCTCATGTAGGAAGTGTATGGAAGTTAATGGTTACATATACCTGCAACATTTTTTCTGGACCAAATTTCCCGAGTGTGGGTGTTGTCATTGTAGTGGTACATTCACAGATTTACTTCTCAGCCATTGGGAGAGCGTGCACTTGATTTTGAATATTTTAATAGGTAGAGATTGAGCTGAGAAGCTGAGGGTGCATGCTTCGATTAGGAATTTTGGGGTCATGGGAGTGGAAGAAAGTTGTACTGGTTCCTACCCATGATACTGTCGCTTGGAACTTGGAAGTTCACCTTATGCTTAATGCATTGTTCACTTGTCACGAATGTTCTTCCACTTGTTCTTCAGTTAAAGATTTTATCACATGATCGGGCATTATTTTTCGTTTCATTGTGGAATGACCCTCTTATGGGCTGGGTACTGTTTATACGCGCAAACAGTACCATGGATACTGTAGCACCAGGATTAGGAAGAGATTACCTTTCCTAATAAGAATATTTATTTCCCTAAATAGTTGATTAGTTTTCTTGTATAGAGATTAGTTAATCGGAAAGGTTATCTATTAGTTAGGAATGTCATCTATTAGTTAAGAAAGTCATCATTTAGATTGATTTTATCCATTATTGTTAGAAGAGCCCTCTATATAAGGATGCTTATTGTAATCGTCGGCATTAAGCAATGAGAATACAATAGTCTAAGTCTCAATTCTCTTCGTCTCCCCCAATCTAGTTTTCCCTCTCCCCTAGAAGCTGATGCCACCCGGCTATCCTCTCGATGATGTTTATCCCTATGATCTAAGGATCATAGCAACTTGGTATCAGAGCCAATATCATGGTTTCTGCTGTCAAAATTTCGAGGCTATGAGGGTCAAGCTGATGGAAAAGGAGAAGAAGAATGCACGGGCAGCAGCTACTGGCCTACTGCATGATCTGCGCTACCGGAGGCGTCTCAGATTTTGTCGGTGACTTCCGCCTCGTCGACTTCACTGCCCGTGGTTGCACCAACGGTGCCCTTGCCGAGGAAAAAAGCCGTTGCCCAACGACTGTCTTCTCCACGTGTCCGGCCGACGTCGTGCCTTCGTAGGTGCAAGGCGTGGCAGGTGTCAGGACCACGACGATGTTGCGCTGCTGCCTCGCGCAGCTTGTCCATGCACCGACTCCTCCTGCAACATCAAGACACGTCAAGGGACCGTAGTCCTTGTTGCTGTCTATTGGAGCATTGCAGACCATCTTCCATGCAATGTTCCATCGGCGCCATGACCTCTCGTCAATATGGGGTTTCTTAGGGCTTCAGCCATGGCCGCCACAACAGCTCGAGGACGAGCTGTCGCGAAAGGAGGAGAGCAGTGTCATGAGCCGTGCTACTGTTCGCGCGCCCCAAATGCCATCATTTTGCTTTTTAAAAAAATTAATGTCTTCGAGCTGACAAGTTTCCCTGGTTCATCATATGAATAATCTTTCTGCATTCAAGTTTGTGTTGCACAGATTAGTTTACCGAAGGTTCTAAGACAGGTGTCTTGCGCTAGCCAGCTGCCTCAGACCTTAGTCATTTTTATTTGGGGTTATTTAGATACATACCATTACAAAGTTCATAGTTAATCTTTCTGCATTCAAGTTTGTGTTACACAGATTAGTTTACTGAAGGTTCTAAGACAGGTGTCTTGCGCTACCAGCTGCCTCAGACCTTAGTCACTTTTATTTGGGGATCTACTTAACTCACCTAGAAATAACACAGTGATGCAAATTACACATGCAGCAACGAATGGCACACCAGCGACAGGTCCCAACACCTTTATGATTGTGTTCATTCTGTCCGAGGAAATTGCTTTAGAAAGATAACATGTCATCTCATTCAACGCAAAACAACTACCGTCCTAAACCCAAAACCTTTCACAAGTTCTATTGACAATTTCCAATAAATTTAAATGGAACCGACCAACAAGAGAGACAGCATGCTTTACAGTTCACCGTTATCTTATCCAAGATTGTACCACATACAGTTTGGAGATACATTGGCAGTATGATAGTATAAGATACTCATAGAAGGCACATGCTTATGATGGTGTTGCCTGAATAAGAGGCAATGCATACATTATAGAGTACAACTGAGGTTGAGGTCCAAGTATGGAACAGATTGAATACTCTCACAAACATTCAAGCAGAGTTTATGTTTCTGCATCACAGCCAACAACAATTATTCAGATGAACTTGGAGGTTTCTCCTTCGGATGCTTTGATCCATAGTGATCGATCAATTGTTTCTCATTGGCCAGTTGTACCTACACACAGATAGGCAATGACACAATGTCGCATTAAAGTTCACGGCTACATCCGACAGGTGCATGCTCATGCAAAAAGCATGCCATCTACTAGCCAAGGAGAAAGTAGGAGTCAATGCATCATTATACTCCGTGCATTATGTTTTGGACAAAATTTCAATGATTAAAAGTTCATATAATATCTTCTCCCCTATATCACATCAGGCAGTGACCAGGAACAGATTCTACTTCGGCTACTCGTCATCCTAGTCTCCGTCTTGGGATCTTTTACTCTCGGTTACCTAAGCATCAAACGTAACGAGAACAATAGATGGTTGGCCCAGAATCTGGCTGGTTACTATTAAAACTAAAACCCAGTTTGGAACTGAACGATAATCAGCCGGGTGCCATTTCTGACACAATTTGCACAACAATTTAGATATAATCTCAACTCATCCTGGTGTTCCACAAATTTCACAGATAACCGGCCGAGAAGTCGTACTGAACAAACAGCATTCAGCAGGGACTGCTCCCTTAAGAACATCACTGCTAGAGTACTAGGACAGTGTAAAAGCATACTAGTTGCATTGCAGGCAAAGCAAGCTGGCAATGGCAGGAGAGCAGCATCCAGAACATGTTACCTTGTATTAAGGTGCGTGGGATTGCCGCTCCCACGTTTAAGCCGTACATTAAGTCCCCAAATCAACCTACGGTGCGTGCCTTCAAGGCTCTGTTCCTTCGCTCCGGTGCCATCGCTTAGCCGGTCTTCCGGCTGCAGGAGCGACTGTGCAGGTGCGTTGCTGCTTGTTTGTGCTGTACGTTGTGCGGCCCGTTCCCGGTTTGCTCCCCTGTCGATTGTTGGATGCGTGTGCTGTGCGTGCGTCGGGGGCACTTGCTCGCTCGTTGGTTTTGGGTGTGATGTGTTTGCTCGCCATTCCTGATGATTTCTTCATTCCGTTCTTACGCCGTTTCGGTCTCTTGGGTACAGCGGATCCTGGATTGGTGCGATGCCCTCCGACTGTGCCAGTCCATTATGGGCGGAGCCTGCGAGGAGACTGTGTTCCTATATAGATGTGCTCGGTGCTTGGGCTTTGGCCTCCTTTGTCCGTCTTCTTCTCTGACCCTTCGTTGTGTTCTTGGCGTCGTTGCTCCTCCAGGGTGAGGTCCGAGTGCTTCCGTTGTTGCTTTACTCAGCACAAAACTTGCCTGCTTTCGATTTGGGCTCAGCTGTTTATACATGTGTTCTGATGGTTTTCGTTTTCTTTGTTGTATGGCTGTCGCTTTCTCGCCGTGTGTCTGTGCTACCGTTGGTGTGTTAGCTCCTACGTTTTCTTGCTGCTTCGCCTGCAGGTAAAAATTCTTGTTCCCAGATGATTTGCTACTTCGTTAGGTTTTGATTTTGGCCCGGCCAAAGCAACTCACAGGCCGGATCAACCTGTTGCCTTGCCCTAATCATAGCGTCCGGTGCGGCCTTGCTCCCAAATCTTGATTTCCACCTGTTTCTTCCACTCTCCCCTTGTCCTCTACTCCTTTCCAAGCAGCGGCGGTGACGCAAGTGGGAGTACGGGAGCTTCCTTCTCCGACAGTCATGGCCACCGCCGACCTCCGTCTCTCCATCGCCCAGCAGACCGGCTTCGCCCTTCACTTCGCTGCCGCCTTATTCTCCCCTTCCTCCTCCGCCTCCGGCGCTGGTGGAGGCGACGCCGCGTTTTCTCCACTCGGTGGCGGTGACACAATCGGGAGTCTGGGAGCACTGGAGCAGGATTTTCGGGCTCCGACTCCAACTTCCGATGCCCATGGCCACTACCGACCTTCAACTCTCCAACGTCCAACAGAGCGGCTTCGCCCTCCGCTTCGCCGCTACCTTATTCTTCCCTTGCTCCTCCGCCTCCGGCGCCGGTACAGGCAACACCGTGTTTTCTCCGCTGTCCCTCCACGTTGCGCTCAGCCTCGTCGCCGCTGGCGCGGGCGACCCTATCCGCGACCAGCTCGCCTCAGCCATTAGAGGCGCGGGTCCAGGCGTGGCCGAGGGTGTCCACGCGCTCGTTGGGCAGATGGTCCAGCTCGTGCTCGCCAATGTGTTTGTGGTAGTAGAAATTTTCCCATGGTCCTGTACTGCAATATAGACAGCTAGCGTGTATGTGCTTAGCATGGTTGTGCTTGTCCTTGCCGTTCCAAACTTCCAGTGTCTAGCACTCCAGATTTCGGCAAAATTTCAAACACCAATTTGAATCGTGTAGCGAAATTTCAGATCGAAATGACGAAATGTCGGCGGTTTCATCCGCTGGCGATTTTTTTTCCAAAAACGAAAATGTTTTCCCTGGTTCTCTCACGGTCCTTTCGCTTAATATTTCATTACAAGTTCCGTACTTCCACTTTAGATGGTGTTTGTTGTTAGTTGCGTGTGTTCTTCATCTGGCCCTTTCATTTGCTTCGCGTATTTACGGCGGCCGGCTGCGATATGCTTATTTGTTTTTTCACTTAGCTGCATGGGGTTTTACATGTTGTTTATGCAGGAATTACTAGGTCACCATCGTCTTTCCGAAGCTGTGTGCCCTTCTATTTGTAGTGACCTTCAGGTATTTCTCCCTGCAGTTTTATTATTGCGATGTTACATTGTCATGTTTGTGCTTACGGTTCGTAGATTTCATATCTCTAGCGTGATTGGTGTTTTTATCTTTTTCCCATTCGTCACCTTTGATATTGTATTTAAATTCCTTGTTATGGATCTGCCTTTCTTCGGATTCGTCGATGTATGATTGTGCATGTCATCTTCGGATGTTACCACTTCTTGTTAGCCCCCCTCCCTATACATGTTACCTCTTACGTTTCGTTTTTTCTCGCCCCTATGAGATTTTGCATGCAGTCTTCGCGCCCTGCTTTCCCACACATACTAGCTCTAATATTCGTACATGCCTTCTGTTTATGCTAATTATCCATGGTCCCATTTAGTTCTATTCGTCCGTAGTCTTCACGCCCTGCTTTCCCACACGTACTGGCTCTTATATTCATACCCGCCTTCTGTTTACGCTAATTATCCATGGTCCCGTTTAGTTCTATTCGTCCGCTTGGCATGGTTGGTTCCAATGTGCTTAATTATGTCTGTACTGCTCTAGATTTGGTCTTCGACCCTGCTCATCATGTATTGCTGTAGATCTTGTCTTCCACACTACATATCCATGGTGCGTTTCAGATTGGTCAGCTATTTTTGCTGTGCCGTGTTGCTGTGTTCGTGCTTACAGTTCATCGTTTTCACATGTTGCCGTAGGGTGTGGTTCCCGCTTTTTCCCTTACAGTGCCCTAGCTGCTAGGTTTCTCTTTAGTATTCTTTGTTTGTTTACTTCTTTTGTTCGCTTTAGTTTTGTGTTCATGTTTCGGTTCTGCTTGTATTCTTTGTTTGTTTACTTCCTTTGTTCGCTTTGGTTTTTTATTCATGTTTCGGTTCAGTTGGATGCATGTTCTCTCCCTTCCTGTGGTTGGTTAGACCGGTCTCACGTGTTCTCTCTTTAATTCTTCGCTGCCTTCTGTTTGGCCTCAGCTGGCTTCTGTTTGGGCTTAGATGTTCTCCGATGCTGAGAGGCCATCGGTGCATCAATGACTCTGGTAGGTTGTTTAGTGAAGACACAGCCGTGTGCCTTTGGCTGGTGTCATATTGCTCTTCTGTCTTGTTTAAGGACACTTGTGCTAATTTCTACTACACTTATGCTAGATCGTCCAGATGACCTGCCACCGCATCATGTGTCGCATTCGCGCCTTGTGTCTGCATTGCAACTAGGTGCGTTTGTGCCATTTGCTCTGCCAGTTTGCGTGCGTTATGCCAATCTGTCTGACCTATCAACCGCTCAACGTTCTCTGCCCATGTTGTCGCATGTTGTGCTCAGATGGATTGTTCCATGCCTACCCTTGGACTATTCGGTGCTTGTTCTTTCCTTTCCCTTTGTTCGTGCCACTCAGCAGTTCATCTAACTTGTTTCACTTTTACTCTTTTTCCCTATACCTGTGACGATGCCTGCAGTCCAGCATATTCCATCAGCAGTTGCTACACACACACACCGAACAGTAGTATCCCCTTTGCATTAACTCACCCTCCTGTCTATCTGTGATACCTGCATGTGCTTTGTTCATGTTCTATTCTTCTGTTATGTGCTGTAGGGGATCACTTCTGTCCCATTGTACGTCCTGAGGTTGCGCGAGAAAACCGTAGGAGGCGGTTCTTAGCCAACAGATGTCGGTTGTTTAGTCTTCAAGGTTATATGCTAGACTCACCTTTTCTAGACATCGTGCCCTACGTTTGACAAAAAACTTGTCCTATCAGTGCCCAATGTGTTTGTTCTTTATATTTTTGGTTTCTTAGTTTCTCAAAAATGTATTGTGCAAACGCGATACCCAGAGGCCCATCTGTCGTCCCTACTTTTTTCCTTGCCAGCTGACTATGTTTAGACACTTAAAGGTTAGCTTGGTCCCCTTAGTTCGTCGATTGTTGCAGACTATACCTTCCATTCACTTCATGTGGCTTATATTTTCTTAGCCTCTATTTTTGGGCCACATTTATTTGTAGCCACATATTTAGACCGTTCTTACTACGGTGCTCCCGACTATGTGTGCACACATTGTTCAGCTATTTACTGGTACCAAGAAAGGGTTTTGAATCAAAGCGCGTTCAGAGACGTATTTCTTATAATTTATGCTGCCGAAGCGGGAGAATTTTCTTACCACCATCCACACCGTGGCCGTCACCATTACAAGATCTTGTTTGTTTTAACGGTGGGCCAAGATCTTAAAAGTTCATGCGGCTGATCAGGGAATACAATGCTCTTTTTGCGTTTACTTCCCTTGGAGTTCATGTTGACAGAAGTATCAATACTGATGCCGGCCCTTATATTTTTCTGATAAACGGTGTTGTTCACCATCGTATTGGTTCACTTCTGCCAGCTGATGGGAACCGCCCTGAGTATGCTAAGCTTTATATATATGATACTCAGAATGAAGTGCAGAACATGCTTGCTATTTTCCAAACTGGCTCGTCCCAACAAGAACAGCCAGACCCTTCTATCGTAGCTTCTCTCATTGATATGCTTGACAGATGCAATCCATTGGTTAGGAAGTTCAGACTGGCACGTGACCGTCTGCTTTCGCCTAACTCTTCGGAAATTAGCATACACCTCATTGGTACAGACAAATCACATGACAGTCGCTACAGCCTCCCATCTTCCTCAGAGTTAGCTGCTTTGATTGTTGGAGATTTCCATATCGATGTATCCACGTTTGACATTGTCGTACAGACACAACACGGCAATTTCAGGCAGATATCACTGCTCCATCCGGCTTTGATGTCTTTGCAATATCCTCTTCTATTCCTGTATGGTGATAAGGGTTTTCACCTTGGCACCAAATTTCGTGAAACCAACGATATCCATGCTACGATTCAAGATGTTTCCATGCGTGAATTCTATTGCTACTACCTGCACTACCATGCAGGTGAACCTAATGTTTTTACCTGCTCTAGTAGGTTGTCAGACCAAATAATTGTCAATGCCTTCTCTTGCATAGAAGCGAATCATCTTTCTTTTCATACTTTCAATCAAGATAAGCTTAGGTCCGATACATACCAGGGTATAACGGATGTTGTTGCTCAGGGTGCCTAGACTGGCAAAGATGTTGGCATTAAAATGATTTTGCCGGCTAGCTTCGTTGGTAGTAGAAGATATATGGCTCAGAACTATTATGACTCCATGGCTTTGTGTCGGTCATAAGGTGCTCCAGACTTATTTACTACATTCACATGCAATCCAAAGTGGCTGGAAATAATTGACACACTACGCCACGAGCCTGGCCAGTGCCCTTCTAATATATCTGATATTGTAACTTGTGTTTACCATATGAAGCTGCAGGAATATCTCGCTGACATTAAAGATGGCAGTGCTTTTGGTCCCATTCGAGCAGGTGTCTCTCCTTTGTCCTCATATCTATTTGTCTGCTCGTTTTTATTAATTTCTTTCTAAGTGGCCTTTCTATCTTTTGCTCTTCGTAGTGATATATACTACGGAATTCCAAAAAAGATGACTCCCTCATGTACATGTCCTTACATGGCTCATAGATCGAGGTGATGGACCTATGCCTACTTTTATTGATGGCCTCATTTTAGCGGAGATACCAGATATTTCTCGTGATCCACTTGGCCATGCTCTTGTGGAAGAATTCATGATGCATGGTCCATGTGGAGACCTTAATCCTAAATGTCCTTGCATGAAAAAAGGGAAATGCTCAAAATGGTATCCAAAATGAGACGACTATTGATGAAGATGGCTTCCCCATATACTGTCGTTGTGATGATGGCAGATTCATTGTCAAGCATGGTGTTAGGCTTGATAATAGATGGGTTGTCCCACATAGCCTACCAATGCTTAAAAAGTATCAAGCACATCTTAATGTTGAGTGGTGCAACAAGACAAACCTCGTGAAATATCTTTTTGAGTGGTGCAACAAGACAAACCTCGTGAAATATCTTTTCAAGTATTGCATGAAAGGTCATGACTGTGCTTCCATGTCGTTCAATGCTAACGACACTTCACAGCCCTCTACATGTAAGGCGGAGAATGCTCCATCTGACGAAATAGCCGAATATGTCAAATCTCGCTATCTATCAACATGTGAGGCAAGCTGGTGATTGTTTGGTTTCAAAATCCATGCTCAAATGCCTTTGGTTGAATGCTTGGTTGTCCATCTGCCTGGCATGACCAGGGTTTCATTTACAGAAACTTCAGACTTGGCCAATGTACTTCATGATCCTGACGCATCTAAGAGCACCTTGACTGAATGGTTCGTAGCAAACCAACGCCATATAGGAGCTCACAGCTACACTTACTGTGAGTTCTCGACAAAATGGACATGGAACGCTGATCATAAAGTGTGGTCAAACCGTAAGAGAGGTACTAAAATTGGCAGGTTAATGCATGTTCACCCGGGCACTGGTGAACTTTTCTATTTGAGGATGTTACTCATGGTTGTACGAGGCGCCACATGTTACCAAGACCTAAGAACACATGAGGGTGTCGTGTACAAGACCTTTCACCAAGCATGCCATGCACGTGGCCTCATCGGTGATGTCACTGAATGGTTTTCTCTTTTTGACGAGGCCATTGTGTGGGCAACATCTTCATAGCTTAGACATCTTTTCATGTCTGTTATTCAGTACAATGACGTAGGTGATGTACGTATGCTATTCGATAGATACTGGCGTACCATGGCTGATGACATCATGAACAGGATGTCCCGCTCACTCGGTAAGCGCACGTATACAATGACTGACTACTCACTGCAAATGCAACTGTTGAAAGAACTAGATTATCTTTTCACTAATAATGGCATCTCTTTGTCATCCTACAATCTCCCGGTACCGCCTTACGGATATGAACATAACCTCGGTAATAGGCTTATTGCAAAGGAGCGCTATTATGATAGATTGGAACTTGAGACACAATCAATGTCTATGTATGATAGCCTGAACAGTGAACAACACCTTATCTACAATAAGGTCATGCATTCTATCTCAAATGGCCAGCCATGTTTCTATTTCGTGTCTGGACATGGAGGTACAGGTTAAACATTCCTCTGGAATTCGATCATCTCCAATATTAGATCACAAGGCAAGATCGTGCTAGCCGTTGCCTCATCAGGAGTTGCTTCCTTATTATTACTAGGTGGTCGAACTGCACACTCACGCTTCCGAATCCCCCTTGATATAGATGATCAGAGCCTTTGTAACATTTGTCGTGGAACGATGCTTAGAGAACTTATAAAGAAAACTGCCTTGGTTTTGTAGGACGAAGCCCCAATGACACACAGACGATGCTTTGAGGCGCTTGATCATACTATGTGAGATCTCCTTTCCTCGGACAATCCTGCAAACACAGCTATTCCATTCGGTGGGAAACCTGTAGTACTCGGTGGAGATTTCAGGCAGGTATTACCAGTTGTGCAGGGAGGTACACGTACAGAAACTATTGCCGCTTCTCTTATCAGGTCATCGCTATGGAAACACGTCCAGATCCTTCGTCTCACCATAAATATGCGCCTTACTACATCGTCTGCTGCTATTGCTGATCAAAACGCCCTAGTAAACTTTGCACAGTGGGTGCTTGACATTGGCGAGGGTCGTATTCCTATGGAGAAACACCCAGGAGAGACACATGCATCATGGATACAAATACCTCCTGAGTTATTGCTTATACCTACCCCGGTGATAATTTGAACGCAATTATTGACACCGTTTATGATCAGTTCACTCATAATTACAGTTCGATTCCTTACCTATCGGCTCGCGCCATTGTATCCCCACTAAACACTTCAGTTGACAAAATTAATGCTTCAGTCCTTCTAAAAGTACCGGGAGCTTCTAGAGAATATCGAAGTTACGACACCATTAGTGATGCCCTTGACCATCCATCTGATCTTGAGTTGTTGTATCCCATTGAATTCCTCAATTCAATAAGTGTCAGGAATTTCCCAGAACATATCCTTTCATTCAAAATTGGAGGACCCGTTGTTCTTCTAACAAATATGAACCAAACAACGGGCCTATGCAATAGCACACGCCTTCTACTAACTAGGCTAGGAAACCATGTGCTTGAAGCTACAATTATGACAGGAACACACATCGATGAAACAGTTTGCATACCAAGAATAGTTCTTAACTAAAAAAAATCAGAGGTGGCCGTTTACGTTACAACGACACTGTGTTATGCAATGACAATAAATAAATGCCAGGGACAAACTCTTCATAAACTCGGTATCTATCTAAAGAACCCAGTTTTTAGTCACGACCAACTCTATGTTGCCGTATTAAGGGTGACATCAAGACAAGGACTAAGTATTTTGATTGAAAATGAAGATGGCTCGACTGGATCAGAGATAAGAAATGTTGTATATGACGATGTTCTAGCGTTCCTCTAAATACTTCATTTGTCTATCGGCTTTTACTTGTGCATCGCACTTCTGGTTTCTCCTTGTCAATTCTACTGTTTAAGCACACATGTGTGTTCATATTCTGTTGAACATAAACATGATTAGCAACGTAGTGTTCTGCTAGTGCTTTCATCCAGTACCTGCTGTATATAAGCATCTAGTGTTGTATAATTATCCCGGTCACTTGTTATTACAGCATCCTTTTTGCTTGTCCTATTTACCCTCTCCTGAAGGTTCATGACCTTTCAATTCATTCAAATGTATTTTATTGAAAGTTAAAACCAAAGGAATTGTTTCAATGCTGAAAAAGGTTCACTGCCATTATAAACTGTGGGCATTGTCTCTACTAAACATGCTTACCATTGATTACATACTCTTCTCACTCCGTAGAGCTAATCTGTGTTGTGTTTAGCTTTCCAATATTATAACATGGCAGCACCACATAAAATAATTCAGCAGTTTCACATTTCCATTTTAATGATTGGGTGTAACAGGTATATGTGCATGGTATAAATGCCAGTTGTAGATTGCCATTATTTCATATTTTCTTTGGGTTAAAAATAGCTGCATTCTATGTCATCTATTAATGTGTGTCGAACGAATGTTTTATCTGGCAACATGACACACTATCCTTTGTTGTTTCAGGAAAAGGGATATCTAAATTCTGTGCCAGACATCTGCATGTGGAAATATTATGCAATGAAACATATTCCTATGATGATTTAGATACTTCTATTCAGAAAGCACATTCTGAGATCTTCAAGCAATAGTATGATTTTGATCCTTTATCCACGCTTTCCAAAATATGCTACATATCCTAGGTTTCAACAGTTTCTCGCTCAGTGATTCTTACTGCATATACATCCGCACATGTTTAAAGATTATGAATTCTCAAAGGCTACACATCACACAACATGTTCTCAAATAATTTATCTATTTGCTCATACTATAAACATCAACTGTATGAACATGTCTGTCTTCAATGCGCTACTCATTTCCCATTGCAATACTCATGAGACTGACTTTCCTCTTTATATTTCATTTTAACTAGATGCAGTACGTTCTACTAAAAGATGTGACACAGGAATCACATCGTTGGCATGTTCGTGTAAGAGCAACTCGCTTCTCCAAATATGCAGATGATAGCGCTCCTAGAAAGGTCCTTCGCCTTGATTTTGTTCTTTTAGACGAGCAGGTCAGCCTCCCTCTATACAAGTTATTTTTCCTCACACACCACTGATTACACACTATCTCTATTTATCTTAACTAACATGGCAACACCATAGAAGCCCAGATTCTAGGAAGGCACCTTTCCCTGTTCACCTTGTCCCTAAAAGAAAACAGCGTCTACTTTATTGAATACTTCGAAGTAGCTAATGCTAAAGCGTCCTATCAAGCAGTTGACTTCCCTGTTATGTCTAGATTTACCAGACACACAAAGATCAATGAGATAATAGTTGTGCCAAATGATTTCCCAAAGTATGCATGCACAGTTGTTTCATTTGATGTGCTGCGAACGCGTCTAGGACAGAACCAGTTCCTTTCAGGTTAGTAACATCCCGTGAATCCCTCTTTTAAAACTACGTATAACTTTCATGCATATTTGTGTTCTGTAACAAATGCTATTAATTCATAGATACCATTGGCCTTATCACGGGGATCTCTCGCATTAAAACAGTGCTTGCAAAAGGAATCACAAAGACAATTCGTAATATCAACATCACTGATGGCAGGTATTCCTCGATTTTTCGCCCTCTATTTGATACCTAAATATTGCTATTGTCATCTGAGAAATAAACACTTCCCAATTAAAAAAATAGGGAGACAGCCTGTGTTACTTTATGCGGAACACACACCACTGAATTTGATGCACCTAGACTACAAGCTGCAGCAAAAAACAGACCTGTTGTTGTGCTCTTTGTTGGCTTTACTGCTAGACTCTACGAAGGTACAGGCAACCTACATTTACATACATACTTACATTAGCCATACACAAAGTTACAGATGTATACTGCCATCACACAGCTATCTTATTAACATTAAAAAAACTATATAGGTCAGCTGTCACTGCAAGGCAGCACTATCTGCAAATGGTATACTAACACTGACCTACCTGAGGTGCTTGCTCTGCAGAACAGGTCAGTATAACATAAGCTTGATTTCTTCACCTTACAGTTTTTAGTATTTCATCAGATTCATGCCTATACAAGAAGTCAGATCTGATAACTTTGTTAAAAGCAGTAGAATAGATATTATTCAGATTTTACTCTTTGGTCTTTATTGAGCATAGTACTCAACTTTAGACTACTTTACAAAATGGCAAATATAATATGAGGTTATCCTTTGGATCATGAGGGACGGATGTTCACAATTATCAACTAAAGCATTTCATCTGTATTAACAACATGTCAGGTTTTTTTGTATAGTGCAACAGATATTTGGATGAATGAAAAACGTACACTCCATTAGGCAACCTTACATACACCGAAATGGTCATAGCCATAGAAACTATGTATCTCCCATTAGGCAATATTACATAAACTAAAAAGTCATGCACTGAAATTATGTGCTCCTACATGATACACAAAAAACCTAACAAAAAGAAGCTATGGTCACATGTTTTTACAACATGGACATAACACCTATCAAAATAAGCAGCTGCTCACGGTAATGGCCTGGTACATAAATGGTGAGCTCATGGTAACGTTAGACCAACGAAATTTGGTACTATTCATTCAAAAACATCACAATTTTGAACTATCGTTCCAACGAACAACGGAATACTGATTGTGCAAACGAAATACACCAACAATGTGAATGGTTAAATTGATCACAAAATTACAAAATACTTCTTTATGTAAGATATTG
The DNA here is from genome assembly GCA_036346405.1 of Phyllostachys edulis. Taxonomy (NCBI): domain Eukaryota; kingdom Viridiplantae; phylum Streptophyta; class Magnoliopsida; order Poales; family Poaceae; genus Phyllostachys; species Phyllostachys edulis. Next base: position 72,073,077 of record CM070548.1, on the reverse strand, counting down.
AAACATGTGCTGTAGTAATTTCTAAATAGTTCTTCGAAGTCACAAGAACATGCAAACACCAAGTAATAAGAACATGCAAACACCGATCCAAGAACATCCAAGAACACATATGATGAAGACAGCTCATGATACATCTAACCTCTATGATGAACTATGATTGATGAATGATGAACACTGATCCAAGAACACTAAGCTACCCAGTTCATTTAGCCATGAACTTATTTTTAACATAAATATCTAATAAATCAATAGACTAATAGCAGCATGATAGAAAAAGAACCCAATAGCTTCCAGTCAGTCTACATGAAAATTTCATTAAAGACATGGAAGAAACATGGCAAAGAAAAGTTCTTTATATTATTTATTGGCCATACAGTAGTACAATGCACTTTGTGTAAGAAATTACAGTTTACTTTCTTTGAAATCACAAAAAATAGATATTGTAAAATCTTGAAATCTGTGCGACACATTGTTTTTTACATGTTATCATCTTTGCCCTCAGCTTTCAGCCATACCTCATCAAAATAAATGGTTTGGCCAAAGCCAAAGTCAGATGGCACCAATACCCATGACAGTCCATGAACTAACAACCTTGAATGCACACAAAGTTGTGGTATGCTGCCCTCCACACAACTTAACTACAATATATCACCAAATATTTTTGTACATTCTCTAACACCTTCACACCTACCAAAACACAAATGACAGGGACAAACATACACTGTTGCCATCGCGACCAAAGAACTCACCCCAAACGAAGCCTGGTGGTACCTAGCCTGTGGCGGTTGCAAAAGGACTACAGTTCGAACCGCTGAAGGTTACAAATGTGCAAGGTGCAGTGACTTGACAGCTGAACCAAGGTACTTACTGAAACACATTTTCTGCCCTTTCCATTCTACTGCTATGTCTATGTACTTGCTGCACCCACCTCAAACCATCTACCTTACACACTTTATATGTAGATACAAGGTTCCTGTGCGCGGTATCGATATAGCCAACATTGACAAAGCTAACGCACCGATGGCAGAGTTTGTGTTCTTTGGAGATGTAGGACAAGAATTGGTAGGAATCCCAACGTTACACCTTGCAACAGCTGCTGCCACCATCACTGGTTTCATACCACCTGAGATAACAAGACTCTATGGACGTTAGTATAACCTAAAAGTCAGTGGATCACGTGGATCGCTTCAAAGAATATCTGCATCATTCCAAGTTGATAGCTTCAGTGTCATACCCACAAAGCCTTTGGCTCCATTCCTTCCTGCAGTACACACCGAAGCTTCAAAAGATGCTGCCCCTGCCTGTCAGGCAATTGCTAGCTCATCGAAGCATACAACTGAACACCAACTTCTTTTACTAAGCCCCATTTCAGCACAAACAGAACACACTCTATCCCCAGCTCCAACAACCAGCACATTGCCACAGACAGCACCAAAACAACCTGAATTGCACACGCCTCCATCCCTAGAAATCAGCAAGGTTGGAACCATCATCATACAGCTTACAAACATATACTTAATTTCCCATGTGTACAAACCCCCTGCATCAAGCCACTCTGAGATACTTAACTTTTTATATTGCAGTCTGCAAAACGTCCTGCTCAGGACAGCTTGCTGCTATCTTCAGATGCTGAGGCCATTGCAAGGTACTCCTACTTGAAACTGCTATTACAATTCATTAGATAATAACTGCAGGTCTAAATCACATAGCAAACTGATATTTCCCTCTTTGCAGTAACTTGGAACGAACAAAGAAACCCTTTGCTGTCAGGAAAATCGACATGGATACACTGCCAGACAACTAGAACAACATGTTAGCCAAAAATAATAATTGCTCCTTGTTTTAAACATCACTGACTACCGTGCTTACTCTTCTATAGGAAATTCCTTTTTGGCAGGCATCTTATGTACAAAGTAAGCAATGTGAAATCAGCGATGCCTATGTACAAAGTAAGCAATATGAAATTAGCACGCTACGCCTTTTGTAACCAGCGACCGTGCTGACAATGCTTTACGCAAAACGAATTGCAGCAAAAAAAATAGTTGCACGTGCCTTTTGACCTTCCGTTCATTTTGGGAACTAGGCTGAACGGAGATCAGCCAACTTTTATATTGTTTCCTATCCCCTGTCATACTGCCTATGCATATTTACTATCATTCTCAACTGCAATGTGCACTGCAAACTCTATGTATTACCTATCCTATCATGCTGACGACAGCTATATGTACGTACCAAACCATAATTAGAGTTCCCAGGTTCACATTATGTTACATTCCTTGTTGAATCACTACCAAAAAAAAAATCTATGTTTTGTCCTATATACTACATGTTTGGTCCACTCCATTCTTCCCTATGCCGACCTTAATTTGCTGATATACCATAATTTGCGGTTGTTTAATTCATTTCTTTAGACAAGCAATTAAAAGTTGAAGTGCCTGAGCTACCGGTTGTCAATAGAACTCCACCTATGCCTGAGATGTGATTGCTTTACAACATGCAGAGGAAATTAGGAAATAAGATTTTTATTATGAATACTCAGCATAGCTCTAATTGGTGTATCCAGTATCCATCGCTAGCTAAGCCATTTATTTTTGAAATCTGGTGCCCACAGCTTGGTGCAAGGATTGCATAGAAGAGTTATGCAACCATTCCTTTTACTGCGCAATGTATACTGCATAAATAACGTTATCTAAAATATTTGACTTTTCGAGTTTGGGTCTTCTCAATTCCATAAGCTGTGTCATTATTCAACAGTAAGTTGTGTTCTTGCTGTGGAGCTCCGGTTCTACAGTACAAGACTTGAGGTTATATTGAAACTATTTAACTTGAAGAAAATAGTACATATTGCTTCCACTACGGCGCTATCTAACATAATAAGTTTTGTTTAATTTTGAGGAGCTCATTTCATGTCATATACATTGTACAGAAACTATACATGACTGAGAACAATATTATAGCCTTTCATTGCCTGATTTGGTTCTTCCATAAGACTAATGCCTAAACAGTTGTTGTTCCATCAGGATCAAACACTGTAGATCTATAAACATAGGAACATAGGTAGCGTCTCTGGAATCAAATTTTACATAAATTATTTAGAAAATTATGAATTGTTGACTAATTTTAGAATGAATTGAAATACGAGAGCAACAAAATTTCAACTAACCTCACAACATCAACCTAAGAGAGGGGTGGTGTGCGTGATAGCCTTCAGAATTTTGTTCTCCAGTTAATCCACAGCAACCCACATAGAACTCTGCTTGTGTAAGAGTTCCCTGTGCCCCGCCTTCTTTTGCGCTTTGAGCTTCTCCTTCTCCCTCCAGCTTTTCCTATAAAATACTTGCGCTTCCAGATAAAAAAACTAACTATTGACCTATCCATTTCCCCTATCTCATTCATTGCGAAATACTCAGCTTGTACCATTCTTACTTGGTAACCAAAAAAAGGAACATCTCTCTTTCTATCTCTTAAAAAAACTATTTAATACAGATTGTATTACAAGAGGAAAACACCGACCAGGTCTGCTACTTTGGTATCTGTAGCTGCGCGTGTAAACACTACTCGTTCCATTGCCTAACAAAGGAACAAGAAAGCGAGCATGACTGCATGGGATTGGATTCAGAGCCAATCACTCAGTTTTCAGACGAACCACGCATCCACTCTCGGTAGAGATTCGCACGGAATCGGCCTGAGCGAATCCGAATCACGGAAGAGATAGTAAACAAGTAAGGATCGCATCACCGCCCTCCCTGAATCTACTAGCCTAAGGAGTCCGGCAGGTCCAGATGGGAGAGAGGGAATATAGGCGATTAAGCGAGAAGGCCCTGATGCTGGTGTTACCTTGCAGATGGGGCAGATGACCTTGAGGCCGACGGCGCGGGCCTCGAGCTGGGACCCCTTGGCCTTCTGGTTCTTCTCCGCGTTCCGCCGCTGCGCGTCGATCTTCTGCTTCCCGCGCGTCATCGTCCTCCTTCTCCTACGATCGACCCCTCCCCCTCTTTCTCTCCGGTCGGCGATCCCAATCCCCAACGACCAACACAAGCCTGCCTCGGCGCTCAGTAGGCAGCACCCTGGGCCTGGATGGCCGGCTCTGACACATTGTGCCGCGACAACAACCAGCTGTCTACCGCTGCAATTGAAACCTCCCCGCAAGCTAAGGCCGCAACCAGAGCTCGCCACGCACGGCGCCGTGCAGTTTTGCCCGCGCACGCGCCAGCTGCCTGTCAGGCTTTGCTGAACTGAATACTGAAGAAGACAAAGTTCAGAGATGTGCAAGCAAAAGGGATAGGGAAGTTCAGACCTGAAGTCGGCAACCAATACACCATCTTGACGTTTCCACTTATTCGACTCCAACGGACCAGATTTGCGGAAGGCCGGCGCTATTACTGAATCCAATGGATAGCGTGGAATGCATAGTTTTCGTTAAACACTGTTTATGGTCATGTCTTTGTCATTTACTCTTTTGTTGAAATGGTTATGTAATCAGAACTGAAACAGCTGTTTGGAGGGTTATATACCCGCAGCTTTGAAAGGAGAAAACTAACGAAAAGCATATCTTATTGTTCTCTAGAGTAAGGTAGTTAGAACCCTAGCTCGTGCTTTCCGTTCCCCTTCTTGCGGCGGCCACAAATCTCGTCCCAAATCCACAAATCTTCCTCAAACTCTGTCAAAGGTATCAGAGCTGATCTTTCCTCGGAGGTAAATCGGATCTGGCAAGGGTTGGCGGTAGAAGAGAGGACCGCTGTAAAATCCCCAAGCTATTCCACATCTACAGATCTGGTAAACCGAAATCAACATGGTGGTGACCACCAGATCATTGTCTCAGGAATCCCTGGCAACAAGAGAAGAGATTGCGGAGGTACGTGCGGAACTCACTAGTATGAAGGCTGACATTGCAGATCTTAAGGGTTTGAAGTCCGAAGTCACTGAAATGGCCGAACTGATGAAGCAAATGTGGGGGAAAATCATGGGAGACACAAGGGCGCATCAGGAATCCCCGGTAGAAAAAGGGAAAAGGGTGGTAGAAGAGACCACTAAGTCGCATGGCGGATTGGAAACTTTAACAAGGATGGAAGTACACACCTCACCCAAAACAAGTACAGGAGTGCGTTTTGAGATAGAACCACTGATGGAAGGATCGGAACCCCATTTCACTTCAGCGGTGAGGAATGCTCATATCAGGGATGAAAGACTGGACTTACTACAGTCACAGTTCCAGAGGGGAAATACACAGGGAATGAATACAGCAACACTTCAGAGGGTGGATGTGAATCAAACAGGAGGACAGTGCTATCCCGGGATCCTCCTTCGAGACGAGCAGAGAAATCAATACATGGGACAATCAAACTCCAATACTCACTATGCGGAGGCAGTTATTAAGGGGCCAAGACTAGAGATACCGCTATTCTCAGGAGATGATGCATTGAACTGGCTGATACAATGCGAAAAGTTCTTTGAGCTCTCAAGTACTCCTCCAGGTCAGTGGGTAAACCTGGCAACTGCTCATTTCCAAGGACGGGCTGCTACATGGTTGAAGAATGTTGGAATCCCATGGCAGATGCTCAACTGGCCTCAACTGTGTGCGATGGTCAGGGATAGGTTCTCCACTGCGAATGCACATGAGGCAGTGGAACAATTACAAAACATCAAACAGTATGCATCTTCAGTCCCCAATTATATTGATAAGTTTGAAGAATGTGTGGAACTAGTCAAACAGGATCATCCCTATTTGCACGAATCCTTTTTGCTGAGCTGTTTCATAGGTGGATTAAGAGGAGATATTAAGTATGATGTGAGCAGTCAGAAACCCCAGGGAATGATTGAGGCGTATTGGTTAGCAAAAACGTACGAGAAGGCGGCAGCTGCTAAAAGGAACACGGTCTCGGGAAATTTTAGCAGGAACAAATTCACCAACAGAAGTTATGAGTATGGTAGAGGAAACACCCAAAAGGGACCGGTTAACAAACCAAACACTGAGAGGAGCAGTTCAACAGCCGGAGAGAGAAAGGAGCAGAAGTGCTGGTATTGTAAAGAACCATGGAGCAGACAACATAAATGCACGGTGGGAAGAACCGTCCATATATTGCAAGAAGTAGAAGATGAGGATCAGGAACCTGATGAACAAGAGAACGAAGATGCTCCTGAGTCGGGGTATAAGACTGCGCCCGATAGTCCCGAGCACGAGGAAACTCAGGGACAATTATTGCAGATTTCCGAATATGCAGTAGGAGGTACTACCGGACCAACCACTTTTTCTTTGATCACGGAAGTAAAAGGAAGGAGGGCCGTGGCATTGGTTGACAGCGGCAGCACCCATACTTTTATGGATTACAACTTTGCTTTGAAAGGTAATTATGTATTGAAAACTACTGGGTGCAAGACTGTGAGAGTAGCGGGAGGAGGAGAATTAAAGTCAAACACTTTGGTCCAAAATCTTCAAGATCAGATCCAAGGAGTAAATTCGCGCTTCGCTCAAATTCATCAAGTCGACACCACGATATCATCTTGGGGGCCGACTGGATCTATGAATTCAGTCCCATTGGGTTAGACTTGAGAAAAAGAACACTCTCTATCGTTAAACAAGGGAAACCAATAGTATTCGAAGATCATACTCTTCCAGGAAAACGATGCATGATCAAGGCTCACAAATTGGAAAAAATGGTCAAGAAAGGGGTGATGGGCTGTCTGATTCAGATACAAAGCGTAGCGATAGAAACACCCAAACAAGGCAGTATCTACCCGAGGGAAGTGGAGTTATTGCTGAGATCTTACAGGGACATATTTGTGGAACCCGAGGAGCTACCACCTAGAAGGGAGTGTGACCATGTCATTCATTTGAAACAGGGAGCCGAACCTCCCAACCTGAGACCCTATCGAGTCCCACACCACCAAAAAACTGCAATGGAAGAAATCATCAGTAAGATGTTAAGAAATGAGGAGATTAGACATAGCATGAGCCCGTATGCTTCTCCCGCTGTGATGGTAAGAAAGAAAGATGGAAGTTGGAGATTATGTGTGGATTATCGACAGCTAAACCGCATCACTATCAAAAATAAATTCCCAATGCCGGTGATCGAGGACCTGCTGGATGAACTGAATGGAGCTAAAGTCCTCTCTAAACTAGACTTGAGATCCGGTTATCACCAAATCAGAATGGTTGAGGAAGATGTACCCAAGACTGCTTTCAAAACCCATATGGGACATTATGAATACTTAGTGATGCCTTTCGGTCTCACTAATGCTCCCGCGACCTTTCAAGCTCTTATGAATCATATCTTTGCGAAGCAACTCAGGAGGTCGGTCTTAGTATTCTTTGACGATATTTTGGTGTATAGCAAGTCACTTGATGAGCACCTGGAACACCTCGGAGAGGTCTTGAATACCCTCAGGAAGCACAAGTTATTTGTTAAAATGTCCAAGTGTATCTTTGCTACTGATATAGTGGAGTACTTGGGACATATTGTGTCGGGTTCAGGAGTTTCAACCGATCCAAGAAAAATTGAGGATGTTGTGAGGTGGCCGGTTCCTAGAAATATTTCCAAGCTCAGAGGATTTTGGGGCTAACCTAATTATTACCTGCGTTTTGTGAAGGGCTATGGGAGAATTTGCGAGCCACTATATGATGCTTTGAAGAAAGGAAGTTTCGATGGGGAAAGAGCAAGAAGAAGATTTGATCAACTCAAGGAAGTGATGACCACTGTCCAAGGTCGGGTTTCTACAGATTTTACCCAACCGCTCATACTAGAAACTGACGCTTGCGGTGTAGGAATTGGGGCTGTCCTCATGCAGCAAGGAAGACCTCTAGCTTATTACAGTAAAGCACTGGGGGTACGAGCTGAGGCACAATCCATTTATGAAAAGGAGGCGATGGCCATACTTGAGGCATTAAAAAAGTGGAGGCATTATTTCTTAGGAAATCAATTAGTAATCCGAACTGATCAAAAGAGTCTTAAATACATGACCTCGCAAAGGTTGGTGGAAGGGATACAACACAAATTGCTACTTAAACTTTTGGAGTTTGATTATACCATCGAATACAAGAAAGGGAAGGAAAACCGGGCTGCTGACGCTTTGTCCAGGCGAGACACTCCAGAAAATGATGCTGGTGTTTGTATGGCAACCGTTATGGTTATTCCAGAATGGATGGAAGACATAAAGAAGAGTTATGTGCAGGACAGCGCTGCTGAAACACTAATCCAGGAGATACAGACCAACCCCAACAACAATAACACACATACTTTGGTTGAAGGTGTTATGAGGTATAAAGGGAAGATATATGTAGGAGAGTCAACTACTGTGAGGAAAACTCTCATGGAAGCATGCCATTCCTCTGCAATGGGAGGTCACTCAGGGGTGAGAGCTACATACCACCGACTCAAAAGGTCGTTTTACTGGCCTAGGATGAGAAAGGTCAGGAGGCAATGATCGCAGAATGTCCAACACAATTGACTAAAGTCTAACATGTACATAGCCCTCGACTATTGGATCCTTTGGAAATTCGGATATGGCTTGGACTCACATAAGTATGGATTTCATTGAGGCTTTGCCAAAATCCAAAGGGAAGGAGGTTATTCTGGTTGTGGTGGACAGACTAACTAAATATGCGCACTTTCTACCATTAAGCCACCCATACACTGTCCAAGATGTCATTCAAATCTTCATGGATAACATATACAAGTTGCATGGTATGTCACCGCAATTGTCGACGACAGGGACCGTATATTCACGAAGTCGACTCTATCAAGAAATGTTCAAAGCAATGCAAGTATCTCTAAGATTCAAAGACGGCATATCACCCTCAATCGGACGGTCAAACGGAGAGAGTCAACCAGTGTTTAGAATCTTATTTGAGAAGCATGACCTTCCAAGAACCAAAAGGTTGGATGAACTGGCTGCCCCATGCGGAATGGTGGTATAATACATCATATCACACCTCTTTGAAAATGTCTCCCTTTCAAGCGTTATATGGGTACGCACCTCCCCAATTCGGCAAGGCTCCTGTCTCAAAAGATAACCTACCTATCACACAATTAACTATAGAAGAAAGAGAGAAGATGTCACAAGAACTCCGTCAGAATTTGCTGAAGGCACAGAACCGGATGAAGCAGTTCGCGGACAGGAACAGATCAGAAAGGCACTTTAATGAGGGAGACATGGTCTATCTTAAGATGCAACCCTATAGACAGAATGCTTTTGGGTTGAGAGGATCGCTCAAGCTCAGATCAAAGTATTACGGACCATTCCGGATTCTGAAAAAATTTGGTAAAGTGGCATATCAGCTGAACTTGCCGGACGAAGCAGCAATACATCTAGTGTTTCACGTAAGCCAACTCAAGAAACACCTGGGATCGGTAGCTATTCCCTCTCCAGGATTACCACTGGTCAGTCCTGACGGCAAGGTGAAGACCGAACCGGTTAAAATACTGGAGCGCAGAATTGTGCAGAGGAAAGGTGATGTGGTGGCCCAATGGTTGGTGCAATGGCAGAGCCTAGCTCCTGAGGAAGCAACCTGGGAGGACATATCGTTCATACGGAAGGTGTTCCCAAACTTTCAAACTCGAGGACAAGTTTGATGTCGAGAAGGGGGTCATTGTCAGGCTTTGCTGAACTGAATACTGAAGAAGACAAAGTTCAGAGATGTGCAAGCAAAAGGGATAGGGAAGTTCGCACACAAGTCGGCAAACCAATACACCATCTTGACGTTTCCACTTATTCGACTCCAACGGACCAGATTTGCGGAAGGCGCTATTATTATCAATCCAATGGATAGCGTGGAATGCATAGTTTTCGTTAAACACTTGCTTATGGTCATGTCTTTGTCATTTACTCTTTTGTTGAAATGGTTATGTAATCGAATCAAATAATTGTTTGGAGGGTTATATACCCGCAGCCTTTGAAAGGAGAAAACTAATGAAAAGCATATCCTATTGTTCTCTAGAGTAAGGTAGTTAGAACCCTAGCTCGTGCTTTCCGTTCCCCTTCTTGCGGCGGCCACAAATCTCGTCCCAAATCCACAAATCTTCCTCAAACTCTGTCACTGCCCACCCCACGTACGGCACAGGCAACCGCAGAAGCCACGGCCCACGGGTGCTGCCGCCACAACGCGGGAGTAGTCCTCGGCTCCTTGCCTCCTCAGAGTTCGGCCGGGCTTTTCCGTGTTGGCACAGCCTGGCACATGGCACGACACAGGCCGAGCCAGGTCCGAGAATTGGGCACGTCGGGCAGCATGACACGGTCCACTCCAATGGGCCGTGGTCGGGCTGGCACGGCCCAAAAAGCTCAAAGCAATCCGAGAGGAGGCTTTAACTATTGGATGGAGATCCAACGCCCTAGATCTCTTCCCATCTCTAATATAAGCTAACACCCAAACCCTAACCCCACCTCCTCGTTCCTCCCTCTAGTCGTCGCCTCCCGCTACCAGCGTCACCTCTGGCTTCGGCGAGCACCTCCCGCCACAGCTATTAGCGCCACCTCCTAAGTCCTCCCTCCAGTCGCTGCCTCCTGCTGTCGCACCAGCACCGCCCCCTCACCGATCCTTCCTCTAGCCTTTAACTCTCACTGCCTTCCTATCTCCCACTCCCTTCCTCTCTCGCTCCGATGGCTGATGGCGGTGTGGCTCGCTCCACCTCGATCCGACAGCGACGACGCGGATCCGGTGGTAGGTCCCAGTGTCGGTGGAGATGGGTTATGGATCCGACGGCTAGCTGTCATGCCAACGGAGACTTGGATCTGGAGGTGGCAGTCATGGTGACAGAGATATTGGTCAATTGAGGCGGTGGCCAATCGACGGATGTCGCACGCCATGTCGGCGAGTTAGTTCTCGCTGGCATCCACGACGACGGATTTGCCAGCACACGCGCATCCACTTTGGCATCCACGACGGCGGTAGGCAAGCGCGACATCGGTAATGATGACAACCATGGCCATGACCTGGTGGCGGCGGGCAAGCGCGGCAGTGGTGGCGACCATGGCTTGGCAGCGGCGACGGCCAAGGTATGCATACAACACCGTGTCATGCTTGTGCTGCAAGACGCCCAATTGTAACTCGGGCGTGTCCACGCAGGGCGGCCCCAAAGAATCGAGCAAGGTCAAGCGCCGAGGTAGCCGTGCGGCGACCCCCCTTCTCCCTCCCAAGGCGTCGGCCACTACTACTCCCTTGCTTCTTTCCGACAGACGGCCAGAGGCCAGCGCCATCAGCCCTTTCCACTCCAAAGTCTAGAGGAGGAGGCCACAGCCCAAAGGAAGGCCTACGGCCCACGCCCAACTAAGCCCATCTACATCTCATTACATCTCCTCGGTTCACTTCTTCCCCCGGTTGGTCGATTCCCCCAAATCCCCAATTTGCAAAACTCCAAGTCTCCAACCCTAGGTGGCTAGGCGGCAATGAGCGGCACCACGGCACTCGCACTCGGCCAAGACTCCAACAGCCTAGAGAGGCAGGGTGAAGGCATCGGCCGACGGGCAAGACGGCAGGCTCAAGGATCATGAAGCGAGGCCAGAGGGCCGAGAGGGGGCGAGGGGGCAAAGACCGGAGGAGGGGAACCAAGCCGAGGAGGAGCCAGAGGCTGCTGGCGCGGAGGAGCTCCACGGGCCGAGCCGAGCGGTGGCTGGCACGGCCGAAGGCCACGGTGGGCCACACCGAGCAAAACGCAGAGAAGCGCACGGGGCCGAGCAGGCGCCGGATTGGTCGGAAGGTGGGTCAGTCATGGCACTGCCACCACAGCCGCACGGGAACCGGGAGTAGAAGGCACGAGCGCACGGGACCGGGTGGTGGCAGGGAGAAGGAGCCATGAGGTGAGGCCGTTAGAAGGGGGTGCGCGTGGGTGTGGCTAGAAGCCCAGACCCCAAAACCAGATGTCCAAACTTGAGACTTGTGAATGCTAGAGAGGTAGAAAATAGAAATCAATATTCAAGATGGCTCCTCCTAAGTCGAAAGGAAAAGGTAAGAATTGGATTGTGAATGTCTGAATGGTGAATACTGTGAATTTGTGATGTGTCATGTGTGACACTCACAATGATTATAATTTATAAATGTATAAATGATTATTGATGAACGAATATGATGATGTGTGAAGTTGATAGTGTCATGGTGAATTGGTGACATTGTCACACTGATGTATAATTGATGGTGAATTAGATTGTAATTGGTTGATTACTTGATTTGCTAGATTTGAAGAGCTATTTTACCATTGCGTCGTCGTCGAGTGGGTCGATCCCAAGAACCGGTGCAAGCGGGAATGCTGTGGTAGCTACAGAAGAGCAAGTACTACCGGTTGAAGCTGTCAATATTGAAGATGCACAAGTAGCACAACAACCACAACCGTAGGAAGAAACTGAAGGTATTAAGGATTTTAACCCGGATGTTCATATTGTTGCTGATCCAGCACTTCATATACCAATTGAGGAATTCCATTCGGATATTAGAGATCAAGTGAGAAGGGCTTATTTGTTGAAGGGTCCGACTCAACCTTTTGGTCACAATTTTCCTTGCAAACAATATGAAAAGGATTTAGGTGCTTTTGTGAAATATGGTTTAAGAGGCACGACTGGTTGGAATATAGTGTAGAGAAGGATGCTGTTTATTGCTTCTATTGCTTTCTTTTCAGGCAGCAATCATTAGATGAAAATTTTGGCCATGGTGTCTTCACTAAATTAGGGTACAATAACTGAAAGAATGCATATGCATCACTACCTCTTCATGTTGGTGGGGTTAATAGTATTCACAACAATGCAAGGAGATGTAGTGATGTTTTTAAGAATCAACGGGCAAGTGTATCTCTTAAGATGGAGTCTCACAGCAAAGATTCTGAAATGAAATATGAAACTCGTTTGACTGCTTCTTTAAATTGTGCAAGATATCTATTAATGCAAGGTCACTCATTCCGTAGACATAATGAATCTTCTTCATCCATAAACAATGGCAATTTTCTAGAGATGATTGATGGGTACAAAGAAATGAAGGAAGAAGTGAGGGTTGCATTTGAGGAGTTATGTCCATTAAATGCCTAAATGTGTTCATCAAAGATTCAAAAGGATCTTGTAAGATGTTGTGCACAGATGGTCACCAAGTTGATTTTGGATGAGATTGGAGGTAGTCTTTTCTCCGTTCTTATCAATGAATCTTGTGATATATCAATCAAAGAGCAAATGGTCGTGATTGTAAGGTTAGTTATTAATTATGTGTTCTATTTTTATCTCAACTAATTGTACCATGTATCTCAACTAGTTGTATCATGATTCCTGCAGGTTTGTGAACAACAAAGGGAAAGTCACCGAAAGATTTTTGGGTCTTAAACATGTCAAAGATACAACTGCAGATGCATTGAAAGGAGTTTTGGTTGATTTGCTTGGTAAGCATAATTTACCTATTGCTAGAATACGAGGGCAGGAATACGATGGAGCTTCCAATATGAGAGGTGAATTCAATGGCCTTCAAAGACAGATTTGTGACATCAACCCGTGTGCTTTCTATATCCATTGCTTTGCCCATCAGTTGCAGTTGGTAGTTGTTGTTGTCACAAGTTGTTGTTCATCTATTAGGGATTTTTTCAACTATGTGACTCTGATTGTGACCACGACTAGTGCATCTTGCAAGAGAAGGGATGTATTGACCGAGAAGTACCGTAAGAATATTTTGGATAGGTTGGAGAGTTGTGAGATCTTTACAGGAAGAGAGAAGCATTAAGATACTGTCTTAGCCAGACCTGGAGATACTAGATGGGGCTCTCATTACACAACTTTAGTCCGCATTGAGTCAATGTGGGAGGCAGTGGTGGAGGTGCTGAAATTTGTGCATGAAGATGGGCGTCAACCAGGTCTAGCAGCAGGATTGGTGCAGCATATGGAGAGTTTTAACTTTGTGTTCATTATGAAGATGATGTTGACAGTATTTCGCATTACAAATAATTTATCTCTTGTATTGCAAATGGAGGATCAAAATATTGTTCAGGCCATGTCATTGCTTGTTGATATGAAAGCACGTTTGATCAGCTTGAGGAACCATGGTTGGGAGCCTCTATTTGCAGAAGTCAAAATATTTTATGATGCAAACAAGATTCCAGTACCAAATATGGATGAAGCGATACCAAGATGGGGCCGATCAAGGCTAGATAGGGTCACAGTCACTCAAGACCACCATTATCGTGTTGATACTTTCTTTGTTGTTCTTGATGCTATTAATACAGAGATGGATCATCGCTTCAATGAGGTATCTTCGGAGTTGCTTGTTTGCTTTTCTTGTCTTGATCCAAGAGACTCATTCTCTAAGTTTGATATGGATAAGATTGCTCGACTTGCGAAGATCTATGATACGGATTTCTCCATTACTGATCGTGCAACTACAAGGGATCAACTTGAAACCTTCATTCTTCATGTCCGAAGAATTGATGATTTCATTGTTTGTCATGATTTTGCAAGTTTGGCCATCAAGATGGTTGAAACAGAAAGACATATTGTTTTTTCATTGGTCTACCGCCTCATTGAGTTAGCATTGCTCCTACCGGTGGCAACAGCATCGGTTGAAAGAGTCTTTTCGGCTATAAATATTATTAAGACCGATTTGTGCAATAGACTATCCGATGAGTGGCTCAATAACTTGATGGTGTGCTACATCCAACGGGAGATATTTAAAGAACTTGATTATGATAAAATTAAGAAACAATTTCAAGCCATGAAATCTTGGAGAATGAAATTGCCTCGGCCTCCTAGATGTAATTAGTATTTTAATGGTATGTCTTTCTCTTTGTTATGTTCAATGATTTTTTATGATTTATGATGGATTAATCTGAATACTCACCATCAATCTACTTTTGATAAGCTGTTACTAGTAATTCAATAATTTGGTATTTTGTTGGCAAATTGTTCTGTAAACTTCATTGATGAGATACATTTTCTACATTTGTCATATCTTTGTATGTTCACATGGTGTGGATTGTAGTTTTGATATCCATTTAGGGTGTGTTTGGTTCCTTGCATACCCTTAGCCTGGTCCGTACGGGTCATCCAGGCTAAGCCTAGCCAGGCTGAGTGCATGCAATATAGGATGTTTGGTTGGCTGTTTCTATTGAGCCAGGCTGTGCTGAGATATTGTTTGGTTGACTGCATCAGAGAAGTGGATGCATGACTGGATGCAATGTGGGCTGTTTGGTTGCCTGCATGTAGGAGTGTGTACTCACCTCTTGCACCTCTTGTATTGGGTGGTAAGAATACTCCCTTAGTAAAATATGTTAGTAGGATGAAAAAATGGCTAAGGATGTTATGAAGCTATTGCTTCTATTGTTTCCTAGATGAAAGGTGCTTGTATATATTAACTGCCTGATCTAAAATTTTGCTTGTCCACGAAAATACACAAAGGCTGCTCCGCTCCTCCCTGATCTAGATTCTAAAAAAAATGAGAAGTTAGGACATTTGGCTGGACTCCGACTACTCAAATTGAGAATCTAGGAGCAAAAGCTCTACCAAACAGACCCTAACCACCAATCAAACCAAACAGCACCCTACATGCTAGTGCCAGTTACAGCAGCAGCATGAAGTGAACATCAACAGCTAGCTCATGGAAGGAAGATGCAGCATCTTTAATTAATTATTGTCCTGGATGAATTCAGGATTAGAGAAAGAGTACCACAAGCTAGGTTACACACGGCGTTATTGTTACAGGTTACTACAACACAGCACTCCACATGGATGAGGATGCCTAGAAATCATCAGGCTTCGAATCAATCAAGAAAGAGAGATCTCAAGCATTCTACTACACTACACCTAACTAACGATCACCATATGATGTGTACACCACTTGATGGTTCGGGCCAGATGAACAGGCAAGAGAATCGATCCCACGACCCACCCCCTGGTTGGTCATTCGCCGATCGCAAGTATTGCTTACTTCAAGAGTCCGGTTTAGATGAATCGGTGCCGGCTCGCCTCGACCGCCCATTTCTAGTTCAAGAGTACCGGTTTCGATTGCTCCTATCAACATATCGCGGCATCTAGAGACATGTAAATCCTTCAAGTTTGGACAATGAAGAAGCAAGCATTTTGACGAAGTCTCAAAGGTTGTTAGTACTTAGCATCGAGCCACTAACAACTTGTCATCTACATTTGAACGACCAACAAGAAAGAAGGGGCATCGCACTTGGATGAAGATTTGCACAAGAGTTGAGATTAAGATCATTCGGTTCGACAATTTACATACAGGCACATCAAACATGAAATGAGTAATAAGAAACACAACTTTACTATGTATACCAACCAAAACACAAATAAATTAACCGTCGTGAATTTTGAACACTTACATCTATCGATGAACGACCCCAAAGATCGAAGTTTCTTCAAATTACCATGCTTTATAATCAATTCTTGGTAAGTAGGTCTTTGCTTTCTCGTGGTTGGTAGTTTGGAACAAAATCTAATCCTCCGTAAAGCTCACGAAAGTATGATCTCTCTTGCAAGTTCACTTCAGAAGGAAACCTCTTGAAAATTGGCAAGCAAAATTCAAGTTCACTACAAGTACAACAGTAGTAGATATAAAAAATAGTCAAACTCTAAGATGGATCAGAACACCATATCCTACTCAGCAATTATGGGAACAGACGAGTATATACATCATAACCAAGAATGGGTATTGAAGCAGGAACACTACTAGGAGATTGATATTCATGGCACTTGCACAAAACCAAAATAAATAGTGAACTTGCCATTTTCGTGCAGTAATTAAGGCATACATACACTCCAAAATTGAGCTCAGATCTCACAATTCATAGTTCAGCCTGTTCTAAACCAACAATTACAGTAGAACAATGTCACAGGGGTTTCAATCATTCAAACATTTCATGAGCTCATATAATGAAATAGCAGAACCATGAGAAAAACACAAACAATAGCAGAACCATAACTCCAGAAATTGGAGGGGTTTTAAAGCACCACCTCTAGGATTTTTAGCTCAGTGTACTTACAAAATTGGAGGGGTTTTAAAGCAGTAATGGAAGTTTAGGTCAGTGTAATTACAAAATTGGAGGGGTTTTAAAGCACCACCTCTAGGATGTTCGTCATCCACAAATAATTAGTTAGGATCAGTTGGAGGTGTGAGTGGCTAGGTAAGAACTAATCCACATCGCACGCTTAGGCTCACTCATTTGGATAAAAACCAGGCTTAGAGCTTTGTTGTTAGTCAAGTTGGTAAGAACAACCAACAGTGCCTCCTCATTAAAGCCTTAGAGATCCATGACAGCATTATACATGTCAGGATGACACTCGGCATGCACCATGTACTTGATGGCACTGGCCATCTTACGTACGGCATCTAACATGTTGTTCAAGATCACAGCTTCCTCCTCGGTCACAAGGGGAGTTCTCTTCCTCTTCCCACCTGAGCTCAAGGCCTCTTTGCCACTAAATTCAGCACCACTTGCACCTCCCATGCCAGCTGCAGCACTAGTAGCAGTAGCACCTCCAAGCCCAATAGCACCTCCAAGCCCAGCAGCGCCTCCAACACCAACAGCAGCACTAGCACCTCCTAGCCCATCACCAAATGACACACCTTCAGTAATTGTTTCAGTTTCGATACCTTTGTTGAAGGAGGTATCAGAAAGCTCGGAGGGAACCCCTAGAGCTTCACTGGAGGCCATGGCATACCTCCCTGTGGCTTGTCTTGAACCAAAGATAGTGGCCATCTGAACGTAGTTCTCCAGCGGGACATTGAGGTAGTCCACATCCTTGGGATGGTCCTATAAGATTATAAGTTGGATTGGAGGTTAGATGTTAGTGTTAGAGACAAGTAAGCAAGTATTGGAGGTTAGTTGTTACTGTTATATTGACAACAACAAACCTTGATGTATCCCTTATAGTGCTCTTCATCAAGCACTATCATGCATTGGTTGTCATCCCAAAGTGACCCACTAATGTCTCTAAGTCTAGTAATCTTCACCCACTTTGCACGCCACTTGCGAAGATGGTTGTAGACCTGAGTTCCACTGACCTCAACACCCGTGTCCTCAGTCAAAGTCCTAGCAACCTGGTTTAGGTGGACCCCTTTGAACCCCTTATCAATCATAATACCTTGCCCTATGAGCTCAACCAGGCGTCGAAGCATGAAGCTAGACATTGCAGATGTCCAGCGAAGAGTGTGCCTACCCCCTTGAGCAGCACAACCCCCCAGCCCATTGTTTCGCTCCAAATCATCACCCAAGTCAGCCATCCCCTTTAGTGCAACAAGGACCAAGTTAGCACACACAATAATAAAAGTAGGAATCAGATACAATGCTAGAGAATATATACAATGATGGAGGTAATACGGAAATCATCATCATTGCATGCAACCAATAGTCTCAGTTAATGCTACTGACAAAGTACAAATGACAAAGTGCAACACCATCACACACGAGAGGACCCCCTATTCTACCACATCTCCCTAGCCAAGTCATCCCTCATCTTAGCCCATGCCCTATTATCTTGTGCAATGTCGTTGTGTCCTTCCTCATCGATAGGGTTCGCATCCCACGTGGACTCTGGTGGGACACACTCGTCCATTACATATTGAAGGATCCAATTGTGTAGGATTGAAGGATCCAATTGTGTAGGATAGCACATGCAAGAACTAACTTGACTTGGGTCTTGAAAGGGTGGAAAGGTTTATTGTAAACAATCTTGAACCGGTTCTTGAACGTGCCGAAGGCCCTTTCAACCAAAACCCTAAGAGAAGAGTGTCGTAGGTTGAACAACTCCCTCTCAGTCCGAGGGTAATTCCTTCCACCATACTCTCTCAAGTGGTACCGAGTGGCTCGGTATGGTGGAAGGAAGCCAGGTCGAGCAGCATAGCCCGCATCCACAAGGTAGTATTTGCCTACCAAATGATAAGAGAACCCTAAACATTACTACCATAAGTGTGACAAAATTTTAACCAACATAAACTTCTATGTAATTATCTAGTATACCTTGGGGGACCCTTAGGCCATCGTCCCTCTCCAATGCATCAGCAAGTATGAGAGCATCATGGGCTGACCCTTCCCAACCAAAGAAGGACATAAGTAAACTTAAGATCAAAGTCAACAATGACCATGACATTACGGGTAGTAGTGCCCTTCCTACCCTCAAGGTTGCCGAGACTTTGTAGGAACCCTTATAGCACATGGGTTCCATCAATTGCACCGATGCGCCCTAACATACATGGAAGCAATTTAGGCCAGTCAAACCTCTCTACAAGTTAAGTAAGCATATTGTTACCTTGAAATATGGATTGAACCTCCTATTTGTTTGGATTTTAGTGGGGATTTCAAAGGAGGAGGTGGTCGGATCATCTCGTTCATAACTCCCCAACAAAGAAGCAAAACATCCCGAAGTACCGGCTAATGGTCTCAATGGATCTCCTAAATGGCTGCAAAGCCCTAAACCTATGGTTGTGGCCAACAACGAGGAGAAACACAACCACTTGTTCCTCAACAAAGGTATTAATGCTATCTTAGAGTAGCTGTCTTGCACGAAATAAATTACAGAGATGGAAAAAGGGGGCCCTCCTCATTCTAAGCTGCTCTAAACAATGTGTGTCATCAGAATTGTAGATCCATTGAAGGTTCGATTGACGAGCTATGTCCCTTTCTACCATAGGACCATATGTAATCATAGGAGTGGACTATCTAGCTGTAATGATCTTAGATCATTACGGGGTAAACACCGCTAGGAAGAAGGCCGGGCGGCGTCGGCTTGGTGGGATGGGAGACTAGACTATAGACTGGGATGATAGAACTATGAGAGGGAGACTAGATTAATTCTTCTTTCTTGCTTGCTTGATAATTGATACATGCTATCCCTTTTATAGGGACGACCCGACTTGACCCCTAAGAAACAATCTCTATTTCTAAGGAAACTATCTCTATTAGATAGAATATATCTCTAAGGAAGTAAACCCAACTAACAAGGAAACTAACTATTCTTATCTCTATTTCCAACCACTAATGCATCCGTGGGCCGCCATGAACAAGATATCACATAAGAACACGCTCTGATCGCTCACATCTTCACTGGAACAAGACCGCCGTGACACTAGCACTAGCTCTTCTAACTATGACAAGCATGTAAGCACACAGGCGAGAACTAGACCAAATACCTCACAATTAGGAGTTGTCGTTTACGCGCCAAGTCATCCATCTACGAATCAAATATATAAACCAATATATCAGTTATGCATGTCTACCACGGCTGCCATGTCCTAAGGATGTTTCATATTAAACAAGTATGCAGATCAAGAATGCATATCACCAGGAATGCCTAACAAGAGTAGAATGACTAACAAGGGTACAGATCAAGTATGCAGAGGTTCCAAAAATGACTAACAATTGTGGAATGATTAACAAGGGTACAGATAAACTACACAAATTAGTATCAACCAAAGACAGTGCAAATGAAGTATGCAGAGGGTACACATCAACTAGACAAACAGATCAAGTATCCAGTGGTGTTCTTGATCAAGTATCAACCGAAGAAAGTGCACATGAAGTATGCAGAGGGTACAGATCTAGACAAACAAGGGTACAGATCAAGTATCCAGTGGCATAACAGATCAAGTATCCAGTGGTGTTCTTGATCAAGTATC
Organism: Phyllostachys edulis; assembly: GCA_036346405.1. Lineage (NCBI taxonomy): Eukaryota > Viridiplantae > Streptophyta > Magnoliopsida > Poales > Poaceae > Phyllostachys > Phyllostachys edulis. The sequence continues at coordinate 72,052,499 of CM070548.1, read as the reverse complement.
CAGTGGCATAACAGATCAAGGGTACAGATCAACTAGACAAATATTTGATGCTTCATATTAAACATGTATGCAGATCAAGAACGCTCCAGTGGCATACCATCCTCAGAAAGTACAGATCAAGAACTAACAAGGGTCGAATCAACTAAAGATAATTCCAGATCCGGTCATTCTAGCATGCAACAAGTACAGATCTAGGCACAACATGGGAGAGGGGAAGGAATAAGAGGAGAGGGGGCACCGAGGCCGGGCAGAGGCGGGTAACCCGCTGGAGCACCGTCCGCCGGTCTTACCTCCGCCGGCGAGAGCAGTAAGAGCATCAATGAGGAGTACGGCCTTGCGCCTGGAGGAGGAGAGCAGGTAGGAGGAGCCTAAGGGTGCCCACCACTGGAGGGGAGAGGGGAGGCGGCTGCGGAGTCCCTCGCGAGCAACTGGAGGCGTTGGAGGGGAGGGGAGGTAACCCTAGCGCTGGAGAGGAGGCGGCTACGGAGTCGGAACCGCACGCGGAGGGCCAAGCAGTATCCGGATTTTGCAAGCGCGTGGCCTGGCTCACGAGGAACGCTCCCAACCCGCGTTTGCATCGGGCCAGGCTTGGGGCGGCCATTTGCACGAGCACAGCCTGGCTAGAGCGACGGTGCAACGAACCAAACGACCATTTACTTGCATGAGCCGGTGCGGGCTAACCCAGTGCAGCGAACCAAACATGTCCTTACTGTCATATGCTCTGTTAAAAGTGATTGCAACGTGTATTATATATACATTGCTTTGTTATCGGATAATAGTATTAGTTCACTCCGCCCAACATAAGTTTCAATCCTGAGTTCGCTACTGTCCACATGCCGTGCTGGACCTCGCTGGCGAGCTCGCCGTGCCATGCCGCCGCAACTCACCGCGGCCCGTCGTGCGGCACGCCCGACTCCCGAGTCTAGCGGGGAGTATGGAATCAAACTAAGGGGTGGGAGTGGGACCGTGGGAGTACTCTGCCATGCATACCACTGGCCCTTGGCATGCCGCCAGGGCGCACGGACAGGGGCTCCAGTCCGCTAGCTCCGGCTCGGCAGTTTCGAGTTTCGACCGCCTCCCCGCCCCAGTCGTGTTACCACGCCACTGCGTGCCGTCCGCACCACCACCGGCGCGGCGAAATCAATCAACGGCGCCACGCTACAGTGCGTTGTTGGATTTTGACAAATATTTCTTGGTCAGATGGCTCGTACGAATGAAGTGGCACAGGATGTGAATCCCCAACCTACAGGCACAAAAGAGGGATGAACCCTGGCGAGCCAATCCAAGAAGAGCAGCTTATGGCGCTCTACCGTGGTGCCGACGTTGTATGATTGTAGCACAGCACCGTCGCAATCAGGCTGTTGAGAGTTGAGACAATATTGATGCATGCCCCTGTAGGCTGTAGCAATGCACATTTTCCCACCAATGCAAAGCAGTTCGCCATTCTTCAATCGCACAACAGAAGCCAGTTGATGCAAAATTCCTGAGGTTCACAGCTTCGATCCCCCTATACTTCATGGAGGTAGATCAGGGTTTAATCGTCGCTCTAATTCATTTGGTATATTACATCATACAAAAGACCTCAACCTGCATTTACCGAGAACATTATTGGGGGTGGGGGGGCGCAACTGAACAAAAGCTGCCCTACACATTCTACTCAAGCAAGCAACTAAGCAAGTATTTTATTGGGCCATCACACATGGCTTTGAATTACAGTGGAAGAGAGTAACCGCGGAGGTACTTAGAATCAACCCCGGATTCGCGAACCAACGCCACTCGACCTGTTCTGGCGACCTGTGACGTGTGGAGCACAATAGCGAGGAAAGCATTCGGTAAGCTTTTCATAGTAAAATTGATTGAGGAAGTAGAAAGATTCATTGTTCCAAAGAGAAAAGGAAAGCTAGCACGTGACACTAACGCCATGCAAATGACTGAAAGGATTTGGTTGTCAAAAAGAAGTACTAGTATTTTCTTTCTCTTACTGACAACGAATCATCCTGACTCCTGAGTACAGGCTACAGACAAACTCCAACAGCTAGAAATGTTTTCCATTGATTATTTTGATACATGTTAATTGACTGCTGACCGAGAAACATCGTTAAGTAGTTCTCACATTAACGATATCTGCTCAATTACATCGGTTGACATTATTTGCCTAGTTAGATTCTGTTTCATAACCACATAAGCTATAGTAAAGAAATAGAAGCGGTAAAAGAAAAGCACATAGTCAACCATGATAATTCAGAACTACTTGTTCACACGCAAAACAAAACCTACAGAGAAGAGGCAGCAACAATCAACATACCTCGCATATGCCATAAGGCTCCAGCAGCCTTTGTAATGCAACCATCTTGTCAAGATCCCCAGCAAGCTGCATAGTATCAGTAAGTCCTTCGTTATACAAGAGTTTTGCAGTACTTTGAATAGCACTACGTAAAGCAGAATAAAGAATAGTTGTAGTGGTGTCAACATTCGATGTTCATGTCATATACTCATTTTGTTACTACGAGAATTAGCGTGCAGCATAAAACAGTAAACGCACACCATGGTTCGTTAGGAATGCGGGCATTCCATAGGATTCCCATACAAATAATACTATTTCCTGATAATTTCCAAAGGGAGCCTTAATTTGTTATTTGTACACAAGCTGGTAATCTTGATCTTGAGTTTATACCCAATCTGCTCTAACACTCACTGTAGTGTGGTATGTGTTGGTAAAGCCATAGTTATTAAAACCGGACCGGACAGGTGGTTCGACCAGGAAAAATCGGAACCGAAGCTCAGCCCGGTCTTGCTTTGCTATTGGATATTCTGTGCATTTGAGCCGCTATGAACCGGACAATTCCCGGTTAAACCGGCCGGTTTTGCACTAAACCACTTGAAAACCGGCGACAGTTGGACCAGAGGGCAGGGAATCTTGTGCGTGAGAGGGAATAGTTGTTAAAAAACAACGCGAGGAAGGGGATTCAAACACAGGACCTGAGGGTTGAGGACTTCGAGTTGCCTTTGCTGGCCACGTGAGCAAGTGTGTTGTTGTGTTTAGGAGACAACAAACTATCTATTTAAGGAATATAGGACCGGCGATCTGACCGCCCAACTACCAGTCGGACCGACGAACCAGCGAACCAGAAGCTTGAGCAGGTCGATGACCAGTCCGGTTTCAATAACTATGGGTAAAGCTGATGAAGTAAAACTCAACAATCACAAATAACATTAGTCACATAGTTAAGCAAGAAGCTCACCTGTAGCGTAACCGTGTGATCAGAAACATCAACAGGTTTTGCCCGGAAGATTTCAGTAATATCTAGTATGTCCCTCCGAGCAGCAGTGTTTACAGAAACCTTAATAAGCATCAGTTCTCTTTCGGCAAAAGGTAAGTGAGTTAAGTCATGAACCTGGGGCAGTCACATGTTTTGCATTAACACAATGTATTTGCTACTAGCCTACCACAGATGATTGCACTAAAAAACTGCATGTCATTTACTCACTTACCTCATGTACATCAATAAGCTTGTAAAGCTGCTGAACTAACTTCTCAATGGATTCATCAGTTCCAGGAACAACTGTTGTAATACGTGAAATGCCTGCCTTTTCAGCTGGGCCAACAGCAAGGCTCTGCGCAGTACCATGGTCCCATATCATTAACAACTAGTCTGGCACAACATAACAACAAGAAACAGAACTTTTCAATTAAGAAAACCTGTATATTGTAGCCCCTGCGAGCAAAGACCCCAGTTACAATGTTGAGGACACCAGGACAGTCATTCACGAGGATGGAAAGAGTATGTGAGCGGAGTCCACTTGACTGTACCAATCGAAGTCATCGTTAGATTAGCAGCTGCACCATTACTATAGTATATATTAACATGCAGATTTCACTGAATAAGCATTGTGACTATTGTTTAAAGTTACAGAGGCCTTTGTTTATATTTAACTGGTTACAAAGATTATGAAGATGGACAACTAGATTCACTGCAGTCACATTTGAATTAGATTCAGTTTTGAATAAACAGTTTTGAATAAACATAGCACACAGTCTATATAGAACTTAAATTTCACCAACCAAATGATGTTTCTTTCACAAAATTGGAAATCTTTGAACTTACATCTTCATCATCAAGAACACCCCAATGGGCATCAAGTACTTGGTTCATGGATAAGCTCTCATAAGGTTCCACAGGATAAACATCACCCTGAACAGTTCAAAGGTCAAAACAATCACATGTTATAAGAATCATCAGCAACATACATACTAATACTGTATCGCATATGTTTAATGGAAGCATGAAAGTATATTACACAGGCATATACTGCTAGTTATGTTGCTTCAGTTGTGACCGTTAAATATGTTAGTAATGTCAGGAGTCTAGTCCAGCAAATTCACATACTCCACTAATGTAAGTTATGACCAGGGTTCACAATTTCGTCGAAATTTCGCCGAAATATCCGAAATTTCGTCCATTTCGTTTCCATCCGAAAGGAATTGATTTCGTTCAAATTTTTCGTTTTGTTTGAATTTTGAGGGAATTTGGAGGGTTAAAGAGAGTAAAAGCAGTATATAACCATAAACATGCAGATAACCCAGTGGCAGCCAGCGCCTTGTGCTGCCTAGAGCACCTGGGTTCGGATTCCGCCTGAGCGCTGGATTTTTTCATTTTTTGGAATTTTAAAATTCAAATTTGTTCAAACCATTTGACCAAAACTTCATCCGAAATCACCGAAATTTTGCCCATTTCGCCCACAAACGAAAAAAAAATCAAACCGAAATTGTTTTCCCTGGTTATGACCAATACATGTGTGGTCCCACTACAGTTTGAATGTGCGAGTTGTTATGGTATTGGTACTACAAGGGCTCACCCATTTCAGGTGCATGTTTATGTCTGTGTGCATTATGATGGGCCTTTTGATCTTTTAGCACAGTTAACCAAGTATTTAAATTATAAACAGAACATGATATACTAAAAGGAAAGGAAAGGAATAATTTAGGATCTGCCACTCCATTCGTTGGCGTTTCAGGATTTGCCACCCAATTGTCTCACTAACATGTGGCCCCTGGACCCACACATAAGTGAAATATCAAGTGGCAAATCCTAAAGTGGCAACGAATGGAGTGACAATGGGCAATGAAAATTTGGGATCAGTTTTATAAGCACAGAAAACATACCCCAGCATTGGATGGTTGATCAAAACTGTCATTAACTGTCCTATTTACAGAAGTAAGAAGAGGATATTTGGGCAATGCTTCTATAAGGTCTGGGTAAGAAGCAGCAGAAAATCCCCAGAAACGGGCAGTTGCTCCAATCTTTTCACGACTCAAAGCAATCTAAGAAGGTTGAGAGTTAAGAATTAGCGTAATGAAGAAAATACACGCATGCATGTAAGGAGCAAATGATCCAGAAAATACTTTTCCCGTTCTACAAATTTCTTTGATCCCAAATTTGCTTAAGTTCCTTTGCACTGCGACAATTTTTCCAGGATCCCCAGTTACCTACAACATTGATCAAATAAGCATCAAGACACTTAATCTAGTATAGAACAAGGAATACCTACCAACATATGTAAACCTGTTGGAAATCGAGAGTTTTTACCTCTATGGTAAGGGTTTTCTCCGAAATATCAACAACTTTTGCTCTGAAAATATCAACTAAAACCATGACCTGACAATCACAAGACGAAACAGCACAGTAAGACTCGTCTTACAACTGTGCATATTAATCAAAGCATCGACAGTTTGACGCGCTATTTCAGTGTCTAAACAACGTTTTGATATTACGGAGATTACAAGTCAACAGCATATATTACCTCAGGACGCTGATCCGGTTCAACATTGAGTTTTATAAGCATCAGCTCTCTTTCAACTTGTGGCTCCTTAGATAGATCTTCAACCTGCAATTTATTGGATCCAAACAGAATAAAGATTAATAAACATTCTATAGCATTACTCCCATGGCGATAGAACAACATGCGAGAAGTAAAGAAATATCCAAGCCGATGGCATATCCATTCTTTGGATAAAAAAGGTAAAGAGCACATCACACTATAAATTTCATTTAAATGGTAGGGACCAAGGATCAAAATCCCGCCGGTTGCCAGTTACCGGAATTCCCGGTGGGAACCGGGATCCAAAAAACCTGCCGGAATTCTTCAAATTCAAAATCCCGACGGTTAGATCCCGAATTCAAATCTCAGTAGTCGAATTTCGAGCAGTTTTTTTCCGGTTTTTCGATTCTTCGCGAAGAACGGGATAACGGCCGTCAGGCGAGATTCTCTCCGTGCATCGATTTTGATCCTTGGTAGGGACTACTGGACTAGGGCGACAGACAGAGCAGGAACAATAATGCATGAAGTGGTATAAAATCAGTTCAGATTCTTTAGAATAGCTGTGTTCTTCAAATATCCAGTATACACACAATAGCAGAGGAAAGTTTTTCCATCTGAGTCCTTGTTTTAGAATCTTCAGTACAAGACTTCTAGGCATTATCTTAATATTCCTACTTTCACAGAACACAAACACACTAACCTTTACTTAAATTACAAACTGCTTATCAAATTATAGAAGACTTTACTTAAATTACAAACTGCTTATCAAATTATAGAAGAAACGGGAGCATCAGACTTCAACTATTCAGCTACCATTTGATCGAAATCATTGAAGTCAAGTTACTGCAATGACTAATCTGAGTAGCACAGAGTGTATACATAATAATGCACATAGGAGGTATTTAATGAGAACATCACCTAAAAAGGAGTTTACTTTCTGACATTGACACGATTGTCAAGCTGTGATTATCACGGAAAAAGGTAATGCTATAAAAAAAATATATGATTAAGGTGTTCATGACCGAATCAGTAAAGTTTTTGCACTTTATGCTGTTAGCTACTGTTAGAATGAACCATTGATCTATTCCAATGGGCCAAAGGTCAGATATACATGTTATAGGTGTATGTAAATATGTAAAGAACACCCTATACAAGAGACAAATTTGGAGAGGTAGAAGTTGTGCTGAGCTCTAATCTGTGCCTTAGTGAAGAAATCTGCTAACTAAAGCTCCGAATGTACATACTGAAGAGCAATAACTTGATCTTGCACCCGCGATCTCATGTACGAAGCATCTACTCCAATGTGCTTGGTGAGCTCATGCTTCACTGGATCTCGAGCAATGTTGATTGCACTAGTACTATCTAATAAGAGAGAAGTCGGTGCAGAAACTGAAACTTGGTGGAGTAGAGGACCGGTCAGCGACGCTGGATCCGGGGCGGCCGAAGTAGAGTTGCGGCTCTAGAGCAGATGACCGGGAGCTGAGGAAGTGGCGCGGAGCCACAAGCAGATGAAGAGAGGGAGGAGGCGGCTGCGACGGCCCGAAGGTGGTGGCGGTGAAACAGTGGGTTAGGGTTAGGGTTGGTGAGAGGACAGTCATGTGCTCTGATAACATGTTGGAATAAACGCTTGATCTATTCTAATGGGCCAAAGGCCAAAATATACATGTTACAAGTGTAGGTAAATATGTAAAGAATGTTAAAATTGAGCTCATAAGTGTAAAGGCTTGTTCATTACTTAAATTCCAAAGCATGCATGGTTTAGTCCCATACTGCATAGCCAAATGGCGGGAGTGCAGTTTATAAGGTGGCGTCCTTGTCACTCCTTGAAACAAGCGGCACATGGCATGAGGTGACATGAGAAAGACTATAGCTAAAGTTACACGTACGCACGCGCGCATGTATTTTCGCGTGGCAATCGCATGACTGCAACACGCGACCGTGAACGTGTTGTGAACTTAGTCCACATTTCTTTTTTAAACGTGCATTTCTCTCTCCTTTTAGACTGTTTGACAAATAGTGGTCGAAGCCATAGACCAGTGTGGTCGAAATAAAGTGGTTGAAATACTGTGATCGAAATAAAGTGGTTGAAACATAGTGATCGAAAAATAGTGGTATGATCCATAGATCAGTATGGTCGAAATGCATTGGTCGGAGCTGTAGACCGGTGGTCAAAACTGTAGACCAGTGTGTAATCAGGAATGGATAAACATTGCTTAATTACCATTAATTGGTTTTGGAATAGCAGTTACCAGTGGTTTAATATGTGCTTTATTATGTAGTTACTAGAGAGTAATTGTCTCGACCTTTAAAAGATCTGGAGACATCCAGACCTGAGATTAATTGATTCACTTCCATCTTCTTCTTCTTCCTCTCTATTATGTTGTGCTGGAGAGTTGTGTTGTCGAACTAAGTCATCCATTCTCCTCGGCGTGCACCGGGAAGGAGGGTGAGCGGGTAGCTCCGAACTATTGTCGCAGAGTTCACCTGCACGAGGTGACAATAAAGTTTCTAGGTAGCACATTTGCGCGACCGCTCACTTCACTGCTCCATCTACGTTCTGCACTGCTTCATGTTCTTCATCAAGCCCCCCGACTGTAAGTTGGTGGTGCAACCAAACTATTCTGTTATAATCATATTATTGTATATGTTTAGAAGTGCAATGAATTGACTGTTGTTAGCATTGTTTTATGCATTTCTGTTTTACGTGATTTTTGCCTCATAATAAAATATGAAATTAAAATATTGTCTATATTTCCAACAAAGAACACCCTATACAAGAGACATAGTTAACATCTAACAGCTACTACCAAAGATACGCCATAAAAATGCACAAATGAGCACACGCGCAATAAAAATGCAGATGATGTAACATAATAAATAGAATAGAAGACTCAGCTCACTAATGACCTAAAGCTCAAAGAACAATTTGTAACTCCGAAGTGACATTTTCACCAGGCTAATCAAACCAAGTGCCATGAAATTCAAAAGTTTGAACTCCAAATCCGCGTAGCTCCGACAAAACTTCAAAACGCGAACTCACATTCAAGACGTTGACGAGCTTATTGAGCTGCTCGATGACTTGCTTGAGTACCCTGTCCGTCCCGGAGACGACAATGGTGAAGAGGGCCTTGTCCTTGTTGAGCCCCACGGCGAGCGACTCGATGTTGTACCCTCTCCTGGCGAACACCCCAGCGATCCGGTTGATCATGCCGCTCTCGTCCCCGACGAACACCGAAATCGTGTGGCGCCGCACCCTGCATTTCTTCCGAACCATCATCAATGAATTCAGGCGCGAAGAACGAGAAGAGACGACCTTGCGGCGGGGAGAGGTGCTTACGGGTCCCTCGCGGCGCCCGCGCTCACTGCCGACACCGCGGCGGCCACCTCGCCGCCGGCGCTCGCCCCGCGGCGACGCTTCTGCGCAGATGCGGCCGGCGAGGAGCGCCACGCGCGCGGCACAGCCAGGGCGGCGAGCGGGGCTCGCCGCCGGTGGCGACGGCCGGAGGTGGTGGCGGGAGGCGACGTACATGGATGGACTCGAGCGCGAAGGTGGCGGTGCCTATTGGAGAGGGTGCTTGCTGGGACTGAACAGTGGGCAGGGGTTGGTTGAATGGTTGGTTTAGCCGTAGGGTTTATGCGGAGGCGGCTGTAAAATTACGGACCTGCCCCCGCGCGGCGCTTGCAAGTGCCAGTCTGATCCGCGCGATGGGTCACGGGTGGCCTGCTTTCGCGTTGGGCCGGTAGCGCGGGGACCGCCAAACAATTCGGTATATTCTCCGATGTTGAGAGCGCTGAGTTATAGACTGATTTAGTCCTATAGCACCTTTTATTTCTATTTTTGACTCTTTTAGCGTAAAATTTCCCTTTCTAGCCCCCCCGAGGACCTGCTGTCGCCCGGACAGCAGCAACTAAATCTTTGCCAACCGGACGGCAGCACCTAGTTCTTCGCCGACCCACTCGGCAACAACTTTGTTTAACCCGCCGCATCGCGAAAAAATGGATTAGGGTTTTGGATTGGATGCAAAAAATGGATTAGGGTTTGGATTGGATGCAAAATGGAGAGGTTTGGGAAAAAGAATGGAAAAGAATTTTTAGGGTTTGCAAAATGGGGAAAAAATTATGGTTTCGAGTTTGGGTTAGCGGTTTCTGAATCTGAAGTTTTGTTCATCATTTCAATAAGGGTTTGAATTCGCATTGATATTTGTAAAAAACATTCATTAAGAAATACAGACACGGAGGTTTGTAAATTAGGGTTACATTTTCGCAAAATCGAGAATTGTACAAAGGACTTGATTGTGTACTATTTGGATAATTTGATATGTGTTATGGAATTGTCTAAAAATTTAGGATTTAGGTTGCGAAAAATTGGATAGGTTTTACATTAGGGTTTTATGATTTTATGTGACTTGGAATGTATGGAAGAGAATCGCATTGCAACTCCAATCGAGATATCGATATACAATATGGCGAGTACATAGATAACAACCGGATAACACCGGTACTGCGACGAATAGTATTTAGGGTTTGAAAAATGGTATTAGTTTTTACATTTGGTATTAGGGTTTGCAAAAATGCGACGAATGGTATTTAGGGTTTGAAAAATGGTATTAGTTTTTACATTTGGTATTAGGGTTTTGCATTTGGTATTAAGGTTTGGAAAAATGCGAGGAATGGTATTAAGGTTTTCAGTCATTCGAATAAGGGTTTTAACGGGCACTAATATTTGTAAAAATACATTCATTAAGAAATATGGGCACCGAGGTTTGTAAATTAGGGTTTCATTTTATGCAAAATCGTGGTTTCAATCATGGTTCTTGTTATTGTTTGTTGATGAAATGAGTTTACAAAATTACTAAACCCTCTCTGTCACATTGTTGTTGCTTTTGTAATTTGTGTATTATTTTATGCGTTGTGAGAAAGGATGATTAAAAAGCACATCAGATGAGGTATAACCTTGATGATGTAATATTGGAGTCTCTGCTCGATGGAGTCGTCTGAACGTATACGCGTATTCGATCTGTTTCCATCCGTATGATTTTGAAGATGCCCTAAAACATGGACGAGTCGATGTTCGTGCGCATGGTTGTTTCTGGGATTGCACTAGAAGAGGCATACTTGCAATATAGGCTTAGTGGAGACACGGAACCAGAAGTACATAAGAGTCCGCAGACAGAAGCACGTTACACATAGTGACATGGCATGATGGTTCGGCTAATCGCTGTAGTCATCATCGGTACTACTACGGTACACAGCCACACAGGCATCCAAACCATATAAGTATACATGCCTTTAGGGGATAGTAAAAAACATGGGGGTAGGACGCGGGACTACTACGTAACAACCTAACCTACTGCGTGGACCGGGGCCATTTTCCCTTCCTTGCGAGGTCGGCGTTGAACTCCTCGCCGGCCTTCCCCTTCCCTTTGTCGCGGGAGTGTCCACGTCGGGCTGGTATGTTGAAGTCGTCCATATCCTGCGATTCCATGATGTAAGTGCATCGTATAGTGGAAATCGTAAGAAGGTTGTAAATTATTGATAACCCACATCGTTGATACGGAGTACGCCGGCGATCGCGATACGCCGTTTGGGCGGCTGCTCGAGACGCATGAGCCTTTCCCTTGCCCTTGTCGCGGGACTGTCCACGTGGAAATTTGGTATGTCGAAATCGTCCATGTCCTGCGATTCCATGATGTAAGTGCACCGTATACTGAAAATCGCAAAAATGATGTGAAATGTTCGTAACTCACATCGTGAATACGGATTCGCCGGCGGCCGGATCTGTTGTGGGCGGCCGCTCGACGCATGAGCCTTTCCCTTGCCCTTGTCGCGGGGTCGCCCACGTCGGGCTAGTATGTCGAAGTCATCCATGTCCTGCGATTCTATGATGTAAGTATACCGTACAGTGCAAAACGTAATAAGGATGTAAATTCTTGATAACTCACGTTGTCCATATGGATTACGCTGGCGAAATCTTGGGCTCCTTCGGTGCCTCTGAGCGGTCCGATGCGTAAGGTTTCCACCGACGAAGTTCTCGCCCGCACCGAGTAGTTCGAAGATGTACCCTGCGGATGAATGCCTGTCGTACATCTCCGCCATCGATCCATTGGAAGAAGTGGCGGCGCATCTCGGCCGCCATTATATGGGGATGAAGTTAAAAATTTAAGGAATTGAGCGTTGGGAGAGGAAAATCGTCTGCTGAAAGAAACACTTACGAGGTGGTGCCGCATGTGTAGTACGCCCGGCGTGTGTTCGGGTGTGTGGATGAATGATCTCGACGGTTCGCCACACACACACCGCGGATCGAAACCGTGGTGGTATCGGAGCATCTTTCATTGATTTATCTGGGTATTGTAGCTGTTTCCTCTTAGCTTAAGCCACTTTTGCTTCTTCAACAACCTCGCGTAGAAGTTTGCCGAAGAGTCCATATCTGGGTATGTGTTGTGTAGTGTTGTGTAGAGTTGGGTTTGGTTCAACCCTCTTTTATAAGCTCCATGGTTGGCATGGTGTGGTTAATTTCATGCAGAGTAGAGAGTCTTGTTTTTTAATTCTGAAAAGCTGAAGAGGTAGAGTGTTGTCATGTCGGCCTCGAAAAGTCGGGCGAGGCATAGTGTTGTCACGTCTTACTTTGCAGCGAGAAGTCATGGCTTGCTTTGCGGAGTGCTATCTTATCGGTCTGAAAAGCTGGTGAGGCAGAGTGTTTTCACGTATTTATTTGCGGAGTCTTGTCTTTTCGGTCTTAAAAGCTGGCAAGGTGGTCAGGGTTGTCAAGTCCATCTAAAAAGCCTAACCCTAAACCTAAACCCTAAACTGCGCAAAGCTGTCTCCTTTGGTCTTATCACCGCGCAAGGCTGCATCGTGTGGTCTTGTCACTGCGTAAAGCTGGCTCATGTGGTCTTGTCACTGCAGAAAGCTGTCTCCTTTGGTCTTATCACTGCGCAAAGCTGCCCCGTGTGGTCTTGTCACTGCGCAAAGTTGCCCCGTGTGGTCTTCTCACTGCAGAAAATCAGTTTATCTTCTTCCAACCCTAATCGTGCATATCGCGTGCCACTACAACGACGGCCAGCCATGTCCGAGGCGCCCAACTGGAGAACACTCTATGTGGGTAGCGAGAGGCACCTTCTACCATTAGGCATGGACGGACAAGCTTGTACCTCCGTAGTCTCCCGTTTTGTACGCACTTATATTCTATCTCGTAAAGCATGTAACTAAATGGTGGAAGCGTCGTTGCGGTTGCCTTTTATCGAGTTGACACGTTGCATCGATGGGTCGCGTGCTTTAAGTTATAGGCGTCGATATGCATTGAACAAACGCATTCATGGGTACATAATGTTACTAGTTTATTCTCATTCACGACGGACTGCGATGCATACATAAAGAGTGGACAGTAAATCCCATTACAACTGAACTTCTACTTGGCAACAACAAGAAATAATAGAAGAAAGACCGCAAAACTAATTAGCTTAACTAATTTCTTCAGCATGTTCTCAACTCTTTCCATCCTTTCATCCAGTCGTTTGAGTCTATTGTCTTCATTATGCATTACTGCTTCGGAGGGTCGAGCCATTTGGGCTAAATGCAAGAACACCACGAGAGTCATCTTGCAAGGCTGCAATTTGCATTGCAATATTTTGAAACACTGGGATAGCTTCGTCAGCCCACTGCCAGAACCGACATGTTGTGCTCTGAAAAGGAATTGCAGCTTCAAGTGAAAAAAACAATATGGTGTTTGGAATGGAATTGATTAGGCGCAAGTTACCGTAAGATTTGAACACTTCATGAACACTCGGGATGAATTCGTTGGTGTATGCGAGGTGAAAACATTCACCGGATCACTGCAACGAGGGCAACTCAGCTGCTGTGTGAACTCCCCAACTCTCTCGGACCCTCCCGCCACGCTTTGCTTCGCCTCGGCGTCCCGAGTTCCTTAGATGCTTCCTGTCCTCGTCGAGTTGTCTCCACACCGCATCGAACTTCCGCCTTTGGTTCGCATGCACGCCTTCTTGAACATCTTCATCAGTCCTTGCTTGAAACACGGTGTGGAAGTTCGCCGCGAGATGCCTCATGCACCAACGGCTCTTCACATCATGCCACTGGAATGGCGTCTGCGTCCCGTTTTGCATCATAGTCAACGCGGCCAGCAACCCATCATTGCGGTCCGAGATGATACACACATCTGGGCGGTCTTGGACCACCGCCCGCTTCACATTGGACAGGAACCACAGCCAGCTATCAGTGTTCTTGCTCTCAACAATTGCGAAGGCCACGGGAGTAACTGGTCGTTTGCATCGGTACGCAACGGCGATGAGGATGGTACCCTTGTACTTCCCACATAGGAAGGTGCCGTCCATCGTCGAAGACGGACGGCGATGCTTGAACCCTTCGATCGCTCGATGAAGGCCCGAAGACCCTATCAAGAACAAAACAATTGGGCCTCTCCTCGGGTGCACCCGATCAAGCTTGTCTATGTATGTCCTGTGGTTTGATTGTGCGATTTGATGCAAAGATCCTTGGGACTAGGTTGTAAGCCTCTTGAATGTGCGAACATTTGCTCCACGACCTTCCGTTTACCCGCCATGCCGCCTTGTAGGTGACCGCGAACCCCACCATATTGGCAACCTCCGCCATTAGGAGCTTTGGCGAAATGGACACATCTCCAAATGACAAGGTGGCTTATCGGTGGCAACATACGAGGGCGTCATCTTTGCGGTGCCTTTGAAGTGGTTCACTAGCTCGCATGTGTGGTCCTTGAAAGACAGTTATCCGGAAGCCCGTGCCATGATGCGTGAACATTGCCGCGCACGGACCTTGCCAACACAGATTCATTAACACACCTAACGATGTAGGTGTCGGGTTGAACCTCTGCACCCGATCGTCCGACCAATGTTAATGGCGTATCTAGCAATAGCATCTTTGGGCGGCGCTCTTGTCGTGGAAGCGCCGCCCTAGGAGAAGGGTGTCCCCATTGAACCCCGCTCGGCCCCCTCGGTTGTGGCGGAACCAGCGATGTCGTTGCGACATCGTCCAATCTTGAGGAGACGTAAGAAATGTCGGTGGTCACAACACCACCAACTACACCTCCCGTACCGACCAACTTCTCCGTCTTGGTCGTCTTGAACTAGTCGCTTTCGACGTCCTCCTCCTCGCTTTCCACCTCTTCCGCCTGGTCGGCCAAGGTACTCGTGGCAATCAATACGGGCTGCCCACCATCGCTCCACTCCTTCGTTGGGCTCAAAGTTGTCGGCACGCCTCCTTACGTCTCCATCACCCACTTCCTGCCTGCGTCTCCTCCAACACGGAGACCAACGCAGTTCTCCTCTGACATGCTTGACTTCACCGAACCACCAACGCCAGATGTCCCCGCGCTCTCCACGAACTGAACATAGACCATCGGCCGCGCATATATCACAGCCTCAGGGTTGCAAACAACCTCCATGTAATAGGCCCATGAAGCGTCACTTGTCACCTTCATAAGTTGCCAAAAAATCTCGTTTGCACCACCCACCACCGAGGCATACAACGCCTCGACGTAGCTTCTTCCTTGCGCCAGCGATCGAACGCGGAACGCACGCATCGTCTTAGATCTGACAGGCTCATGTCCTTCAGACCCGGCCGCCGGATCACGGTCCGGCCACATTTTGACGGTCCGCCAGACGGCTGCCTCAGACGAGAGCTTCCCCGTGGAACACGAACAGATCTTGAATCTCCGCCATCAAGTACCTAACATAGGTGCATATTAAACCACTGATATTTTCAAATTTTTGGTTCAAGTTCCTAACACTTCTGTAATTTGTTCATAATCTAATATACTGCACATTATGTTCAATTCTATTTCTATTTAAAAATCTCTTATAAAATTACGTAATTATGTACGGAATAAATTTTCATGAAAGCGCAAACAAACCCCATTTTTGTGAAAAGAAAGGTGCAAACAAACTGATTTTTTACACATCAAAAAACAAAAAAACTTGGAACATGAAAAGATTTAATTAGAAAAATTGAATTTAATTGAAGTTTATTTTATTCTTTTAAATTATTTTTATTTTCTCGAAAGACTCAAAAACGGAGAATTGAAAAAATAATATCTTGGTCGCTACTTGCTCGGATCACGTTACTTCACCATGGTGTAGTTAAAGCGAGTACTTTATGGAGCTTCTCTGAAATGCAATTGAAGAGGCCGATTTTTTCTTTGAATTTTCTGGTTTTTTTTTATAAATGGTTTTTCCCACTTTTCTTTTCTTTCTCTCTCTTCTCTGATTTGAATTACAAGCTAATCACATTGCTAACTACTAAGTCTTAAAATATTTGCTAACGCCCGATTATTTAATTAATGTCTTGAGTTTTATTGCCGATTAATTTTCTTATATATACTATGATTAATTTTACATTTTATTTATCCCGCCTAATTATCTATCGTCGGCCTCTTCGCTATTTGACTTGTACGCTGCTTAATTAAATCGTTGGTCCAAAAAAAACACCGCGTCGATATTTCATTTTACTAGTGCCTAATTATATTTTACTAATTTGCTACTTCCTAAATTTTCCATTCTCACCTAATCTCATCCTTAATCCTTCCCTTTACTTAATCCCTTACTCTAATCTTCTCTTCACCTAATCCTTCCATTTATCTCCCTTGTCTCCTCACCACCGAAATGTCCTACCGCCATCCTTCCTTCCCCATCGTTCTTACGCTAACAATATTTAATTTACAACACTAACAATAATAAGTCTGCTAAGTTCACTAATTACGGGCTTATCACATTGCTAACTACTAAGTTTTCTACTTACGTGCTAATCGCACTAAGTCTTCCAATTTTATGTCCTAACACTACATCAAAATACACCGACAACACAACTATAACTACTCGGTTACTCACGATAAGAAACTACAAATCATCTAATTGCATCCTAATCACATCGCTAAAACTAGCTACAACTATAGCCGATGTGAATCACACTTACCTTTTCTACGTGCTCGCAAGGCGATGCACAACTTCATGAATCGAGCGAACTTCAACTTCTCCTTGCTTGGCTTCTTCTTTCTCTTCCTAACGGGCTCTCTTTCGATCTTTCTCTCTGCCTCTCTTCCTCTTTGCTTCTAACTAAAAATGGCGTTATTCACTCGTTTTATCGCTCAAGAGCTCGAGCAAGAAGTCGCCGTGCCATGCAAAAAAGGGGCCAGATTCCTATGACGCTTTCTTTGGCAATGGCGAGGGTGGCGCACTTGTGGCGCTAGCGTGCGAAGGCGTATGTGGCTGGCGCAAGGCAAGCGCGGCGAGGGCAGCGATTCTTGAAGAGTGGGTCGGCGAAGAACTAGGTCTTCTGTCTCGGTTGGCGACACCTAGTTCTTCTTGTCCCCACTCAGCAGTTACTAGGTTGTCACTTCCGGCAAGCGGCGAGTCTGAGGGGCTAGAAATGGAATTTTTGCGCTAAGGGGGTCAAAAATGGAAATAAAAGGTGCTACAGGGCTAAATCAGTCCAAAACTCGAGAGCGCTCGCGTCCTCGCGGCTCACCTGCATCCTCAATTCCTTTCTTTAGCTTCATCTACGCTTTCGGGTGTCAACTCCTGCTCTTCGCTCGCTGATGCGTCGATTTGCCGCTGAAAGAGCTGTAAACATAATCGTTTTGGTGTAACAAGCCAGCGCTACAGCCTACAGCCTGCAGCCAAGAGTTGTTGCCTCATTTTTGGTGGAGTAGCTTTTTATTGTTTTTGTCGTGTGCAATGACATGTAACGTGCAACAAAATCATTTGACTTCCATATTTGGGAGGTTTGTTATGCTTACGCACTCATACAAGCTAGCTGGGCCCTTTTTATTGTGGATGACAGGGCAATGGCCCTTCAGAGATAAGCAGCTTCAATGCAGACAATTGGAACGACGCAATAAATGATTGTGACGAACCTTAAGGTCTTGTTTGTAACGCGGAAGTTTTTCCCGACTCCTCCTGTGGGATTTTAAAAATGCTTGTAGAGTACATACAAGGAAAAATCCACTTTTAAATCTTCAACTATCGCTCGAATCCACTTTTCAACCTCGAATTGCAAAACCGTTTGATTTGCAACCTCCAAGTATCCGAACCCGTCCAACCGACACCCCCGACCTGTCCAACACAGTTTTGGCATGACGAATCCTGGTTTCGACATGACGTAGCTGGACACCTAGCATCGGACCACCACGGTAATGCACCACCTTGCCATCATTGGAAAAACTCTCCTCCAAAGGGAATTAACAACAAGTTTGTCTAATGCATCCATCACTAACTTCCAACTAGCACTTATTTAATACAAAAAGACAAAATGTCACCCAATAGATTAAGAGAACTCTGACCTCAGAAAGCAAAAATAAATACTCAATGCGCACACTACTAAGATAAAGATGCCTTAAAGAAATCAAATGGTTAGCTTCGTAGAACTTAAACAACCATTCATGCCACCAAGATCCGAGAAAAACCCATACCAAATGCATGGCTCCAACAATCGGGAAAAAACCTTAGCAGGAAACAACCGCGTACCTCAATCCGGAACGACTCTGCCTTGTGGTTCACATCCGTAGGCCTCCACCACCGTGAATCACCTCTCGGGCGCACTGCATTCCACGTGAGGCTATCGTCCGGTGCTAGGGTTTTCGCCCGAGAAGGGATTTGGGGGGAAGTTTGTGAACCGAAGTGAGGTCGGAGGAAACAGAGGGGGTCATGGGTAGGGGTGAAAATGGATCGGATACGAACAGATAATAGCTCTGCCATATTTGTTTTTATATTTTTTTCCAGATCTAGATACGAATACGAATACGGAGCGAATATGAATCGAAGCGAATACGGTCGCGGGTATTTTTTGGAACATGAAAACCCCATAAATTGTATGGTAGAAATTAACAAAAATATATAACTAGTTTATTTGATGCAAACATTCATGAATTGTTCATATTTCCAGTAACCACACATAATATTGGCACTAGCAAGCTGCATTAACTAGTTCATCACAAACATACCACTTAGTTTACCATATTTATCTCATAAGTCATAACTCATAAAGTCATAAGCCATCACGCATTCACATTTAGTTCACCACATACATAAAACTTAGTTCACACTAACATTGATCAGACTGGATGGTTAATCTATACGTAAATGAATGTAACATCCTAAAGTATGTTACCAAAAATAAAATTAATAAAGTTATTATTTTATTGGATTTTTGATATTTAAAAGAGTTTTCTTGGTTAAAAAGGAAAAAATAATAAAATAAAGTCAATTATTTAATTTCCTAGTTTTTAATGTCAAAAATAAAATTTATTGATTTTTATTGGATTTAAAGTGAAAAAGGAATTTTAATTAATTTCTTGAATTTTAAAAGGTTTTTCCTATTTTTCATAAAATAAAAATAATTTATGTGCAAAAATAAAACCAACTTTAAGTTGGAATTAATTTTATTAAGTTCAAAATAATTCAAGGAATTTTTGTGATTTTTTATAGAATTTTTTAACTCTATTTGCTGTTTTCTAAAAGGCTATTTGATTTGTTGCATTTTTTTGAAATTCAGAAATCAATTAAAATCTCCTTTTCTCTTTTGGGCTGAAATCCAAATATCCATACTTCATCTTATCTGGATAATCAGATCGATGATCTCAGATCCTACCGATAGCATGCCTCATCAGATTCGTTTCCGCTTTAGACAAAAAATTCAATTAGTTTAGATTCGAAAGTTATCCGAGATAATCTGAATCAGTTTTCGTTCGGATCGGTCGGAAACTATCCGATCTATTTTCACCCCTAGTCATGGGTCGCACTTATATCGGACACTTGGGTGGCATCTGATGCCAACGTGTCCAACCACGTCACACCGAAACCGGGGTTCGTCATGCCAAAACCATGTTGGGCGGGTTCGAATACTTGGAGGTTACAAATCAAACGATTTTGTAATTCGAGATTGAAAAGTGGACTCGGACGATAGTTTAGGGTTGAAAAGTAAACTTTTTCCTACATACAACCTCTATTTAGGTCTGATGGCTTGAGCACTCCTAGCTCAATTTAGCCTGGAGTACAAGTTCCTTGACAATGTCATATCAATATTGGCTAGGTAAGCATCCATTTTGATTACATCACTCCCCCTCGGGCTAAATGGGTCGTGAATCCCCCCTCCAAAGGTCCATTTGGCTAATCTGCATGTCCCCATAGTGCACAAAACATTGAGAACTAGCTCACCTCCCCAAACCTAAACATAATGGCCAAAAAATGCTCTTAAATAAAGCATATAAATGGTGTCATGTCGACTGTCCACCAAGGGAGGGACGGTAAGGTATGCTCTCCCGAACCGGTAACTTCAACTCGACAAGGTCAAGTACCGTGAAAGAGTCGCTGAGCAACTATAGGCGACCGACCTCCATTTAGACGAGAATCACTCTCGTCTTTCGAGGTGGTACGTCGATTTGCTGAGCATCACTTCACATCCACATGCCGATGTCTGAATGGCCAAACTAGGTCGTTCAACCAAAAAAGAAGGCGGTTTGCTCATAGGACATTAAGGGTGTGTTTCGTTGATGAGATGAAATTGAATGAAATGTGATGGTATCGGATGAATGTGATGATTCTAAATAGAATGATATAGATAGTGTATTTGGTTGCTTGGATGAGATCATACAAGATTTTGTTTGATTGCTTGGACACATAGAGAAGGGAGGCCAGCTGAGAAAAAACAAAAGAAGCGCAGAGACGGCTCGGGTGGACTCGCCGGTGGTGAGGGAGCTGCTGAGAGGATGGGGCGACCCCAAAAATGGGTCCCCGCGAGGAAGAGGAGTCCAGCGGTGGCTGTGGTGCGGCAGAAGGCAGACCATAGCGGTGGCGGAGGTGTTGTCCATGGCGGCGACGCCGAAGAGGAGGGGGAAAGATAGCGCACGCACGAGCAAGAGGGAGGTGAGGGGATGCCGTCGGTGCAGACGATGACGACGGGGTGGATCGAGTCAGGTTGATGACGGGAGCCCGTGACGTCGCGACTGGTCTGTCATGGCAGCGGCGCTATGGGGAAGAGACGGAGCGGGTGGTGGGGGAAGGAAGGGGTGGCCTGGGGTGCTCGAGTAAAGGAGAATCGAGAAGGGGCTCACCGAGTGATGAATGGTGATGGTATCGACGGTTTCGGCCGAACATTAGGAAGAAGACCGTGGCGCTCCCATGGACGATAACCGAAATTGGTTAGGGGTTTTGCACGGCGTGTCCGGGAACATGAGGTGACGTGAGTGGCAGTGGATGAAGCTCGTCGGGTTGGCCAGAAGCGAAGAGAACAGGCAGTGTTGATGCTTCTTTGCGCGAGAGTGAGAGGGTGTGGCTGGAAGCAAAGAGAACATGCAGCATCGATGCTTCTTTGCGCGAGAGGGCATCTCGAAGAATATACTCCTAGCTTGATCCATCTCATCTTGAATCGTTTTGCTACGATTAGACCTGTTCAAAAGTCGGCCTCGGCTGGCCAAGCTTGAAAAGCCTAGTCAAGCAGGCAAAGTTCGAGCCCAATAAATTTGGTTTTTTCGATAAAAACCTGATATTTTAATGTTTTTTGGAATAAAAAAGTAATATTTAATTTATTTTTAGAATAAAAACATGATTTTATTATTATTTTTGTTTGCCTGCCTTGGGCGAAAATGGAGTCGAACTGCCCGCCCAGATCGGTGGCCAGGCAGTCAGGCGTGCCACCCATGAACACCTCTAGCTACGATTCAACCAACTAAACATTTATAAAATCCACAATCATAATATTTTTGAATCATTTGTTACGATTCAACTAACCAAACATTTAAATAATCCACTATCTTTATATTTGGGTTGTCACTTATAAGTTTTTTTATTTTTGCCTTGGTTGGGGTGTGCCAGCCGAAGCTGCAGTGCAACACTAAGGCGACACACAAGAGCCCAAGCAGCAAGCTACTTTATTGAGCTCTCTCCCATAAAAAATAAATTTAATATTGTTGTAAAGCAATGCTCCACATATCAGATATTAAACTGATAAGAACAGATACTACACTTGATCTTAGCCAAAAGGCCGAGAAAGGTATAAGTTGCTAATATGCCGTGCCCCTCCTATGCTCGCCTCCGCCTACTCCGCTGCTCTCTCCAGGTGATGTGGTACTAATGCAAGAGCTGCTATTAGGGATGGCAATCAGGCGCGGCGGGTACGGGTAGTGCTCGCCCATACCCATGCCCGCGACCCCAATTTTCCCCCACGGGCATGCCCGTTTACTCGCGAACAGTGCACTACCGCCTGTGGGTACCCATCGCCCACAGGCATACTCATCACACATAAACAATGCACACATTAAATTCATTTCAATTCACATCAATAGTGCATCACACATTCAACAACTAAGAAATTTTATCACAAATCACACATCAAGTTCGACAAAACAACTAATCAAGTTCAACAAATAAAATAGAAATACAAACTGACATAGTTCCTCACACATAAACAAATTATGTTTGCAACAAGAGTAGAACATATGAAAATGGTTCAATTACAACAATTCAACAAATAGATCAAAAACATGTTCATAAACCGGTTTGCGTATAGATCAAAAACATGTACACAATTTATATACTGTAATGAGTATAAAAAGTATTCACAATGTGCTTGCTTTTCTTTCATTTAATGAGTATCATGGCATGTATCATGAGTATCATTTATAAACTTTTAGAATATGCTTGCTTTTCTTTCAAGGTGCCTGATGCTCATTACAGTTTTTCTTTCATTTGTCATTACATAAGTTTGCTAGGTTTACTAGCTAGGAGGGCCTTGTTGATTACAGTAAATAATATAGCACTCAATCTTATCCTGGTTATGCTTTACCTCGGTGATCAGTAGAAGCGTGACTAGACCTGTAAAAAAAAGCAGTAGAAACTAAATCAACAAATGTGTCGGACCCGGGAGCGAAAGATCCCGAACCCTCTGTGTTCATACACCAGTCTAGGATTTTCGGTGTACACAGTTACAAAAATAATAACATAGACATATCTCGCATTGCATTAATAGTAAATCAGAGTTTATTACAAAAGAGGCTTACAAGCCAACAATAAAGAACACAGCGGAAGACGAAGAAAGTGTAGTAGAGTCCAGTTAATCTGCCACAGGCAATCGACTGGGGTAGCGGCCTAGTCGTCGAGATCCACACCGATGGTGAAGTTCTTCTCCTCTGAAATTTGTTTGCACAAGGCAAGTATGAGCACAACCACCGTGCTCGCAAGTTACACCCGTCAAATAACAGAATGACATGCATACATATGGTAAACAAGGGATATTGGCAGGGTTTATTTGCATAAAGCAGCATTTTTAAGTTTAAATAACCATATTAATTTCCAAGGCCATTTTTATACTATATCTAAAATCAGATTTTAAACAACAATTTTATAGTGTGGATAACCTCCAAATTTGAATGGTGAAGGATACCCTCCTATCACAATGGCTAACCGCCCAATTTTCCCACAGGACTAACCATCCTGAAAACATCTGTTGAAATCACTTTTAAAAACCAAAAACAAGTCTAACTTCGAGTGGCTTTGCTAGCATGTCCATGATCATGACGCGCTATTCAATAGTTTTACTCTGCAGAGGTTGTACACTTTACCCACATGACATGATTCCTCTAGTTTGTTCGGCATCCGCCAATGCCACCTCTCACTGCCGAAGGTAAGAAGTCTAGAGTTCATGACAAGACCTTTACAATGCATCCTTCCACCACAGTCCAGCCTCGCTAAGGTTTCGCCCCCTTTTGACTAACCATCCATGAGTTCGGGGCCCCTCTTGCGCCTGTGGGAATAAAATAGTCATGAAAGATGTGCCATGAAAGACCACCCACGTACAGACAGGATAAACCGCGATGGAACTCCACAAATTAATCAGCCAGATCCCACGCCCCATTCTGGAGATATGTGGTTGTACGGTGAGGCATAGCAAGGTGCGGCTCAAAGACCGGTCCTTAATCGACTTGGGCGTCTTTCAAATCAAACCCTGGGTTTTAATCCTAACCAGATTAAACCCGTGCATAAACCTGCACCCACCATTCATCCGTTTCGCCTAAGTCCAAACCATTTTTGATTTTATTTGCAAAAACCACCTTTATAACTCTCTATGGTAAAACAATACCATAGATTTAATTTTAAACAAATTTGTAATGGTTTGGCTAAATCCTCCCAAAATCAAAATCATGGTCTAAGCATTTCCAAACAATTTATCTATGGTGACAAAGGGATGACATTTCAATATTCAAAATTGGTCATACAATAACAATTGGAATAACTAAGCATTTAAACAGGGTATTAAAATAATTGACTAAAAATATGCATGCAATAATAATTTTAAAAACTGAATTAAATAACTTTAAAATACTGGGGGCAATATGGTCAAGAGTATAACTTGCCTTGCTTAATTAATCGATGTTCCCAAATGGTGTTGAAATCCGGTCATCCGAAGTCGTCGAAATCTATACGCGTAAACGATCCGAATTCAAATAATAATCAAATAAAATCCAAAAAATATAAAATAAATACTTCTAGGAAGGTTTAGACTTTTATGAATTTAGGAAGTTGAATCGAAGGAATCGGAGTTCGTATGAAGGAGAACGAACCCCGGGAAGTTTGAAAATCACATGAAATGATATAATTCCGAAAATTATACTATTCATCGAAAATTGTGGTTTCGGATGACTGGAAACAAAAAAAAGCTTTATGGCCATGGAGAGAAAGTACGACGTAGAACACGTTGGCGCAAACTCAATCTGTAGACGGCTTGGCGAGAGGATCTTCGATGGCGGCGCAGATCAACGAAAAAAGACCTTCTACGGCGGACGTTGGCGTTTAAATGGCGGAGAAGAGTTAGTAGATAGGGTTTGTGGCGAAACGAAGAGGGAACCGTGGGGGATGAAACGCTCACCTCGGTTGGGGTGGAAAGTGCACGGTCGTCCGGCGGCGGCGACGACGCGCAAAATGGACCAGATAATTAACGAAAATTAAATAAAATCTAAAAATTATGAAATAAATACTAAAAATAGTAGATGAATTTAGATGAATTTAGGTGAAGGAATTATCGGATTTGGAGTTTGCATTTGAGAGAACGAATTTTTGGAAGATTAAAAAGTGTACATATAAAGCAAAGCACATGACTAGATACGTACTGTTCATCATCTTCTAGTTCCAGCCGAACAGTACACGTAGGAAATAAGAAATGGCGGCCGGTGGCCAGAGGAAGAGAGAGATGGCCGCGAACACTAAAATGGATTGCTCACCCACGACGAGGCCGTGAGGAGGTGGCGTCTGGCGAGTGGTCGGTGGTGGCGGCGGCGATCTCAACAGTGCATGGGGCGGCGGCGCGTGTGGCTTGACGGCGTCGACGAAGTCCAGCGGCGCCCTGGCGAAGCGGAGGTGAGCACCTGGTAGGCGGCGATGTGGTGAAGCCGTTGGTGTAGACGGCGACGGCGAGGTGATGTCGTGGCCGAATCGAAGAAATCCCGCGCCTCGGTTGCATGGCGAAGAACTCGAAATGCCATGATTGAGAGGAGAGAGGAGGAATGGGTGGCGGCGTTGGGTTGAGTGAGGAAGAGCTCCCTGTTCTCCCTTTTATAGGGGCCGAGGGCACCGGGCGGCGAGGCGACGTGGGAGGTCGTCTTGTGCGGCGGTTGTGGCGTCTTGAGCGAACCGTCTTGTGAGAGACGGGAATAGTGGGGGTTGGAGGCGGAGGTGGGCGTGAGGATCGTCGCACGTCAGCTGGGAGGCGGGCGATTGAGGAGGCGGTTGTGGAGCTCCGTCGGTCAACAATGGAGGTCATTGCTTTTGTTTGCGCCTGACAACAAAGGAGAGAGGAAAAAGGAGGAGAGGAGCGCTGCAATCGGTGGTGGAGATGGCCACAGCAGGCGAGGTGAGGCGGCGGTGGAGGTGAGGTCGGCGAGGGCGCCGGCGAGGTCAGTCATGGAAGCTCAACCATGGAGGGCTTCACGGTTTGGAGAGGAAACACAGAGAAGAAATACCATCGGGAGGAAGGAGATGAAATAGGAGAGAGAAATTAGTATAGAAAATAATAAATGGAAGGTTATATATTAAGAAAGAAAAAAGGGAAGCATGGCAGTGCATAGCTTTGCTTGCTGGTTAAGCGTGCACGCACGCGAGCAATAAAATGATGGGTGACCCAATGGGAACTCGAATTCATGGATGGGAAAATAAATTTTTTATTTTTTATTCAAATTACTGTTCACCATTTACTATTTGGTCCAAACGACTCCACACGAGGTTCGTGACCGAGAAACAGATTTTGTTTTTATTATTTTTATTTTCGGAATAAAGACTAACCAATAAATCAAATATTTTTAGAACATAGCAAATGGAGTCCAAAAATTTTAGAAAAATTCATAGAAATTCCTAGAGTTATTTTGAACTTAAATAAATATTCCCAACTTAAAATTGGTAATAGTTTTTGCACATAATTTATTTTGGTTTTAAAATAATTAGGAAAAAGTTTCTAAGAATTCGTAAAATAATTAATTTTTTATTTTTGACTTGTAAAACTTCGAAATTCAAATAAAGCCAACAAACTCTTTCAAATTTTAGAAAATCCAACAAAATAATAATTTTATAAATTTTAATTTGGTAATGTAACTTTGAAACATTACAAAATGTTACAATGGATAATCAACAAATATCTTGGCAGACCATTAGCAGCAGCAAACACTACAAAATGGAACATGTCATGGTTCGGCCAGTGCATTGGTGAGCTCAATAGCATCTTGCTGATTCTTGCATTTCTTTGAACAAATCAACATTGGTGAGCAACTAACACAAATCAACAAATATCTTAGCAGACCATTAGCAGCAGCAAACACTACAAAAATGGAACATGTCACAGTTCGACCAGTGCATTGGTGAGCTCAATAGCATCTTGCTGATTCTTGCATTTCTCTGAACAATAATTAAAAACCGCCTAATCAGGTCCGTGAGTTCTGGGAGCTAACCAAGGATCAGGTCTACGAGTTCTGGGAGCAGCTCTCTGATCCAGGGTTTGATGCCAAGCTCTAGACTTTCTTTGACATGTATGTAATATTCAATTCAATTTCTTACTCCAGATTTTAGTACTGAGTTCGGGAGGAGCCGAGGAGGCCACCGCGCGAGGAGGTCGAGGCAGAGGAGGAGGAGGCCAACCCAGCGGCGGTTCGCCAGAGGAGGATGGCCGAGAGGCGGTGGCCGTCGGGAGGCGGCACTGCCGAGGAGGCAATGGAGGAGGCGGCCGCCCGGAGGAAGACGGCTGACGGAGGCGCCGGCGCAGCTGGTCGGGAGCCAGGAGGAGATCTGGAGGAGATGGGAAGTTCTGGTGGCTGGCGGCTAGGGGTTTGGGGGTGGTTCGGCTGTGAACTTGAGTACTTGACCGAGCGGAGCGACTAGCGAGGCTAGGGTTTTATGTACAGTGTCTGTGGTCCCACGTGTCAGTGTAAGATAGCGGGTAATCGGGTGAAGCGGGTACGGGTGGAGCTTACCCATGCCCGCGCCCGTTTACTCGATGGGTAAGGAGTTGTGTCCGTTTTTATATCTGTGGGCAAAGAAAGACGCCCATACCCGCCTCTATTAGGGTATTGGCCCGCGGGTACACGGTAATCGGGCATAATTGCCATCCCTAGCTGCTATCGCTGCGCGCTCGACAGTCCGAGAGTTGCAAGCAAGTATTGGGCTTAATGCTATGACCGGCCCATTAACTTGTTCAGCCACGGCCCAAGGCCCACCGCCGCGAGCACTCGCATCCGAACGTATCACGATTCACGAGGTCCGTTAGGCTGTAGTACTCGGCTCGAGTGACTGGCCGGAGCTTGTGGATGGTCCTGACACCGGCCGGTCGCCGACAGGGTCAGGTTGACACCGGCCGCGCCGCCGCATTCGACTCCCACTTTCGTCCTCCTCCTCATCCTCCTCGCTGCTCTTCTTCTCGTCTCGCCAATCGCATCAGCTGGTACGAACAAACGCCTGCGCAGCGCAAGTAGTCGTATAGAGTGTGTACTTTGAATGGCCCCTTGATCTGTTACGTGTGCTTCGTCGATGCCATTGTTCCGTAGTTTTACACGTACAACTGTACAAGTAAAGCAAGTTGCATGCTTTGCTTTCATCAGAAAAATATGCAAGCATGCGTGCATGTATCCCAATACATAAGGGCTAGTTTGGTTGCCTGTAGTTTAGCCCGTATAGATCATCCAGACTAAACTTAGAAAGGCTAAGTGGATACAATGGTGGATTGTTTGGTTATCTGTTTCTATTGAATTAGGCTGTGCTAAAATGTTATTTGGTTGGCTGCATCAGGATAGTTGATGCATGACTAAATGCAATATGAGTTGTTTGGTTGGTTGTATGTGATAGAGTGTGCTCACCTATTTAATGGGTGATGATAATACACCTCGATAGTATGTTTGAGTTAAATGAAAAAATGACTAAGGATGTCTCGTGAAACTCCTGCTCAATGCACTGGTACGTCTCGGTGATATCACTAAAAAAAGGTTTCCATTTCCAACCGCATAATCATAAAAGGGTGTTCTAGAACCATGGATTCTAATTGTGGGTAGCGTCCACGATAAGTGTTCAGAGACAAAAATGTATATGAAAAACTGGGAAAAAAAACAAAAGATCACTGATTAGAGACAACCTTACCATTGTCATGATGTTCTGTCACTCATTTCAGTTTCCATGTACAGTTTATAAAACTAATTTTATTTACTAACAGAAGACAAAAGAAACAAATTCGATCTTCAGCTAAAAATTGATCAATGCCAACTTGCACCAACTAGGTATACAGTTAAACCAAGCGGGTACAACTGAAACAAGGAACATGTCATTGGGCCACTTACACGTGGACCCCATGGCCAGTGCTCACATATAAGCACACAGAGAGAGGGAACGCAGAACAGAGGAGATGCGTGGGAGGGCAACTAAGGCGCGGCGGTGGGCTCGGCGCCGATGATGGAGGCGACGACGGTGGTTGGTGAGGACTAAAATGGAATGCCCAGGTGGTCCCGTTGGAGGTAGTGTCGCGGCCGTAGGAGGACAGTGGCGGGCGGGCGGCAGTGCGCGGCGGTTGGAATCGGGGGAGGAAGAAGCAGTGGCGGCGTTGAAGGAGTAGAGGAGGAGGAAGGAGGCGAGCATGAGCACCAGGTAGGGGTGAAAACGGATCGGATAAATCCGGACAGAAACATATTCGGATGGTCCTGGATCGGAAACGGGTTCGGATTTTTTTTTGTCGAAAACGTAAACGAATACGGTAGACATGATATCCAGCGGATACGAATACAAATTAGAATTATCCGGATAAGAGCACATCGCGCGCCGAGCGCCTGGTGCACGGTCTGCATGGCCGGGAGGAGGCTGGCCTGCAGGGTGGTGTCGTTGCCCTTGAACACCTCGTTGTCCACGGTGATGCAGGTGATGCGCGCGCCGGTGCGGAGGTGCTGCACGACGTGCTGCTGGAGCCACGCCTACGCTGCCGTGGGGCTCACCATCGCCGGGACGGCCTCGTTGCCGATGCCCACCACAAACTCGACGCTCGTGCCGAGGAATGCGCGCAGGACGTTGGGGTCGGCGTCGTAGAGCATCACCTTGCTGATCTTGAGCTACCGGAGTAGCCATGACACCCGCACCGGCGAAGGAAGGTTGTTCGCGATCTGCCCGTAGTTGACGCCGATGGACAGGGCCTCGGCTGCCAGCACTTGCCCTGCAATTGTTGTTACGTCCTAGTCTTACTACTGGTCAGTTATCAATATTAAGGATTTGCATGCAAAATTGATGCTTTTAATTGCTGCATTTTATCCCGTTTTGGTGAGTGGTCGTCATCTTTGATTAATGCTACTAATTGAAAGGAGTGAAGAAGCACAAATGTTCATCCATGTACTAATAGCTTGATCATTCTTGATTGAGATAAAAAAGATGGCAATGGCAAGCATAGCCTACAAGAACTCACTCATACTCGATGCATGTCGTCAGTACAAGCAGACGACACTAAGCAATGTAGGTAGAATACAAATATACAACATTACAAGTACAACCATACAGAGAGTACGTGATCCAATGGAAGCAAGATTTCACTGGACCACATGGGCATGTGGTGTCTGAGCCACTGATGCAGTCAAAAGAACAGCGCACAGGAATAGCAGGCAAATGAACCGATCAATTTTGTCTACAACAATGGAGATAGTTTTTTTTTTGTATGATAGATTTGTCAAAACTTTCATGCATTTAATATGATACTTTAACTGTCCTATCATCTTTGCTAGATCTTTTGCATAACAATAAAAGAAGAAGGAAAAGATGACATCTGATGCTTCTTATGCATTTTTCAGGGCCGAAGTTGGAGGCTTGTAAAGACATGGCGAGATGCTGCTGGCCTGCTGCTTGTTAAGACATGATATTTTTGGATTTTTAGCATTATTGAACTAT
Organism: Phyllostachys edulis; assembly: GCA_036346405.1. Lineage (NCBI taxonomy): Eukaryota > Viridiplantae > Streptophyta > Magnoliopsida > Poales > Poaceae > Phyllostachys > Phyllostachys edulis. Next base: position 72,022,254 of record CM070548.1, on the reverse strand, counting down.
GTATGTCATGAATGAATTGGGTGTGATGAGCTAAGTGTGAACTACGTTTTATGTATGTGATGAACTAAGTTTTATGTATGTTGACTTGTGAGTTATGACTTATGAGCTAAATGTGGTACACTAAGTGTTATGAGCTAAATGTGGTACACTAAGTGTTATGTTTGTGATGAACTAATTAATGCACCTTACTAGTGCCAATGTTATGTGTGGTTGTTGAAAATATGAACAATTCATGAATGTTTGCATCAAACAAACTAGTTATATATTTTCGTTAATTTCTAGCATGCAATTTAAGGGGTTTTCATGTTCCAAAAAAATATCCGTGACCGTATTCGTTTTGATTCATATTTACTCCGTATTTGTATTCGATATTATTCGTATCCGTATTCGTATCCGAGGTATCTGTATTCGTATTCGCATCCGGGAAAAATATGAAAACAAATATGGCAGAACCATTATCCGTCCGTATTCGATCCGTTTTCACCCCTAGTGTGAGAACCCGAATTATTTGGCTTGTAATGCTTAACCATCCACTTGGTCCTAGCATTACAAATCAAATAATCCGAACCTCGAGATACATGTACTTCCCAGAATTTACAGTAAACATACCCCTTTACAAAATTATGCATCAATTCCATTCAACACACAAAACCGAAGCAAAAGCTTTACAAATCAAAAGACATACATAATAGAGTTATTACAAAAGAGGCTGACCGGCCAAAAGACAGATAAATAACTAAATAAACAGCGGAAGCAAAAGCCATAAGATGGCGATAAACAAGAGCCAATCAGTGTGCCTTTACCCACAAGGCAACCAACCGGCCGCCAACCTAGTCGTCCAAAGCGAAGTCCGTCTCACAAAAGTCGATCCCTTGGGGATCAACCTCCTCTGCAATAATTAAGCAATGCAAATGAGTACAAAAATGTACTCACAAGACTTACGGGTAACAAGCCTATTCTTATCTACATGCAGGCTTAATCAAAGGAGAAGGCTATGGTTCATTTTCAGCATAAAGCAAGTTTTCATTTGCAATAATGGAATAGATTTAAAACAGCTTTAACAATATGTTTTTATTTGACAAAAACAGCGAGATAATAAGAAACAACAATATAAAGACATCCTGGAAGTGACTAACCCAATAGCCACCACAACAATAGTATGAATTCCCCATTCATACCACCCACATTAAGTTTTAATTAAAGGTTATAGTCTAGTTCTTGCACGACCTTACCAAGCATGTCCATAACCTAGGACGAGGCTATTCGAATAGTTTGAACCTGCAGGGTGTACCAACGCATACCCACGTCGAGACCGCCTTTTTGCCAAGCTATTTAGCACACTTCCTTTGGTATGTCGGCATGGCTAAGTCCTACGAGACGCTTTCCAATGGATTGTGCTAATTAAGAGTCGCACGTATGGGGGTTAACCCTTAGTGAATCGACGTTACGGGCTCCCACTAAGGACTCACACGTTGAGTCGGACACACCGGCCCAGCCGAAGCAACTAAGGGTGCTCCTGGGTACGGAGAACCAAGAAATGAACCCATCCCTCTCATCCCAACAACGAACATTTTTCTCTACAACTACCACCAGCGACTCATTAATTAACACCTCCCAAAGTACTTAGTCAAGAGAGGTCTCATATCCTCCTCGTGTGGTTAGCACGCAATAATCGCTTGGATCAGTGACACAAGTAACTCGGTCCTTGTTGACTTAGGCACCATTCCAGTCACACCAAAAGATCACACCATCATCCATTGTACCCAAGTCGATAACATTTTGTTTTCAGTTTTGACTTTACAAATTAGCAAAGCACAAAGTGTTGGACATAATGTAACAATAAGATTTGTGTGATCAAGGTCATCGACTAAGTCGACAACCACCCAATTCTACCGGTAGCTAAGCATTTCTAAACATGACATCGTAAAGACAATAAAAGAGCATAATTCAACCACCGGGCTCTAATTCACCGGCGAGATTAATAACTTAAGGCTAGTGCCAGGGGATTAACAATTTAAGGAAACCATGCATTAGGATTATCTGCCTCTAACCGGCAAATTAACTTTGTCACAAAAAGCATGCATACATACAATTTGTAAACAAGATATTAGACTTTGAAAGTAATGGGATCAATATGATCAAATGGAAAGACAACTGCTTGCCTTGCTGGAGATACTCAATGTGCTGCAGAGGATCACTCGCGTACTCAACGAACTCGTCAGCACCTAACGAAAGAAGCGAAAAGAACCGATAAGTACGAAGAACATCGAAAAAGACTCAAAAACCAAAGTCAACCAAAAACCATGAAATTTACACAGCAGGAAGAGCATGATTTTTAATGAATTTAGCAACAAGAACCAACTGATTTGGATGCTCAATGCTAAAGTTACGGCCAAAACAAGATCAGCCGGTTGGAAAAAGGCTGAAAAATTCACCTCGGGTACTGTTCATCCGAAATTAATTTTTTGGCACAAATTTTCAGAGAGGTGGTGCACCTAAAATTTTTATGGTAAACAGAGCACCACATGAGATGAACAACATAACTTGATTCACCTCATTTGGAGTTAGGATGCATTTTCTATGGTTTTTCAAAGACATGAAAAAGTGCACAAAATAAATGCAACCACATAAATTTTAGTAATAGTAGCATGCTTAAAACCTATTCTAAAAATAATCACACTAACAGAGAAAACCAACAAACTTGGTTTCACTCAAAAAGGAGCTACAGAGAAATACTTATGCATTTTTCAAGTTAAATGAATTTTTAAAGCACAAATAAAGCCTAAACAGAAAATAAATCTACTAACAAATTTTTCTAGAATAGAACCAAGCTTCCAACCATTTTTATATTAAAGCTTAATTAAAACCAGAACTAACAAAATTTGAATCAACCGAAAAGGAGTTAAAATGAATTAGTTATGCAATTTTGAATATTAAAGCAATTAACCGCTTACAAATAAAGCATAACTGGATTTTCTCATTACTAACCCAGTTCGGAAAAACCTGGGCCATTGAGATCAAATCTAACGGCCCAAGAGCGCTTGGACGATCGGACGCGCACAGCTCAACTGTGCCAACTGTTGGATTAGAATCTAACGGTCCACAGTGAGGAAGACGTTCGGATGGTCCGAATGTCCCACACGATCTGGAGCGCAGATCTGAAAACAAACGGCTCAGAGCGAAGTAATGCTCGGACGGTCCGAGCGTTCCCGCGATCTGAGCCACAGATCTAGAAATGGATGGTCCAAAGCTACGGGGAGGTCCGGGGGTCCGAAAGTCCCACAGATCTCGACCGTAGATCTCAAAATGGACGGCTGAGGTTCGGTTGTCCGAACGTTCACAGCGATCTAGATCGTTAGATTTAAATCGGACAGTGGAGGTTCAGTGGTCCGAACGGCCCAGCCAACCTGGATCGCTGGATCAAGATCGAACGGTCCAAAATGGATCTCAGTGCTGTGCACACTAACGAGGGGGTTTAACGTGTGGGGCCCACTTGTAAGCGACTATTAAGCCACGCACAGGGGTTTAAACTCACGGGGCCCACTGTCAGTGACTTTTAAAGCTGGTTTAGGACATCCATTAAGTGTTAAGCAATGATTAACAATGATTAAGCAATGATTAACATTTGATGAGCAAATCTTTGCCCTAATCGACAACGCACAGTGCCTCTCGTCCGACAAAGAACCCGAGTTCAAGAAAAGTTTTAATTTCTTCTCATTTTCTTACATTTGAAACATACACCCAGATTTGGGATGTTACACCTAGCACCAAGGAGACAAAGGGAGGCTCACCGGACCGGTTGGTGGAGGCGGGCAGCAGCCGAGGAAGGCCGGTGGTGTGAGCCCGAGGCGGCGTGGCGGATTCATCGTGGTGGTTGCGCTGCGGGGAGTGGGAGCCGGAGCGGGTGGTGGGGGAAGGAAGAGGAATGTGAGGCGATACTCTAGTAGATAGTAATTGAGTAATGGCTCATTGGGGAGAGGATAGTGGTGGTAGAGGCAGTTTCGGGCCAGAGTTGAAGAAGAAGGCCGTGGTGCGAGCTCCCGTGGACGAAAAACATAATTGGTTGGGGGTTTCGATCGTGATAGTTGGGAACATGACGTGACGCGCAAGGGAATGGGTGGAGCTTGTCGATTGACGGGAACGGCCAAGTGGGCACTGTGGTCGGTGCGGGCGCGGCGCTGTCATGGGCTCAAATTGAGGTGGGCACGGTGGCCAGCGTGGGGTGCTGCAGTCGTGATCGCAGCGCGCTCACGGCGGCCGTGGTCGCGGAGCGGTCATGAGCGAGGGAGAGGAGGGAGTGGTGAGGGGAGCGAGGTGCGCTGCAGGCGCAGATGCAATCTCTGTCCTCGAGCCGAAGCCCCAGATCCGTCGGCTTTGCCTCATAAGCGGCTTCGATCCTTGCGTTTCCCTCAGGCCAAGCCTGGGAGCAACTTTTGCACAAGATCAGCCAGGGCAGATGATGCATGCAGGCATCCAAACACTCCAAATCTTGCATCTACTCATGCGAGCCAACCCCATGCAGGCAACCAAACACACCCTAACTCGTTTTACCTGTAACATGGAGAAAGAAATTGTGTGGTCAAGGAAGGTAGGCTGGTAGGGGCCTAGTTACCCAAGGAGTAGTATTATGGTTTTGCTAATTTGAGGTTACACTCACCAATTCTTTCCTTAGGATGTCCTTTCCCACTTTCCTTACCCCTCAAATGCTCTCTTGTTATGACACGTGGCGATATCCCCTTTCCCACTTTCCTTTCCCTTTTTCAATCGGATTTTTTTGAATTGAATGTTTTTGTCGAGACCCAAAAATGCAATTCTGGACCATCTGTGTATACTGCACTAGTCCAGGATCACGCTAGTGCACACAGTGGCAACATCAGTGAAATATCATTTCTATATACAAAGATGACTAATAAATAGGTAAATAACAATAAATATCAGAGTAAAGACTTTAAGGTAAAACTTACAAACTTTAAAATAAAGCTTACAATTAATATCTCAAAAGGCAAATAGCTCAATTAAGCTGCAGTGAACGTAACGGAATAACTTCAGTGAAGCTCATCCATATGCCCACAAGCAATCGACTGGGGTAGCGCGACCTAGTTCTCCACGGTCCTTGGAGTAGACCTTGTTGACTGACGATTCCTCCACTTCTGTTGATTGATTATAGCAAGCATGAGTACACAACCGTACTCGCAAGTCATACCACAAAATACAATTTATAGATGATGGCTTATTCCAAAGGAATTGCTTATGTGGTTCTTTTGCAGAAATGCAACATTTGTAATTGAATATAAATAATAGATTGAAAGCATAATTTAAAACAAATAGACAATAATAATTTAACAGTTTTAGTTCACAAAGACACATGGCCTAAACAAGTTATTCACACAGCCATATGACTTAGATCACACAGCTGTCCCTTCCCAATTGTTTTATGAAAATTTACCCCTCGTGTGAAAACCCCGAGCATGTCCATGACCACGGACGCGGCTATTTGAATAGATTGATTTAACACTCTGCAGAGTTTGTACACTTTACCCACAAGATGCAATCAATTTGATCAGAGCTGATCACAACAAAACCTTTCAGAAACTTCGTCTCAAGCATTGATACTCCCAGTGTGCTTAACCGTCATACCAAACTATACATAGTGATTGGTTCGACACACACCGTTGGACAAGGATATGGTGAACCGCCCCGTGATGTGACTACTTGGTAGCACACCTCCACCCATTCAACACAGTCTAACCTACTATCTGAGTAGCAATGTCAACAATCCATAACTTACTAAGCTAGGCCCGTCTCATCAGGCATGTGGTCGTACAGTAAGGCTCAGTTCAATAGCGCATAAAGTTAAGTCCTTAATTGACTAAGGCAAAACTTCCAATTTATAAATACAAATTCCTATGCACATAGTTTATTATTCTCGTGTACACAGTTCCACCCAAAGTAGCACACAGTACCACTTGCCTCCGTATAAATCCTTTTCTCGCCCTGTTGGTTAAGTGCAACACATGCCATCAATGAGTAATAGCACATAGTACACACAGTTTTATCACTTAGTCCCACGTTGGTGCTACGATAATACCAACTAAGTAATGAACCAATCTAGGGTTACAAAAGATTATGACATAACAATAGACAAGGTGGATATAACAAATGAGATTAATAACTACACCCAAAAGCATTTAAATAAATACTTAAAGTAAATGCAATAATTTGAATCAAAGTAATTTTAGAAAAATGGGGTTCAACATGATCAAAGGTATAACTTGCCTTGCTATACCAATGATGATCTTATTTTATCTTTGATCTTCTACCTCCTTGACCTTTCGCTCCGTCGGACGATTCCGGGACTTCAACGTCTAACGAGAAAGAAAGCGCAAAACAAACAAAAATCAAAAACAGATAAAATAAACTCCAAATTGAAATTGATTGGTACTCGAAGATAGATATTGAATTTAGAAACTTGAATAGACTCAATCGAAGTTCGGATGAAGAAGATATGAGCTCTAGAAGATTCACATAAAATGATGAAATTAAGAGAAAAAAATATTCCTTCGGATTAAATAAAATAAAAAGAATTTGATACTTACAAGTGGGGTCCACTGGTAAGTGAGAGAGAGATGAACTTATTGGATGACATGTGGGCCAAGGTGCTGGAGAGAGAATGAGATAAAGAGAGAGAATGACAATTGGGACCCACATAATATTCCTTGATTAAATTATTTCAGAAATTTTGAAAAAAACGATGAGTGGATGGCAGGTGGGACCCACTGGATAAAAGAATTTTCAAGAATTTAAAGAATTCTCAAAAAGGTTAAAGTGAATGACAAGTGGGCCATTGGTCCATAGACCAAGTCCACGGATTAGGGTTTGGGTTCGTGGTAGATTGGGTCTATGGAACAGTGCAATGGTAAGTGGGGTCTAGACGTCAGGGACACGGCTCATGGTGAACCGATTCTATATGGTTTCGGTGTTAGGGTTTGGATCAGTGTGCCACATGGCGCTGACCATGCGGCCACATGTGCGCGGAGGAGATGAGGTGGCAAGAGGTGGCAATGACGTGGCGTGTGCGTGGCCGGGTGATGTGGCAGCGGATGACATGGTGCCGATGGAAAAAAAAGGTGCACAGAACCGGCGCATGGTCATGGTGGCTCGCCGGTGCGGGGATCTCCGGTGGTGGCCAGGATGGCAGAGCACCAGCGGGTTCGACGACAGCGGCAGCGCTTGACGCGGCGGCACCAGCGAGATCGGGTGGAGCGAGTGCGGCTCGGGCGAACGTGCGAGGTCAGCGGAAGAAACCATCATGGCGGCGCTATGATTTGAGGATGGGGACAACGGTGCGGCTCTGAAGAGGTCTAGGGCGACAAGAACCGCGAGGTAGGAGAAGGAGAAGCCAACGGGTCTCACCAGAGGCGGAGAAGATAGCGATGGCGTTGGAGCCGTGGGCCACTAGAGCTCAAGATGGCGGTGCACTCGGTGGAGAAGGAAGAGGCGATCAACATGGCGTAGCTGCGTCGGCTCGGGGAGACGTGGCAACGGAGAACGGCGACGTTGGCGTGGCGTCGTACTCGGATAAGAAGGCCGCGGCGGTGGCTTGGTGGCACTCAAGAGATGGCGGCTAGGGCTCAAGAGGCGGCGGCGCGAGGCGAAGGAAGGGCGCGAGTCGGCGGCTATTTATGGCACAGGGAGTCGTGCTCGACCCGGACGCCAAGGCGCCGGCGTGTAGAGCACAGACGCCCAGGGCGACGGCTGCAGAACCCGCATTGCTCGCGCGTGTGCGGGCACGCTAAGGAGGTGGCTGGGCTTCAATCGCCAAGGAGGCAATCGGCCGGATGGCGTCTTGGTGAAATTTGGCAGGCGAACAGGCTGGGTGGAGGCGTGGCTAGGGTTGTCTTGGTAGGGTTGTGCGAAGGAGGTGAGAGGCCGACAGGTGGGCCGATCGAGGTGGGCCGAGCGGAGGTACGAGAGAGGCCAATTGAATTTCTGAATTAAGAAATGGATGGAAGTTCAAAAGAGGTCATATATATAACAAATAAAATCAGAAAAATTCAAGAAAATACACAAAAATTCCTTGGAGCACAAGGAAGCCAAATAACATGGGTTTTTATTTAATTGATGTTTAGATTAGTCAAATTAAATATTTTTAATTTAGGAAATTCCCAATTAAGCTTTAATAATTCAAACAAAATTGGTGAAGTTTTTCAGGGACCTAAACTACTCAATTTTTTTTGAAAAGCCAAATTTTGGGATGTTATAAACCTCCCCCCTTAAAGGAATCTCGTCCCCGAGATTCAGGCTGGCTATAGAATAGGTTAAAGAACTCAGCCTTCGGGTTCTCTTCTGGCTTTCAAACTGATTTGACTTTGAGAGGACTGCTCTTCTGAACACTTACGGAACAACATCTTGCTTCTTGCTGAACTTCTTGCTCCAACGAAAACTTGACAGACTGGCTCTTGGCAGGAAGGCATCTTGAAACTTGATTGCTTCTAATAGGGCTGCTTGATCAGTGCTCGAAGACACTTCTGGAGTTGGGGAGATCCTATTGTTGACTGATAACTCAGGTTAACAAGCTAACTCTTCTTCTGAGCTTCAAATTTGAACTGACTGACACATCTCTGTCACCTTTGTCATACAATCCTTAACACAGATCTTCAACAAGTATCCTGAGGATGAACATGGTTGCGAGGGTGATGATCTGCATAATCCGCGTAGCTTTTCTGCTTGAAATAAGCTACTTAAAATCCCTTTAGGATTAAAGACACTTGGCCTTCTGCTTCATGATTAAAGAAAAATCCACATACTTCATGATCTGATCTGCCCTTAGTTGAGTAATGACTTACGATCAACCATTGCGATTTTCAGATGGTGACCATTGCTAACTAGTTGGCATCTGCTGATGTAGGGAACTCTGCACAGAACACTTACTTGTTTGACTTGGTACTATAAGTTAAGGCACAACTCATTAATCTTCCTCAATCTGCCTACTGGTTCGGGGCGATACACAGTACTGAATGAAACGAGCATCCAAGGCTTCATACACACTCTATCGCTAACACGATGTAAACAGGGATCCTCGATCTGACGCTAACTTCTCTACACATCGTGCAAATTGATCATCTCTGTCGATCTATCATTATACCCATTTCGGTGAATATCATCTCTGTCGTATACAACCTGCTAGACGGTCTCCAAACTTGGTGATATTAATAGGAATAAAACGACAGATTTCTTTGACAAAACTGTCTGGTCAAGCCTGATTTTCTAGCATCAATTCAAACTCCAGGGTTCAATAGATATCCTTCTGTACTGACTTAGGACTCACTTTTGGATTTCACAATTAACTTTAGTTGACTCATCGCTGATCAACAAGTTTTTACGGTAGCTCTTCTGATTCAAAGCATCTGCCACAATATTGGTCTATCCCGAGGGAATGGACTTTGACCTCGTGGTTCTTAATCCAATAAAACCATCTTTGTTTCTTCACGATAGCAAACTTTGAATTATGACTAGGATAATTCACTACTTGAAACTTTAGTTGTTAGGAGGTGCACGCAAAACTTCTTAACACGACGATTCTTGGACGTTTCGTGGAAAAAAAACTATCAAGATTCTTTCTGATATCTGGCAGTACGAACACTGGAGCAGTGATCGATCTCTTCTGAAATTCTCACCGACTCAGTTCACTTCTGGCGATCTAGGCGAACTTGTTCTTTTACAATGATGAGGGTCTTGGCTATCTTGAAACGACTGTCTCACTGATCTTCCACTTACATTGTCGTGTTCACCGATGATCCTGGGGAAAGCTGAAGTTCTTCCTCAAAACTCAAACAAGCTGATTCCGATGTCCTGAAGATTAGCTCTTGGATAAACTGAAATTCTCGCACATTCTTGTGCTACCATTTTACCTTACAATCAACACTAACACTAGCTAAGCTGATGAGAGTGATTTGACACTGCCTATATCTAAGAAAATCATCTGATCTGCTCTATCATATCTGCAAACTCTTTTAACAATTTTTGTCACAATTCATTTCTAACGTAAATCCTTCTGACATTGGCTGATCCCGAGTACCAAGTCAAAAACAAACTTAACCTCTAATACGGTTGCATGCTGTATAGATCATTTGCAATGACAATTGCATACTCTCTTGTGGATATGGACATTGTCCAATGGTTAAATTCTTCAACCATTTACAGTTATCTCGCTGCTATGCAAGATGATGAGTTGGAATTCAACATCACATTCCATGGTTACGACTCTACGGCCTTCAAACAACATGACTCAAAGCTTGATTACTCGACTTGCAATGGCTCATACTTAGAAAGGTATCCAATGATTTAATACCCAACAATTATCTTGCTTCATAATTTGCATACAAAGATGTCCACCTTTTGGCTCTCAAACAGAGGAAAGGTCACAATGATCCTCGGCTTTATTGCCACAAACGGAAACATGGCACTTCATAATCTGGTCAAACTAGGCTTTCTTGGTAACATCACCGTTCAAATGTCTCTTCTTTGACTGCTTTGCTGGACACACGTGTCTTGCTGCGTTACCACTTGCTCTGGGAGTTACAATCTTGACTGACACGACTTCTGACATTCTGGCGTCTGGAGTGAGTGACTGGTTCTTATGAGGACACTGGTTGATGTAGTGATCTTCTTTACAACAATTGTAACAGACACGTGGCGGATATTGTGACTTACCTGGCAACACTGTGGCAGAACGACTATCCCTTTTGAAGGTCGAAGCTTGATGCTTTGCAGGGCATTGCTTGGCATAGTGGCCTTTCTTACCACACTCGAAACACACTGCTAACGATAATGGCTTGCTTCTTTTTTGAGGTGAGTTGCCAAGGTCAATATTCTGCTTTTGTGATTCTTTATCTGACAAATTTTGCACTGACAACGGTTTGCTTTCTTTTGCTAATGCTCTAACAGTGGCTCAGAAGTTTTCTCACTGACGTTGTGTTGTAGAAGTCAACACTGAATACATAGGGCATTGGCTTGGACAATGATCATGGCCTTCACATAAGAAACATGTGATCTTGCTCATTGGACATTCTCCAACGGAATGGTTTCCTTCGCAACTGGAACAATTGATATTATGCTCATCGGCACTATGGCCTATTTCTCCACAATAGATACATGCACAATCATTTGACTTATTTGCTTGGCAGCACTTCAAATGACAACGGCTAGTTTTAGTGTAGGATATCGGAATATCAGGTTTTTCTTGATCACTCTTGCTTGATGTTGCATGCTGTTGACGAAAAGCAGCGGTGAACTCTAACCAGGTGATGGTCTGCTTGTCTTGATGGGCGGCGCGGAATTTTTCTCATTAATCTAATGCAACTCCTTCTAATTGATGAGCAGCATAGAAAACTTTCTCATTATCGTTGCATTGCACAACAATTAGCTTTTCTTTTATGGTGCGAATCCAAGATTCTGCATCCTTGAGTACGGTTGATCCTTCAAAGACAGGCGGCTTGGTCATCATGAACTTTACAAACTTGGTCTGAGGGCATGCTGTTGGGATGGCAATGAGTTTTGCATCATTGCATAGGTTACTACTATGCGACGGTTGCATCGTCGTTGGCATAAGCTGATTACGGTGGCGAGGCGGCTCGGGTTACGATGTGTCACTCTGGTGCTGAGATAGTTGTTGGTTATAAATGCGTTCGGTACTAACACCGGCGACGATCGACGGCTTGCTTGATTATTCTGATCCATCAAATTGACTAAAGTGACGGTAGTCTGATTCTAGTGGGTCATCATGTTGTTCATGTTCTGCATCATCACGTTCATGAATTGAGTCTGAGCTACCAAGAATTGTTCCACGACTAGATCTGTTACTTTGATACTGACAACTGTCCACTGGGATTGACAAGATCTGAGCTGGCACAGACTGTCTCAAGATTACTGACAAGGTTGGTTTCACCGGAGCTCTTCATCTGCTGGCTGACCAAGGCTAATAGATGAGAGGAAAAAGCACAAGGTAAGGGAAAACAATCTACTAAGGGGAGCAAGTTTAACCCAAAGAACACCAAGAAACACACAAATAGCCAAAAAGCTATTAAGAAGCACAAAACTCACAGACAAACTACACACAAGCAAAAGAAGACGAAAAACTAATCGTCTAATCGATGAAACTCTAACTTAACGGGGTGACTTGGCTCAACACACGGGAGGAACCAATGCTGATTTATCCTATATGGCTGGTCTGAAGACAACTCAAACTGATTACGGTCTTCATCAAACATTGACTGCTTGCGATCCTTGCAGGCGGAACATGGAGAAAGACGGGGGCGATGTACAACTTCTTCTTGGTCTTCAATTCTTGCGATAAACTTGTCTCAAACACATGGGAAGATATTGATACGTTGTTGGTGGTTGCATGGTCTTCAAGAGTTGCTCAAAACAGTTCTTGGGCATCCACCGAGACATTTGGTACAGATAATGACAACTATAGAAGTTACGAGGGAAGCGAGTCTAATTTAATACTCAAAATGGTGAGCAAGAATATTGATGAGAAAGAAATAGAGTGGAAGAGTATAGAAGCTAGACAAGATGAGAATCACACATCATTAAGATTTTCCATTTGTAAAATAGGTTTTGAAGTTTTCCTTAACAACGGCCATTCTAACTAAGGTCACGATCTACAGTCGATATGGATCTCATACCACCTCTGTTGGGACCCAAAAATGCAATTCTAGACCCTCTGTGTATACTGCACTAGTCCAGGATCACGCTAGTGCACACAGTGGTAACATCAGTGAAATATCATTTTCATATACAAAGATGACTAATAAATAGGAAAATAACAATAAATATCAGAGTAAAGACCTTAAGGTCAAAGCTTACAATTAATGCCTCAAAAGGCAAATAGCTCAATTAAGCTGCAGCGGAACGTAACGGAATAACTTCAGTGAAGCCCATCCATATGCCCACAGGCAATCGGCTGGGGTAGCGCGACCTAGTTCTCCACGGTCCTTGAAGTAGACCTTGTTGACTGACGATTCCTCCTCTTCTGTTGATTGATTATAGCAAGCATGAGTACACAACCGTACTCACAAGTCATACCATAGAATGCAATTTATAGATGATGGCTTCTTCCAAAGGAATGACTTCTGTGGTTCTTTTGCAGAAATGCAACATTTGCAATTGAATATGAATAATAGATTGAAAGCATAATTTAAAACAAATAGATAATAATAATTTAACAGTTTTAGTTCATAAAGACACATAGCCTAAATAAGTTATTCACATAGCCATATGACTTAGATCGCACAGCCGTCCCTTCCCAATTGTTTTATGAAAATTTACCCCTCGTGTGAAATCCCCAAGCATGTCCATGGCCGTGGACGTGGCTATTTGAATAAATTGATTTAACACTCTGCAGAGTTTGTACACTTTACCCACAAGATGCAATCGATTGGATCAGAGCTGATCACAACAAAATCTTTCAGAAACTTCATCTCAAGCATTGATACTCCTAGTGTGCTTAACCATCATACCAAACTATACACAGTGATTGGTTCGACACACACCGTTGGACAGGGACACGGCGAACCGCCCCGTGATGTGACTACTTGGTAGCACACCTCCACCCATTCAACACAGTCTAACCTACTATCTGAGTAGCAATGTCAACAATCCATAACTTACTAAGCTAGGCCCGTCTCATCAGGCATGTGGTCGTACAGTAAGGCTCAGTTCAATGGTGTACAAAATTAAGTCCTTAATTGACCAAGGCAAGACTTCCAATTTATAAATACAAATTCCTATACACACAATTTATTATTCCCGTGCACACAGCTCCACCCAAAGTAGCACACAGTACCCCTTCTCAGTCTCAACCTTCCCCTGAACTACTCCCTCCGATCGGATTTACTTGACGTCGTAGCATGCAGCTAGCACTTATGGCACGTCAACTATTTAAAACTGGATGGAGTATACTGTTGTTCTTGGAAGTTGCATTATCAGAGTGGATAGTAACACTGTGGTATATGATAAGAGCTAAGCGTTACGTAAACCACGAAGGCACAAGAGCTTAACAGCGCTGCTATTCGTACAATTCCTTTACGAGTCTCGTGAGCAAGTAACCAAAACATATCGGTCCTCTCTCTGTTCACTTAGGATGTGTTTGGTTGGTGGGATGAGGTTGAATGGGATGGGATGGTATGGGTAGGATAGGATCGTCCTGTATAGGATGGTACAATCAGTCTGTTTGGTTGGTTGTATGGGATGATACAGAGTTTTGTTTGGTTGGTTGTATAGGATGATCCTGGATGGTTCAAGATGTTGTTTGGTTTGGTGAATGAAGTTGGATATGATAACCCTCTCACTAGAGGTGGTGAGTTCACCTCCTACAATTGTGAGAATTGAGTTTAGAAATTGATTTGAATTTAAATTCAAGTTTGAAAATAGTTTTGCAAACAATTACTCCCTCCGAATTTATATAATTGACGTTGACTAGTAGAGAGATGAGCTACAAGACGTCAATTAAATAAATACAGAGGGAGTAATTGTTATATTTTTTGCCAAGCCGAATTGGAGGCAAGGAATTTATTTGAACTTTCGAAATTTAACAATATTTGATGACATTTGACGATAATTGATGACATTTGACGATAATTGACAACATTTAACGATATTATTTGACGATATTTGATGACATTTGATGATAATTGACAACATTTGATGACATTTGACGATAATTGATGACATTTAACCATATTTAACGACATTTGACGATAATTAATGATATTGATGATATTTGATGATAAATGACAACATTTAACGATATTTAACGATAATTGACAACATTTGACGACTATACATGTTGAGACATCCAGAGTTACTTCATAGTCATTGTAAACTACTTCTGAGCAAGTTTCACTGATCCTCTAGATATCAAGTACACCTTAACAACCTCAATTAGGTCATAAAACTGATCAAGCACCAAATTGAATCCATGCATGACTTTTTGGAAAATTTTGCATATTTTATTGCACTTGGAAAATCTCAAATAAAGTTTAAACCTACAACTCAATTATAAATTCCAAAAGAAAACAAGAACAAAAACTCTTGTTCATCTTCTGGAAATAATTTATTGAAATACTATAATAATTATCATGTATTAATATAATTTTTCCAAATTTTTGGAACTTAATTTGACCCTCGTAAAATTCAAACTCAAATGAAAGACTTATTCTAAGTTTGAATTTAAATTATTCAAATTAAATCTTGAACAGTGAAGTTTAATATTTTAATTGAGTTCTAGGATGTCCCAGGAACCCCTCTGATTTATTTCAAAATTTTAAGAATTTTATTCCTATTTTTAAAGCCTTGGTCAAACCCTTTTGTTTCTTGGTCAACTGTTTTGAAAACTTAGGCTACCACTGTTGGCGACGCGAGCCCTACAATAAAAAATGAACGGCCCAGATGCGTTGGGACGTTTGGACCGTTCGAACGTCCCAACGCATGTGAGCCGTTTGATCTGCATCAGACATCCCAAAAGAAATGACGCGATGAGGCGGGGCGAACCAGACTCGGGTGCGACGCGAGCCCTACGATAAAAAATGAACGGGCCAGATGCGTTGGGACGTTCGGACCGTCCGAACGACCCAACACATGTGAGCCGTTTGATCCGCATCGGACGTCTCAAAATAAACGGCGCAATGAGGCGGTGCGAACCAGACTCGGGTGCGACGCGAGCCCTACGATCAAAAATGAACGGCCTAGATGCGTTGGGACGTTCGGACCGTCCAAACGTCCCAACGCATGTGAGCCGTTTGATCCGCATCGAATGTCCCAAAAGAAACGGTGCGATGAGGTGGTGCAATGGGGTTGGGTTGGACCAAGTCAGAACGAGTCCGGCCGGTTTGAGTTTGGGTTAGGGTTTGAAAGGGTTTTGACCGAAAAGACAAAGAGTTTGACCAACCGATTTAAAATAGAAGAAAATTTTGAAAAATTCTTAAATTTTTTGAGGAGGTTCTGAGAATCAACTAAGTCTTAGGAATTTTTTTTAAGAACTTTTCAAACTAAAATTTGTCAGAAATAAATTATTTTCAAAAGCTGAATTAGTGAAAATGTTTGAAATTTGGTGAGGTCAAAATAATTTCTAAAAAATTGTTAATAATAATAATAATTCAAGATAAATAATCTAGTATTTGATTAAATTATTTCTAACAACTTTTACTCACACAAATATTCTAGATTCAAATAAAAGATGGAAACCAAGTGAAAATTTGAAATTTCGGGCAAACTTTATTACAATCAAACAAAGGTTGTACTTCAGTTTTGAGAATATGAGCATTCCTTTTGTGAATTAAAAATACATGACAAAGAACTGGTACTGAAAAAATACAACATTTTGTTAAGATTATAAAAAAAACTTACCACAAGCTGCACCATACCATATTGTGCAATTGCTATAGAATGTTGTCAACATATGAAATAGTTATATGACCACAGTTACAGCAAAAGGAACTAGTGATTTATCATACATTGCAAATAAAATACATTGCTAGGTTTACTTGTCCAAACACAGGAATAAGTCATTACAACACATAAATAGGATTACACCCACTTAGATAGGTACTGCAAAATAAGTCCTACTCCAACATAACAATGCTAGCTCACAGATTATTGTTACTGATGTACCTAGTAACCCAAACTAGCTTGTTTGAGAAGCTCAACTTGTTGAATGCCCGGGCAAGAGAAACATTCTCACACAAATGAGCATAGTAGTGGGCAAGATGTGCTTCCTCAAATCCCGGGAGATCCATCATATTGTCCCAAAGGTCTTCAGGAACATCAGTTTCTACAGTACCGGCCTTCTCAATAGCTTTAGCAAGTCTTTTTGTGCCGGTGGTCATGACAAAGACACATATCATCATCGATGAGATATCTTGGCCCTCTTGGTGGTTTACTTGCCGATGTGTCACCTCCACATGTGGTGGACATTGTCACCTCTTCGGCACTACCATGTCCATCAGCTCTTTTACCATTGTCCTATGTTGGAGCCTTCAGTGTGTCATCATCTAATATTTCATTAACATCTGTACCAATAGGGTCATTTGCTCCCTTTGCATACTTTCCGGTAGCCATGCTATTCCCAAATATAGTTGCCATCTCATGATAGTGCTCGGGGGGTGTTCAAGTAGTCAGCATCACCGCGATGATCCTAGACATGAAACTAGATATGAAACTAGGTATGATATGAAAATGAAGTGCACACATATAAAACAACATATGATAGGAATTACCTTAACATGACCAGTGTAATGAACATGGTCAAGCCTGATAATGCAGGTGCTTTCATCCCAAAGAGCACCACTTAGGTTTTGGAGCTTACCTATCTTTCCCCAAAATTTTCTCCACTTCCTCAAGTGGTTTTGAACCTGATCTCTAGTGACATCCACCCTTAGATGCTCATTCAAGGCCCTAGCATAATTGTTGAGGTGCACTTTCTTGAAACCAGTGCACGTTTTGTTGCCACTAGCCACAAGATTAGCCAAGTGGGTCAACACAAATGCAAACATTGCATTTGTCCAAACAACCCCACCACCAATGTTACCCCCCATGTTATCCCCATGTTCCGAGTCCATGTCCATAACTCTGGAAAAACAACATTTTTTTAAGGAAATTATACTCACATCAACAAGCAATTGTTAAACAGTTTTCATTATATACAATGAGTGACTATGGTACATGTGTTTGCAATGCATGTAAGAACAACAATATACATGTAAAGTAAAGAAGAGAGGGTACCTTTGAAAACAGACAAGGCTGAAAATGGTATGGTTCCTCACCGAGACTTCAATTCGAGACACTCAACTAGAAAGTGAAGCTACATTAGTCAATATAGCAAAGTAGCAAAGAACAAATCTCTAGCAAATCTCTAGCGATTAATGCAACAAGTAAAATCAAGCAATCACAAATAATAGGTTTACATGAGAGGTTCGCATACAATTCATCACAAATAATAGGTTTACATAAGAGGTTCGCATTACATATTCAATGGTTTTCGTAGTTATGAAGACCCTCCCACATTTCATTGGCTATAGTCTACCTTTGGTCAACCGTGGATCTATGGTCAATTGCTTGCTCCCTTGCTATCCTACGAGGGTTTGGTGTCCAAGAAGCCTCGGGTACAACGAAATGGTCACTTCCTTGAGACAGAACCCAATTATGCAGGATGCATGAGGCTATGACGACATCAACTTGAGTTGAGAAGGGGAAGAATGGAGTGACATCATCAAGGACTTTGAACCTCCTCTTGAGTGATCCAAAGGCGCACTCTACGCTCACTCGTAGAGAGGAGTGCCTAAGATTGAACAATTCCTTTTCATTAAGGGGAGGATTGTTCCCCCACTCATTCAAGTGGTACCTCACACCGCGGAAAGGTGGGATGAACCCAGGTTTGGCTCCGTAACCAGCATCCACTAGGTAGAATTTCCCTAACACACGAGGAACACATTTATGAAGATGCTATACTGCTATGTATGGACATATACTACAACGAAGATGATATTTACCTTGAGGGACACATAGTCCATTCTCACGCTCTATTGCATTGGCTAACACCGTAGCATCATGAGCGGTCCCCTCCCAACCAGCCAAAACGTATGTGAAACGAAGATCAAAGTCTACGGCTGCCATGACATTTTGAGTAGGAAATGACTTCCTACCACGAAATGCTGCCTCCATAGACGTACTAACGGAAGCCCTTATATGTGTACCATCAATGGCTCCAATACAATCCTATTTGGTCAACAAACAGAAATTTTTTTAGTAACCCACCGATGTCCCCCAAAATTCTCTAAGGTATACTTGTTAGCTATCATACCTTAAAGAATGGATCCCATCTTAGGTTTCCTGCAATTTTGCTTGGGGTCTCCAAAGAAGGTGGCCTAATAAGCTCATTTTGTAGCTCACCTAAGGCATGTAAGACAAGTCCAAAATATCGGCTAACTGTTTCACCTGACCGAGTGAAATTGGTTCCAACTAGCCTATTTCTAAGGTTATGGCCAATTGTGTTCAGGAACATGGTCACTTGCTCCTCAACACATACATGTATGATGTCATGGAGCAAAGAATGCTCTCTCAAAACTTCACACAACCGAAAGAAATGAGCTCTCTTAAGCCTAATTGTGTTGGTACAAGTTGTCTCATTCTTCCAAATTTTGCTATTCAGATAATCAATTCTAATCCTATCCCTTTCCTCGATTGGGCCATATGTAATACGGTCTCTCCTATTCCTTAGTCTAGACCGTACAAACAAAATTATCATGCAAGCAACCACGTATGTAGCAAAACCAATATGCAACATCTTTCTCCTTTTGAGCTTCCTGTTGTCCATCTACAATTCATGAGTGACATATATAATTAGCACTAATGACTACAATTTGAGGATATGAACCATACACACTCAAATCAAGATGCATATAGATCTGAACATATCCATTGTAATTCAGCAATACCATAATCAATCGGCTCAGATAAAACTATCATGAATCATTTCCATACATTGTAATTCAAAGATGCACTACGTACAAAAATTCCAGTTTTCTATTTTGTTGACTATCCAACAATCAAACATCAGCTAGTAAATGTACAAATGAATGTCTTATGTGCTATCAGGTTAGCAAATGATACAAGATAGGATAATCAAATTACATACAAGAAAATCAAATTCACGAAACAGGATAGTCATATACAAGACATTGAACAACAAGCTGGATAAACAAGTGGATGCTCAATGCCCAACTGATAAACAAACATCAATTGAATACATGAATTGTTCCAGTGTGCAATGCAAATCCCTAGTGTTCTACCAATCTTGAGTAGTATCATCCATTCATCCACATATCATACCCAAACAATGGTAATCAAACAATGGCAAACAATGGTAATCTTTAGTAGTACCATCCATTCATCCATGTAGAACAAGGGAGGAGGAGGGGGAGGGCAGCGGTGGCTCGGGAGGTGGATGGATGAGGTGGCAGTGGCTCGGGAGGTGGATGGAGGAGGCGGCGATGGCTCGGGAGGAGAGGGGCTTGGACGACGCCGGCAGCGGAGAAGGGAGGAGGACGAGAGAGGACGGCGACGGGGGAGGAGAGGAGGATTAGAGAGATGCGCGTTTTGGATCCATGCCTTCGATTACCGAGATGATAGCAACATCGGGGAGGAAGAAGGAGCAGTCGGGTCAGATCCGGGAGAGGAGGCGGAAGGAGAAGCCGGCCAGATCCGGGAGGGGAGGAAGAATGGGCGTCCTTCTGCGTCAAATCCACACCATGGGAGGCTAGGTGGCCGGCAGGGTTCTATGGGGGGAGATGATGTTCACTGCAGGTGATCTTGGGCGGCATCGGGCAGATTTGGGAGAGGAGCGGGGGGAGAAGAGAGGAGCAGCGGCGGGGCAAGAAGAGAGGAGCGCAATGGGGAGACAAAGAGGGTGGGGGCAAGAACGGAAGAGTGCAAGGAGGAGCGGAGGAGACATCTGGGTGGAGAAGAGCGAGCGTGGTGGGAGAGAGTGAAAGCACAATGGGGAGAGAGAGTGAACCGCGTGGTTCGGGAAATTGGATCGAACCACACGGCAAAGATCTTTGGGAATATGCTTCATGATGGAACCATCGATCTGAACCAAACAATCCGATCCATCGAACCAAACAATTTGAATCTACCTATTTCCGAACCATTCGATACATGACCATCGCATCCCTCCATTCAAACGAACCCTTATTCCCACCTCAAGTCCAAGTTCATGCGGAGCGACACGGGGCAGCAGCGTGGAGCGGCATCGAGCGGTGAAGTTTGGCAACCCAAAGTCGGCGGCGGGAGGAGCGTCGCGTGGCACGGCACGCTTGCCTGCTGCTCGGCTGCATCGAGTGGCGGCGTTGCGGTGGCCCAAAATGCGGCGAGGCGGCGGGTGTGTGGCGGCAAGCGTGGGGAACAGTCTGCGGCCGCAGGTCGTCCCAGGTGGTGGCGGGCTGAGGCGAGATGATGGGCGGGGGCGCACGACGATGGCAACGGCTCGATGTGAACCCGTCGGAGTGTAGAGGCGGAAGTTGAAGAGGATAGCCAACGGCGAGCATTTCTGTTAAGCAGAATAGAACACAAAGAGGAGCGACGGGAAGAGTTTGAGGCCACATTGCATCATCCGTCTCCGTCCGTTGTAGCTTGAACATCGTACATGAAGCATTTATGAGAGCCGGGGGTGTTTGGGACGAATTCGACTTTGGCTTTTAGTCCGAAAAACTCAAAGTTGTCCCAAACGGAGGGCTTTTCTCACCGATTTTTGAAGCCGGAAGCCGCCGTAGGGCAGCATCCCGCGACTTCCCGCAGCCCTGTTCGGATTTACCCCTCAAGTTCACATGTAATTACCCGCTTTTGCCATCACATAAAATCCCCCTTCTAGCCAAACCCTAACCCTAATCCCCGCCGCCCCTCCTCCTTCCCATGTGCCGCCTCTCATCCTCTTCCTCCCCACACGCCGTCGCTGTCCTTCCCCGACGCCCTCCCTCGAGCCGTCGTCATGAGCTCGACGCAAGGCGGCCGCGCCGTCGACCTGCTGATTGCCCAATCGGATCTCGCGCTTCGCCGCCGCCTCCTCCTCCTCGAGCCATCGCCCATTCGCCGTAGCGTTTGGTCGACGGATCTGCGCTCCTCCCTGATAAATGTCATTGTCATTAAATGTTGTTAATTGCGGTAGTTGTCGTTAAATGTCGTTAATTACGGTAGTTATCGTTAATTGCAGTAGTCCTCGTTAATTGTGTTAATTGACGCCAATTGCGTTAGTTGTCATTAAATATCGTTAATTGCCGTCAATTGTGTTAATTGCTGTTAAACAACATCAAACATGTTATTACTTGGTTTAGAAGCATTTCAGACATTTATCATCTTAGAAGCTGTCACCAACCTACCTAAAAGCCAGACAACCAAACATCAAATCTATGTAGCTCAGCCGTTCAACCCTGCAGCCATTCAATCCTGCAGCTTAGTTGGAAGTCGCTTTTCAGAAAAACTACAGCCGTACCAAACATGCTCTAAAAGGCTAAGAGACGGAATTTCAACGAACCTAACACTGAGACTGAGTACAACTACGAGTGATTGAATCAAAGATGAACCCTCTGTTTTCACCACAGAGAAATTGGGTACACTTAGCAATTGATTTAGTCTAATGGACTTTCTGGCTGCACTTGAAAATATTTTTTAGTATTTTTCGGATAAATAAGAAAAAGGTGCACGGCAAATGGAAAAAGAAAAGAAGAAATAAAATTCAACAGAAAGGCATAGGATATGAGCCCATCCAGTACTCCAGCTAGGCAAAAATAATCCAATCGAACGCCCCAAAAACTCGTCGGCAAGTGTTCTCACGAAGCGACAAAAACGCCCCAGAAACCCGTCCAACTGCCCACATCATCCCTCACTGATAACCCGCCCCACACTAACCCCGTCCCCACCAGTCAGCCACTCGTGTCATTCCACACCCAAGCTGTGATTTGAAACTCGCCGCGCCTCCCCCTCCCTTCTCCCTCCACTAGACAATAAATTCGGCGGTTATTCCCTCCCCTTAACTGCACGAAATAACGCACGCGCTCGGCTGCTCCCCTCCCCAGCTTTCTACTGCTATTCCATTTCCACTGATAAGACGCTTGATACCTGCAACAGCGGCAGCGGCCGCTGCTAGTCGTCCATATAAAATTGGTACTACTGCTTCCTCTGCGGTCTCCACCCCACGCCCAATCAAACCATCCCCAATCCCCAAACGCACCCACCTCCGCAGCGCGCGAGATCCCACGCGCACCAACCGCGGGATTCTTCATTCGCCGTCCGGTACAGCGAGCCGCCGGTGGTGCGTGCGGGAGAGGGAAGGGGAAGGGGAAGCGGAAGGGAGGAGGCGATGGACGCGGCGGCGAAGCTGACGCGGAGCATCTCGCGGCAGCTGTCGACGGGGGCGGCGCGGGTGTGGCGGCAGCTGTCGCTGGAGCCGCACACGCCGCGGCGGGGGCGGGGCGGTGGCGGTGGGCGGGCGGGGCCGACGAGGTTCAGGCTCGCGAGGCAGTCGTCGCTCGACCCGACCCCGCGCGGCGGGGCGGGGCCGGCGGCGGATGGGGCGGATGGGGCAGGGGCGCTGCTGGCCGTGCCGGAGAACCTGGACACGACGATGCGGCTGCTGTTCGCGGCGTGCCAGGGGGACGCGGCCGGGGTGGAGGAACTTCTCAGGGAAGGGGTGGACGTCGACAGCATTGACCTCGACGGACGCACGGCGCTGCACATCGCCGCCTGCGAGGGGCAGGGGGAGGTGGCGCGCCTGCTGCTCGGCTGGAAGGTCAACATCAACGCCCGCGACCGATGGGGAAGCACGGTACGCGATTCGTCAGCCCTCTCTTCTCTCGCGACCCTGCTATTTATGGTGCTTTGCTCTGTTCTCTGGAGTCTGGATGGGAGGCTATGCGTATGTAGCAATTTAATTTTCTCTGTTCTTCGTATAATGGTTAATGATTAGTACATTAACAAATACTTGTGTACTTTTGATCAAACATTTCTATACAGTTCGTTTGTACAATTATATCGTAATTTGAGTACAGAGGAAGACAGATTAGAGCAATCAACGCTTTCTAAGCAAACTTTAAGGTTTAAAGTAGCCACTAGCCAAGTAGGTACTGGTATTGAATAGTAAGAGTTTGACTAAGTTCACATGATACGACCAAGTACTTATCTAACTGAATTTGACCCCTGCCTGTTTTTTTTATGTAAAATTTCAGCCAGCAGCTGACGCCAAACATTACGGTCATTTTGAAGTTTACAACCTTCTGAGAGCAAGAGGAGCAAAACTTCCGGTACTATATTTCGGTTACTCAACTCCTGGAACTATTCCCTCACTCTTGCTTTGATACATATATATGGAAAATATCTATAATGTGTTTGTTTTGCTCCTTAGAAAACCAAAAAAACTCCAATGGCTGTGTCAAATCCCAAAGAAGTTCCAGAGTATGAACTGAACCCACTTGAACTGGAGTTCCGAAGAGGAGAGGAGGTTACAAAGGCATGTGTCTGTAAACTCCCTCTTTGTTTTCCACTTTTCTTATTTCTTCATATACTCGCAAGTCGCAACCTTTGGGTATTTATCAACTTCCACTTAAGACATGTGATAATCAAAAGCTTATGTTCGGGTTGGACACCTGATATATCTGGACTTACATGATAAGTTGAGCTCCATTCCACATAGAAGATTAAGCTAAAGGATGGTTATTATTTTCAGATCTAGTTATTCTATATGAGTCCCGCCTTATAAATTTTTATTAGTCTTTTCTACCATATATTCCTGTAAATGTACATTTGCTGGTTTTTAATGTTTTGCACAGAATTTTAACAATCCTGCTTGTCATAAAACTTTTACAGGGTTATTATGTAGCCAAGTGGTATGGCTCCAAAGTGTTTGTTAAGATACTTGACAAAGACAGCTTCTCGGACGCAGAAAGCATGTATTAGCTGCCTCCTTGAACTCTTACATCAAATAGCCTTTTGATTTTAGGATTCAATCAGTCATTACAAATTTAGCATGATTTATTCCTTGTCTTCCAGTGCATGAAACTATCATCCATTTTTACCACAAAATTTTAGCGCAATGAAATTTATCAGTGATACATAGGAAAAAAATGATCTTTGGGCTGTTATAAACATATAGCCCTTGACAGTGGTATTATTTGTTGATATATTTTGTCTGGCAATCCTATTACTGAATGTCTTGGTCTCCTCTTTGTTGATTAAACTTGAGTAATAATCTTTCTTTTCGCACACAAGCTTTAGGTTAAATTATATTATTGGTTACCCCAGCGATGTTTTATGTTGATATCACAATGTTGATTGTCACATAATTAGTTCGTAAAACAATCTTAAAAAGATTTTGATCCTTGATTTTTTTTCCAGTTCATTAGTCATCAGCTTTTTATTTGGACTGTCAGCTTTGCTTATCACTTTCCATGCAACACTTTCTGTCATTATATCAACTCAGAGATGCGTTCAAACATGAGCTTACTTTACTGGAGAAAGCGCGACATCCCAATTTGGTCCAATTTGTGGGAGCTGTTACGCAGAACGTACCAATGATGATTGTTTCAGAGTACCATCAAAAAGTAAGTAAATATGCTTGATTCAACAGGACAAATGCCTGTATCCACTTTTGATAATTCCTAAAGCAATCTCCTATAACAATAGTGCTCTTTTGTCGTCGATGACTAGATCTGTGTTTCCTGATCAGGGTGATTTAGCCAGTTATCTTGATACTAAAGGTTGCCTGCAATCTTATAAAGCCATCAAATTTGCCCTTGACATTGCAAGGTATGCCAAGACTCAAGACTCAGGACGTCTGTCCTTCTTTTCCTTCGTCTCTCAAACCTGTATTTATCATTCAAACTGTTAATTCAAGTACAGCAGATACTTTTCAGTGTATTATTTCGTACTCACCTGGAAACAAGACCCTTTTTCTTTCTTCTCGATCAGAATAACAGGAGAGTTAATTTGTGTCCTGTCGATGAAATGGTTTTGAATTTTCAGTTCTGTGTTGTTTCGACAGAACAAAATTAAATTGCGACTATGATTTATGAAGCTCATGTGCTAGTTATTGTATGCTGTTCTTCTACCATCAAATCAAAAGAACATTTCTTCAGCATTTATTTCTTCTTTAGGGGACTAAACTATCTTCACGAGTGCAAGCCGGAGCCAATCATCCATGGTGATTTGTCACCAAAGTAAGCTGATTCAAATATATTTCATCATTAAATTCGCTCAATACTTTAAATTTAAGTGTTTTCTGTATGTACACTGTATGTTATGATACTTTGGTAAGGTTTCAGAAACATTGTGCGGGATGATGAAGGAAAACTTAAGGTGGCAGGCTTTGGCTCACTTAGTCTGATTAAAGTCTCGGAAGATAAACTACAAATGTCTCGTCCGATAGCAAAATTTGACAGTATGTTGCATTTATTTAATTACTATGAAATGGTTCTGCACCAGCAAATATTCCAATTTAGTATGTTATGTGTAAACATCTTCCAGTGCCAAAGTTATGACGGTCTATACTTATACCTAAAATTCAAATTTCACATGTAATAGTGGAACTGTGTGAAGCAATATATTTTGCTTGTGGATAAATATCTTCTAGTACCAGAGTTAAAGAAAGGCTAATTCTTGTGTTGTTCTAGTACTACTACTGTTAAATGCCTCTTAGTCATCTCTTACTTTGACGTTACTGTTGTAGATGAATTATAATACTTTAGTCCAGTGAGTTTGGCTAGTGCTTTCTGTGCAGATGTCTAGTATGTCATGTACTTCGAAGTTAAGAGTAATCATTTTTTTTTGGGACGAGTAAACTTCCTCATGCCATAATACCATTTAAACTAGAATCATATTATTTTAAGTGGTCAGTTTCTTCTGCAACTGTTTTTATGTTGTAGATATACTACTGGCCTTTTTTGTGCTATTTTATACGTTTTGCTGTTTTTATTCTATTTGCCTAGGTGTATACATCGCTCCTGAGATATACAGAAATGAAACATTTGACAGAAGTGTCGATACATTTGCATTTGGTCTCATTCTTTACGAGGTATGTAAAAATACTCAACCTTCATAAATTTGAACCAATTTATATATGCGAAAGCTGTCACACGTGAATGCTTAATTTGCAAGAGCCAATAAATCCACATCAATAGTTTGCTGTGGCTGAGTCAATAGGTTGGTGAAATTAGCACAATTCCTTAGATTGGTAATTGTTACATGTACATTACCTATGCATCTTATTGATTGTTCAGATGATTGAAGGAACTCCTGCTTTTCACCCAAAGCCACCAGAGGAAGCGGCGAAGATGATTTGTTTGGAGGGTATGAGACCTCTATTCAAGAATAAACCCAAATCCTATCCCGGCGATGTGAAAGAGTGAGTGAATCTTATGCTATACATCATATCTCTACACTCGGGTGTTTACCACTATCTATTTGCTTTTCTATTCGTATCTACTGTCTACTGTGTTAATGAGCTCTCAAGAAGCTTTGCTTTTACTTGATCAAGCTTCCCTACATTGCCCAGTCACAGCAATGGGTGGTTCTCTGCAATGCAGGCAGGCTGTGCTTGCCTCGGTGCCGTTTGCTGCTCACGGTAGTTCTTTGCATGCTGCAGGCTAATACAGGAGTGCTGGGATCCAACGCCTCCTCTCAGGCCAACGTTCGCAGAGATAATTGTAAGTCTGAACAAGATATACGCAAGTTGTTCCAAGCAGACTCGCTGGAGAGACGCCTTTAAGCTACCATGGTACACAGCTCTCACTGATCTTACCCGAAAAGCATGAATTACCAACCTTTATTTCCTCCCTGAAGTAGTACCAACTTCTCTATGGTTTAAAATAGACATTCTCGCTATCATAATATAATTAATATCGTGATCTGATGTTTAGTTCGAAATGCTACGTGGCTTAAAATTGCAATTGCTTGAGCTCATTTCTAGCCCTTTCTGCAAGTTGCGTGCTTGCTACTAGCAGCAACCTGTGATTCACTGGTTCCCCCATAGTGATGTACTTTGGGAATAACTATAGCGTTGTTTTCTGATTGATCTACCACCAAAATCTGTCTTACCATGGGCCTCATGTTTCATCTGACTCAGGAAACATGCTTCAGAGAGATAGCCGTAAACTTCTGTGAGACCGTCATCAAGATTTCCCACCTTTTTTTTTTGTTGCAAATGTGAGTAAACACGGTGAAAATTGTATCGAGTTACGGGGCAGAAGCCGTTCCTTTTGTATGTTCAGTTATAATCTCTAGTTTGTATTTATGCCTCCGGCCAAGTTTCTTTTGAGTTATGTTAATCCAAACGGGAAGGGTGTTTTAAGTTTCTGAATGTTCCATATGTGCTAACTGTTCAATATATACACAATATTCATAATAGGGTATGAGAGCCATGAAACCCTACCCATGAAAACCCTACCTCTTGACCAGCCACCGCCGCCGTCGTCGCTGTCCCGTTGCTCTTCTCTCCACCCGAGCGCCGCCTCCATCGCCGAGCAACACAGGACGCCGGCGCCTTCTCTTCCGCCATGAGGAGCTCGCCGGGCGGCTACAGGCGCTCGACGTCGTGCTGGAGTTCTTCCAGGTGGTCGGCCCGCCCGTTGACATCCCGGATGCCTCCGCCGCTGGTCCATGCCAGAGTTTTCAGAGAAGCCGCCGCCGACAACGACGCACAGCCGAGTCATCCCACCAATCGAGCCATCTCACCAAGCAAGCCAGGAAGGTGCAGTGCTCGCGTGAGGCGCATGAGAGGCGCATGCAAAGAGGAAGGCCGGGACCGGGATCCTCTGCTGCCTCTCGCGGAAGGAGAGGGAGCTCCTGGAGCTAGATCCAATCCATATCGGATCAAGACGACGACGCGCAGCCACCACGGGACGCCATCACCTTCGCTTCGGGAGATCCCGCCACCACTTTGGATTCATGCCGCCGAGGAGCAGGATGACCCGATCTCCCTCTGCCGTCTTGATCTGATCTGGATTGGATTTAGCTCCAGGAGCTCCCTCTCCTTCCGCGAGAGCGGTAGAGGATCCCGGTCCCAGCCTTCCTCTTTGCGTGCGCCTCCCTCACGCACCTCCATGCGAGCACTACACCTTCTCGCCCTGCTTGGTGGGATGGCTCGATTGGTGGGATGACTCGACTGTGCTTGACTGCTTGGCATCTAAAGTTGTTGTGGCCTTTTAACTAGGATTGCACTGTGCTGCTTTGGGCGATTGAGGAGGAAGTAGGTGCTGGAGAGGCCATTGATTGCTGCTGTCGGTGGAGATTAGTCTGTTGCTAGCTATGCTAGTTGCTGCTGGTGGATTGAAGGGAGAGGGGAAGGTGCTGTGTTGGCAGACCAAACGTGAGAAGGAGAGAAATGCAGTACGACGCTTTCAATGCTAGCTATTCTGGCTGCTAGCTATTCTCGCTTTGCTGCTAGTTATTCTTAGGTTTTGCTTGCTTTGTGTCGTTTCTTCTGCTGTGTTCATCCAAATCAGTACCACTCTATCTGTTAGTTCGTTTAAAACATGCGAGTTCACAAATTTATTGTCAGTCATAGAAGTATAGAAATTCTCCTTTTGCATGACAGCAACTGCCGCTCTTTTCTTCGAGCTGCTACAGATCTATCGCCCAAGCTTTTAAGGCCCCACATTTCTTGTGCATTGCGTCTCTATTGCGTTTCTTGTGCACTGCGTCGCCGCCGTCTTGGGCTTCGATCTGTGTCGCCATGCTTCTATTTATTTCTATTCGGATTGATTTTACAGTTTTATCTATTTTTGTCGGTTTCATCGTCTTCTTCGTCGTGTTGCCATGGTCGACTTTTTCAGCTCCTGCACTTTGTGCTTTATGAGTTGTCGTACAATCTCGCATGGGAGAAGATCTTTTGATACTCGACATATTTTCCAAGAGCAGTATACTACGACGACATTACGAAGACTCGGATTTTGGATTTTCTCTATTTCAGTGTTGACCTTTTTTAAATGCAATGCTATTGCATAGGTCTTACATTTGGGAGGAGAGAGGGGAGGGTGTTCAATATATACACAATATTCATAACACCAACAAGGGATCAACTCCACTGCTTATTCTTGCATGCCCATATCCATCTTGCTGATTGATTATGCTCTCTGTACTGAAAAAACTTCCACAAAAAATGTCTGAACTACTGGAACATCCTAAAAGTAGCAATTCTACATGATTATTGTTTTGCGTATATAAAACGTTCCAAAAAAAAATCTGGGTGCCTTTTCCGAAAATTTGAAAAGCAAAACTGTGCCTGCAACAATGAACTCCAGGTGGATCACATGAACTTGCGCCATAAGTGAATAGGCTGCCTTCAATCTTACATGCATACGTTGCAAGAGAAGACAAAAGTACGGGAGGATTGTACTTACTTGTATGATTCTATCAGTTGCTAAAAGAGAAGCAAAGGCATATACCCCAGAAATATAACGCATTCAGCGAACGAAGGCAAAGATGGCTCACAGCTAGTGTCACAGCGACACACCTGTCCGGAATATGCCATTCGGGTCTTCGGGACATCCAATTCCAACCACAAGAGCTAGTGTGTCTGAAGAATGGTACGCGTATCACAGGGTCGATCCGGCATTTTCCTAGTCAATGCACGTGCTTCAGAGCTGTTTGGCGTAGCGACAACCTGGACAAAACAAAATATTAGAGAAAAAAAATCGGTTGTTTAGATAGCAGTCAAGCTAAATTTTTGCGTTACCAAAGTTTTGATCAGTGATTTTCTCGCTCTTGGATTCCCCGCATGTGACGTTGGATTTCATTAACGTTACCAAAATTTCACGAGTGTTACCAAATTTTGGTAGCGAACCAAACAACAACCAATTTTCATTTGTGTTCGAAACCTCAAATTTCTTTCTGGAATGAATGAATATCAGCATGTCGCATGAATTTAGAAGGAAATGCATAATTCCCATAGTTAGTTTGCTAATTTGAAGATTTGCAGAGAAGTCGTTGGCCCCAAACACTAAACAATTAGTAGATGATCAAGTAGGCATTTGATGTCCCCAGAACAAGAGAAGAAAGAAAGAGGCACGGGTGAAATGTTTTTCCACCCAACATCTTCAATCCAACGGTTAGTAGCAACCCAAGCCCCGGATCACGTGACCGGGATCACAGCGACAGTACGAACAGTAAAGTTCTTCCTCCTCTCCAAGACTTGCGGCCGTTTATTTTCTCTCTTTTTCCACACGCCGCGCCTCCGCCTCCCTCCAAATACCCTCGCTTCTCCTCTTCTCCCTCTTTCCTTCCCCTTCTCCTCCCCCCCTAAACCCTACCCACGCGCCTCCAAATACGGCGAGTCGGCGACCGATACGTTCTCCGTCTCCTCTCTTCGTTTCCAGTTTCCACCGTTCGCCAGATCGAGCGAGCGACCGATACGTTCTCCGCCTCTTCTCTTCGTTTCCACCGTTCCCCAGATCTTGTACCCCTTCTCCGGCGGCCGGCGCGGTGAGTTCTTCTCGTCCTCTTCCTTCGTTTACACCGTTTGCCAGATCTGCCCCCTCCCCCTTCTCCGGCGGTCGGCGCGGTGAGCTCCAGCCGGAGATCCCCCGTCAACATCCTCGTGGGGTATCTTTTCTTTGTTGTGATCAATCTCATCCAAATATTTCTTTCTGGGATGGATACTCCAATCCGTGCAGTTTGTTTCGTGGTGGAGTACTAATAGCGGTATATTTTCCAAATTTTTTGGGGGTTCAGCTGAACCCCATGCCCCACGTTAGGTCCGCCCCTGATGCCAGGGCCAATATGCTTGCCCTCGTATATTGTGGTGCAAATTTTAGCAACGTGAGTGTAGTAGGCTCCAGAAGATCCTCCTGTTCATGTTAGTCTTTTGGGTAGATTTGATGAATTAGTATGTAGTATGGATCGAATCCGATGTCGTTCGTACATTTATGAGGTTCCAGCGGACTTCAAACCTGTTGCGATATTAGAGTGTGAAGCTTCGATAAGCTTGGATGCTTGAAGTGAACTGTTGCTGATAGTGCACTTGTCGAATTAAACTATGACTGCCTTACAGTTATGTTTAGTTTTTTCCCTTCATATCTGGATAATTGTCAGATTTCTTGTTGGAGTCAGTGAAATGCAGGGACCTTGGCTGGTACCAAAATTTGCTTGAAACGTGGAGTTAGCATGCTTGAAATGATCTTCTATTGTTTCTAGTCTTTCTGTTATTTCCTCATTTCTTCTATATTTATTGTTATGGAAGTTAAAGAGGATAGAGTGCTTTTCCTTAATGCAACAGTCTCAAACTAGGTTTACTATAGATCCATTATTGCTTCAGAATCTTTTCGTCGAACTGGTAGCTGTGGTTGTCATAGTTAATACTTAAGAGCGATAAACTTATATATTTGAGGTGAAGAGCAAAGATGATTCTCATTGAATTTTCTTACCAGCATCTGGAAAAATACTTATATATATTGGTCCATGGTCAGTGCTGAATCCCAAGGTCAAATGCTGAAATACACAAATGTAGACTTATTTGTTGTGCTGGCTATTGATTGGAGGACTATTGCTGAGCTTGGACACTAGGGACATAAATTCAGACTTTTTTCCTTACAGCTTGGCCTTACTGACTTTGGATGTCCAGATCAATTGCCATTCATGTAGGCTTCTAAGTATTACTCACCGCGCTGGATTTTTTGGATCATCATGTTTGAATCCCAAAGAATTTACTGTTCTATGGTTATATCAGAACAACCACGGAACCACCTAGGATGCCTTGAAATGAATTGACTAGTGCCTCTTTTGTATATTGCTCGTGTGATCATTGAGTATTATTCTCAGTTCCTCACCATATATATTTACTACCCCCCCCTACGAGGATAATGTATACTTGTGCTTATGGTTGGTGAATTGGATTACTTCAGGGTTCTACCAAAAAAGGCATGACCGTGGCCTTCCTATTGGGAAGGTGAGAAGCAATCAAGTATGGCTTCAAGGGCGATCATTAGGAGAAGGAAGTATCTTTTGGATCATGTTAACACACCTATTCTCTCATCTTCCTCCTCCTCCACCTTCCAGCATGGAAGATTTGGTTTTGAGGTCAAGCCAAAAATAGCGCAGCATGTTATTGAGCAAAGCTTAGGGGATTCCAAATGTGAAAAGGAGCAGTATAGTGTGAATTTGACAAAGGGCGATCTGCCAGGTCTTGGTAATGAGTTTGTGCGACGTCCAGCTCATGTGATTGCTCTTTATGGTTCTGGAATTGGAAGGAATGAATTTGGGTTGCCTATGGGAGCTAGATATTTGTTGCAGTCAGTCCGCACAGCATCAAATGCAACTGCTGGGCAACCTAAGTTGGATATTGAAGATGAACAGAGTGAGGATCAGAAGCAGAATAAAAGGAAAAAGGAGGCATCCCCAGAAGAATGTGACCAGGCTGTGGAAGGCCTAAGCACTGCAAAAGCTAAAGCCAAAGCCAAGCAGGTGCAAGAATCTCTAAAGGCTGGCCAATCAATCGTACAGAAATTCTGGGCAAGGCTTCTGGGTATTGGCCCTGCTCTCCGAGCTGTTGCTTCAATGAGCAGGTCTCAGTTCTTTTTCTTTGTACTCAAATCTGTAGTTTTAATACAAGGATATTGGCTTCCTCCCCTTTTTCCTGTCTTTTATTAACATATGAAACTTACCTTTTTTTTTGTTTGTTAAGAGCTGATTGGGCTGCAAAGCTGAAGCATTGGAAGGATGAATTTGTTTCTACACTGCAGCATTACTGGTTAGGGACAAAGCTACTCTGGGCAGACGTTAGGATTTCATCAAGATTGCTGGTGAAACTTGCTGGTGGAAAGAGCCTCTCAAGAAGGGAGAGGCAACAGCTGACCCGTACAACAGCAGATATCTTCAGGCTGGTACCTTTCGCTGTGTTCATCATTGTTCCATTCATGGAATTCTTACTGCCGGTGTTCCTCAAGTTGTTTCCAAACATGCTGCCATCAACTTTCCAAGACAAGATGAAAGAAGAGGTTTGTGTTGTAGCCACCTGAATTACTAAATGCGCTAGTGCGATTATATTGTTTAGGTGTTCCGTTTTCTGAGCATGCTGTTATGCTACTGATGATGTATGTATGCCACAAACTCACCAATGCACGTGTAGTATCATTACGTTAATAATTCCATCGTTGTATACCCTGCTGTCTTCCATGTCTGCTTGTTACAATAGATTTTTGTGTCTCATGTGTGAATTGTGCTCCTAGTACCATTTGTATCGGAATCACAAAACATTAACAGGAAAGTGGTTCACTTTCCTGTGCAGGAAGCATTGAAAAGGAAACTGAAAGCAAAGATGGAGTATGCAAAGTTTTTGCAAGATACTGCAAAAGAAATGGCAAAGGAAGTCCAAACATCACGTAGTGGAGAAATAAAACAGACAGCTGAAGATCTGGATGAATTTTTGAACAAGGTATCAGCTCTATATATGCTCCCACTTGTCACGGAAATTTGAGATGTATATTATGAATTGCTTTGTAATATTATTTGTTGGATAATTTGCTTTAAATTGCAATTAGGTAAGGAGAGGTGAACGTGTCTCCAATGACGAAATCTTGAGCTTTGCAAAGCTGTTTAATGATGAACTGACTTTGGATAACATGAGCAGGTTACCCATTATTTGAATATGCTTGTAAATTTTGTGTAACAATTATACCAGAGCTGATCAATATTTTCTGCAGACCACGCTTGGTAAATATGTGCAAATATATGGGTATCCGACCTTTTGGTACGGACCACTACTTGAGGTTCATGCTTCGCAAAAAACTGCAAGAGTAAGTATTTAAATTGCGAAGGTTAAAACTTAGAAGATGCACTCTGCAATCGGTGAAGTAGAGTCACATGTTTGAAAATATTTAACTTCATAACTGGAGTGCTAATTAGCTTGCATCTTCAACATCTAAGCATTCTTTTCTATTGTACATAAATTTAATTAGAATGATCAATTTTGGAGATCAACCAGTGACGGAGACTTGGCGTTAATACTATCTCTCTAGAAGCTCGTCAGACAAAATTAGAATTTCAAGTGTGTTTTGTAATATTGTAATCTATATCATAATATAAGTAAAAAAGGGGGAAATTTTCCTAGGTGGCCTGCTAAAGTGCTAATAGTAAAATAAACTAAGTAATTTTAAGCAAAAATTTTCAATACTTAACTCATAAATTAGGAAGTTACAATTAGGCAAGTTTACTATAGGAAAGTCTCATTAGGGAAGTTTGCATTAGGAAGGATAATACCTTCCAAGTCGGTCATTATTGCATTAGGAAAGATAATACTTTCCAAGTCGTTTGTGTCCCTTTAAATTAGGAAAGATATCCTTTAGGAAAGAGTTCTAGTTAAGAAAGAATAAGAGTCCTATTTGTCAGATTGTACTATTTGGAGATAAGAGGTTAATAGAAAATCAGCAAAGGATTGTACTCCTATATATAGCGAGATAAGAGGTTAATAGAAATCATGTTGATTTGATTTACGTTGATTTGATTTACGTTCGAGACTCTCTACACTCGAATATATTTAACATGCGTTTAATTCTAACAGTATTTTAGGTTCAGCAACTCTGTTTATTTGCTGTATATATGAGATATCGTGGTGATTTTTGCTTATTGGATTTGCTAGTGGTTTTGCCCTGTCTTGATGCTGTCTGCATGTGCTTCAATGCAATCTGACATTTGTCTTTTTAATACCGTGATGCAAAATATCTGCTCATTGTTTTGGTACTTGACTACTTGTACTCTTATCTATTCAGCATTAAGAATGATGATAAGATGATTCAAGCTGAGGGCGTTGAGTCTCTTTCTGAAGAGGAGCTTCGGCAGGCCTGCCGTGAACGTGGTCACCTAGGCTTGCTGTCAACAGAAGAAATGCGCCAACAGGTTAGCTTGCATTGTTCTGATGATATGCACACACTTTAGTGTTTCATGGTCTCCAATAATTCACCCAGTTACTTGTTCTTGGAGTTATTTGTTAGTGTTTACTCCCTCCGTTTCATATTATAATAAGTCATTCCAGTCATCTATTCTTTTTTTCTACATTGTATGTCATTCTACCTTTTTGAGACAAATTTGTCACTCTCTCCGTCCAGTATCCTTCATTCAATTGCAACAAACAACATATCTGTAATTAATAATATCGATGTGCTTAGACATGTTAAATAGGGTTAAATTTGGTCATTTTAACACATATGTTAATTCTTACGACAAGAACTGGAATGACTTGTGTGACACGGAGAGAGAGAGAGAGAGAGAGAGAGAGAGTACCCATTTCGTATTCCTATCATATAGATTAGGCTGTACATCAATCTCCATGGTGGGTTTTTATTTTTGTTCTTCAAAAGAACACCTGTTTGTTTCTTAGTTTTTGCGAACTGTAAATACCTCTATGGGCTATTCAGTGTTATGGCTATTTATCCTAGTAGATGTTATCTAGTTCTTTAGTCTATTAGTTTCTTTATTAGCTGATATTTTTGTTGATGTCATTAGCTTCCCCCACCGCCCACAAAAAAAAAGCCATATGCAGTAAATGTTCTGTCAACTATGATGTACTTTTGAAGGAAATCTACAACCATCACTTTAGCTTCCACTTTGAACTAAACACATCTAAAGCGGGATTACATTGCTTCAACCATAACTTATGTGTGTTAAAAAAACCCTAACCACTACCTCTTAAATGGATATTAGATTACGCTAGTAAAATTTGTTACAACTTTATTTTCTGTCCAGCTGCGAGACTGGTTGGATCTCTCACTTAATCATGCTGTGCCATCTTCTCTTCTCATACTTTCAAGGTAAATTTGATTGATATATTTGATATTTCTCACTGGCTATGTACTGTTTGTGCTTGCATTCTTATTCATGTTCGGTAATGTTGTCAGAGCTTTTACCGTATCTGGGAAAATGAAACCTGAGGAAGCTGTTGTAGCAACACTGTCTTCTCTACCAGATGAAGTCGTGGATACAATTGGGACAGTATTGCCATCTGAAGATTCAGTTGCTGAGAGGAGGAAAAAGCTGGAATTCCTTGAGATGCAGGAAGAACTTATCAAGGTGATTTATACATAAGATGGGCCATTTTTTCCATATAGAAGTACTATAAAGATTAAAATTGTGCACTATTTTACTTCTCATTGTGCCAATGCAACCATAATATTTGGGGTAGATATGAAACCATCCTGGTAGTACGCCTGATAAGCTGATACAGAACTGCCCTCCAGTGAATGTGCACCCTGTACTTTTTTTCTTTGTAATTTTTGGTGGGAGTAGGGCATTTAGCTCTTAATTTTATTAATTTGTCTTCTAAGTTCAAAGACACATTCATCTTATGGACTTATTTTTCCCCTGACAACCCATGCCCATATGCACTCTGCATTCAGATTTTGAAATGTGTAAACGGTATGTACTGTTATTGCATATCCTGTTATGCCCTTGTTAGCTCTTATGCTTGAACCTCATAGGATCTTATGTTCATGTCCTCTCATGCAGTAGGTGTATTGGAAAACCGTACATGGTTTATGCTATTCCATGGTTAAGCCAGAAGATGTGAAATGATTTTTTTTCTTGAACTCTTGGTATCCCTATATTATTACTTAAGGCCATGTTGTTTAATCTCAATTATCAACCTGTCATCTCATCTGAACCACTTCAAGGTTCACACCCTGTTTAACGTGGAATGGTGTAGTAGTGTTATCTTATGTATATTTTTATGCCATTCATAATAAAATTTGGTTGATGAGATCCACTAGCCCAATTTTAGTTAACAGTTATCCAATATAGTTCATAGGAATGGGCTTTTATTGTTCCCATCAAAAGCAATGGGCTTTATTTTCACTATAATGCTGCTAACGCTGAACTGTAACCCATTTATTTTATTTTCAGCATAATGCTGCTAACACTGAACTGTAACCCAATTATTATTTTCAGCATAATGCCGCTAACACTGAACTGTTGTTGTTAATACTTTTGCATGCAAAAATATTCAGGAGGAAGAGAAGAAGAAAGAGAAAGAAGAAAAAGCAAAACAAGAGAAAGACGAGAAGGCAAAGCTCAAAGAATCGGAGGCTGCTGAAGAAGATTTGGCTTTGAAGGAAATGACTGAGGCTACTTCTAGGGAAGAAGAACTGATAAAAGCAAAACAGCATGACAAGGACCAGCTCTGTAATATCAGTCGAGCATTGGCTGTGCTAGCATCTGCATCGGTACGATCCTAGTCAATCTGTATTTTGTTTTAGTAACTGCACATGCTGACATTAATAGCACCATAATTCTAGAAAACTAC
Source organism: Phyllostachys edulis (assembly GCA_036346405.1). Classification (NCBI taxonomy): domain Eukaryota; kingdom Viridiplantae; phylum Streptophyta; class Magnoliopsida; order Poales; family Poaceae; genus Phyllostachys; species Phyllostachys edulis. The sequence continues at coordinate 71,984,423 of CM070548.1, read as the reverse complement.
AATCTTTTTTCAAAGTATAGAACACCAGTATCAATATTCAACATACCTTTTTCTAACTTACTTCCTTATATTGCAGTCAGTTAGCAAGGAGCGTCAAGAGTTCCTGAGCCTTGTCAACAAGGAGGTATAATGTGAACTTGTGAAGTGGAATTAGAGCAACAATTATCCATCCAGCCATCTTTCATTTTGTTGCATATTGATGTACTGTGGAGGTTTAATATGACTTGATTGTTGTGGAATGCAGATAGAATTGTATAACTCCATGATTGAAAAAGAGGGTACAGAGGGTGAAGAGGAAGCTAAGAGAGCATACATTGCTGCTAGAGAGGAGTCAGACGACGCTGATGAGGTCGCTGAAGAAGAAAAGGTCTCGTCAGCGCTCATTGAGAGGGTAAGAAATCCTTTCATGCATGTAAAGCCATAGCTGATCACTCTCTCGCTAAAATTGGTACAGTATATATTTGCTATAATTTTCTGTTGAAGGTAACTGCTCTTGCCTGACTTGTATTAAATGTTGACAGTAATAACTATAAATAGATATATGTAAAGTTTGAGAACATAGTAGAAACTGTCACATACATGACTTGTCACTTTGTCAGACTATAAGAACTTTGGTCTATTATGACTAGAATTGATTGTTAATGGCCTCTCATTTTTTCACCTCAAGGGTATGAGTATAGTACAAGACTCTTAACAGTTGCATCTTAAATAGTCTGCTCAACATTTCCAAATAGAGTCAATATTTGATTGGTAGCTAGTTGGAGATAATAAACGGAACAAATATATCTCTTCTTTCTAGTGGCATGTAGCTGCCGCAAACTCCTGCCTGAATAGGCCATTTTTCTTTTTTACATTTTAAAAGCCTAAAAAGGAAGCATATATTGCTAGTTTTTTTTTTGTTCTGATGTATCATTTTCTGATAAAGAGTTTTTTTTGGAAGGAGCTGTAAGAGATCTACAGCCAATTTCAATTAAGAGAGTAAAAGGAGTTTACAGCAAAGTTAACCCGACCATGGGCGCTGAATCATTTGTTACAACATTTGCCCCCTCTTCCCAACCAAACAGTTAAAAAATACCCCTACTCTCCCATTTTCTGATGAGTTTTTTACTTTACACTGGTAAATTGTAACTAGTACAATTGATTATGGCACATGCGAACAAGCAAATAGGGGTATATACATAACAAAAACTGTTTAGATCTGAATATACTTCGCCATAAACTGTATCCTAAATTAGTGAACTTTGATCTTATTTGTATCCTGCTTATGTTGGCATCTGCATGATTGCATTTTTCCCCTTTATATGAATCTACCTCGCCATAAACTGTGTCCTAAATTTGTCAACTTTTATCTGATTTGTATGCTGCATATATTGTTGGCATTTGCACGATTGCATTTCCCCCTTTATATGTTAGCTAATTTGAGAACAAAATGCTGAACTAACATCAACATAGTTATACTATACCAGCTGGCTACTGGTAGTTCAAATTTAAGTATAAGATGTCAGTACCCACACTCTGATTTTTTTTACTCTGCCTTGATTAACTCACATCTTACTAACAAGTTAAACATCTATTTTCATGACTGATTTCTGTATATACTTCTGTCATCTCTTATCTCTCAATATGCCTATGTTGTTAGTTGGGAGAGGTTTCTTTAGTAGAACTAGCATTGATATCGGTGCTCTGTACATTATGTCAAATATTCATGATTTACGGATTAGCTATTGACATAGAGTTTTGCTGTATTTTAGGTTGATGCTATGCTTCAGAAATTAGAAAAGGAGATTGATGATGTAGATGCACAAATTGGAAACCGCTGGCAACTGCTTGATAGGTATGTCACTTGCAAGTGTATCGAAGTTGTTTTATATTGCTTGCTAATCAGCGAGTGCATTGTGCTGCTGGTAAATTTCCCCTTATATCGAAATTTCATTACAATACTTCGCCATCTGTTTCCGTGATATATCTACCATGATTTTAATTCAGATGTACTGATGCAATCATTTATAGTTTGTGTGGGAGACTGGGAGTCACAGTCATAGCATTAGTAGGTCTGATTCCTACGGCTCAATACCAAGAAGATATGCTAGAAATATTCCCATATCAAGCAGAAAACTTATTCTCAATTAAATTACTCCTGTATGGATGCTTCTCTTGTATAATACACTAGCATGCTTCCGTGACATAATATGGGAAGCTTGGTGTTTACTCAATGTATATAGTAATATATTATGGACCAAGACGTTGGGTTGCACTTGGAGCATGTTTCATCATGCTGATCTCATTTGCACCTCATTTGCAGGGATCATGATGGCAAGGTGACTCCTGAGGAGGTAGCGGCAGCAGCGGCTTATCTCAAGGATACCATAGGGAAGGAAGGCGTCCAAGAGCTTATCAGCAACCTTTCTAAGGACAAAGGTTCTTTCACTAAAGACTTCCACGTTCTGTTGATGATAGCACATGTACAATTTTTCTCGCTGTTCTCTGACCATTTTCTATTTGTATGCCCTACAGAAGGAAAGATCCTTGTGGAAGATATCGTGAAGCTGGCTTCACAAACAGAGGAAAACAATGAAGATGAAGAAGCACGGCAGTAGTTGGAAAAGCATTTGGAAACTTTTTTGCCTATTGAGGTCGACAACCTATCATTTCAGTTCAGGCAGAACCTTTAAGTATCTCAGCTACTTCATGGCAGCGCCATGTGTAAATCAAAGGCAAGACAGCAATTTTGTGTTCCTATGTGAGTTGACTTCGATAGAATGACCTGTGATTCATAAGAAAAACTTGCTGTAAAGATGCTGACATGCATATAGTTAGGTTCAGTACTGTGGATCGGCAGGTGAATTGCAACCGAAATTTCAGCAGGTTGCTATGGAAGTGGAAATACAGATCGGTTGGACTTGTATGCTACCCTCTAATCTAAAAATCTTAATTCTATTTCAAATTATAAATACTAGACGTTAAATGGATGCTTGGGGTTATCTTTCTTATCTCTATACGTCAGAGAATTCACGCCTTCACGGTCCGCATGTCATTGTGATCCGTTTTTGTTCGCTTCCTCCGTTGAGCTACGTCCCATGCTTCTCGTGGCGTTCCATAGCGTCCACGTAATGTTGCTCCACGCGTTTAGGCTGTATCTCGACGCCTCCTGTGTGGTGGTGCACGCATCCCATGTGTCCTCGGTTTCGTCGCTCAGGTTGGCTCCGAGTTATTTCACACCAGCCTAAAACGTGTGCTACGGATGGAATTTGTTCATTCTTTTCCCGGTTGTGATCGCTCAAAAACAACGCCTCCACGCCGCCTCCCGCTCCCGCCTCCCCCGCTCCCGCTCCGCGACTTCTCTTCCCACTCCGGCGACTTCTCCCCCTCCCCCTCCGGGTAAGGTGTCTCTCTGTTGGTTAGTGTCGGGACTTTGAGTAGCAACCCCGGGACTCTTTATGCACTCTGAACCAGTCCCAAGATTAGTAACTGGTCTGCACAGTTTCAACAACAATGTCATCACAACCATACAACAAACTATAGAAGAAGCAGACAAATTAACAGTAAAAGACCTTATGGTCAAGGTTCTTACAGAGGTTTGCCACGCAGGGCTACAACAAAAAGAGGTAACAGCGGAAAAACAAAAGAACACGTGGAGGCCATTCGACATACCCACAGGCAATCGAGTAGAGGACATCCCTAGCACGAGAGGTCTTTGAAGACCTCCTCTTCATAGTGGTCGGAGCTCTCTAGGTCCTCTTCAGCTGCTGATCAACCAGAGGGCATAAAGCCACGAGTACTTTGAATGTACTCAGTAAGCCGTAGGGAACAAGTATGCAAATAATATTCATGCCAGGCTCAACAAGGATAGCTTTATGGTTACTGTAGATATCATGAGGATATGCTCATGATCTTAGGATGATGGTACAAATTGCAATGGCGTTGAAGGTTCGTCGAATCACGCGTTTTCGGTGAAGTTCAAACTGCTGTCAGGCAAGTGGCGGTCTGACCAGCCCAGGGGGTGGTCAGACTGGCTTTGGAAAATCGGTTAGACCGACCATAATGAGATGTTGGATTTTGGAGCTGGGCCAAAAATAGAGGGTGTAGGCAACAGAGTAGATTCTACTACACTTGGTCTCATAATGTTTGGAGCTTCCAGGCAAAAGTTCTATTGGTTTGAAAATTCCAGTAGGTTTCGGATTTCCAGGAAGGAAATTTTGGCTAAGTCCAAGCTGGGCGGTCAGACCGGCCAACAGGTGGCGGTTAGACCGGCCAAAGTGGCGGTTTGACTGGTTTTGGTTTGTTCATCGGCCAACTCAGTGGCGATGATTGTTTGGTTAGGTTAAGTTCGTGGGTTTCATGGCATATGTGTTGCATGATGCATGTTTTGACTAACGTGGGTCAAGTTGTGAAGAACTTGTTCCCAGAATCGATTTCTTTGTCTATTGTTGTGCAAGTTGCTTGGAGGTCAATAACGGTCAATCGGCGAGGATGATCGGGACTAAGCTTGGAGAGCCGAGGTCCGTAACGATCGGGATGCCAAAGTGAGGTCAATGGAGTCAAGCATGGCGCAAAAGGACAAAGGTGACCGAACAGCGATTCGGCAACAGGTTGGATCAAGCGGCGGGGGTCGGTGCAAGTGCCATGGTGGTTTCGGTGGGAGCGGATGGGAGACTTGCCGACATGATGAGAGCCGCCGATCAACCTACACGTGGCGGCATGGGAGGTGCTTCACGAAGATGCGTCTCGGTCTTCGAGAAAGATCGAGAAGGGGTATTTTGGTAATTTTACCAAATACCGCCTTGGTGACCTTTTGCCAACCCTCGGCGCAAGACGGTGCGTGGAAAAGTGGATTAGGTCAAGAGGAGATGAAGACGACGCTTTAAAATGCGTGCGTATGGAACCCGTTTGTTGTGGGTCTTAACGAGAGCCCATTAGGGTTAACTCTTCTAGAAGGTTTAGCCTTCACTAGAAATAGAGGAGGGAGGTGGCTGCACCCCCTTCAACCCTTTAATTACATTGTAAACCCTAGTTTTGCTTTTGTGCTTAGGGAAGGATAGTTGGAGGTTAGGGTTCTAGAGAGTTGGATTTGATTTCGTGCTAATGTATTGAGTCTTTGTTCTCCATTGATGGAGTGACTATAAACCAATACCATATCAAATCAATCCAAAGAAAGTTCTCTCAAAGATGAGTTCATTTGCTTTCTTTCTCTCTATTTGGTGATTTTGAGTCTTTCTTTGATTTGCGAGTTTTTGCTTGGTTTCTTGCCTTGATCTAACTTGTTGTGACATGTGGGTACCCATCTAGGATCATCTTGATCATCAATCACCCACGAGCAACTCTTTAGATCATATTTCGATTTTGACTCGGTTTTTGAGCACTCTTCGTTCAAATTGAAAAAGATAGGAACCTTAGCATAGATCTATACGATCCTTGATTGGAATAGGTTCCCAATATCTTAGAGAAGGTGTGTCTCAAATTTGGTAAGGTTTGGCATTACGAATCAAAAGTTAGATCAATTTGAGTTTTGATTTTTGGGATGATTTCATTGTTCATTAGCCTAGAGGTCTGACCGCCATGTATTGAGAGGTCAGACCAATTTCCAAAGGTCAGACCGATTTCTAGTTGGAGGCCAGACCGCCCAACTCATTTAGGTTTTGAGTTTTTTTATGTTTTTGGTTTATTTGCTTCGGGGTTTTGATTGGATTCAATACAAGTCTTCCACTGTGCTTATATATTGATTTTCATAGTTTTTATAGCTATTAGAGTGAAAATCGTATTGAATTCGATCAAGGTGAAAAAGAGATCGTGCTCCTATTCACCCCTCTCTAGTCGTCTTTTCGGTCCAACAAGTGGCATCAGAGCCCGGTTAGTTCAATCTTGATCGTAACCGGTCACTGAACTTGACGATGGATAAGTACTCGACCAAGCCGCATGTCTTCGATGGGCTCGACTATGCCTATTGGAAGAATCGCATGCGAGTCTTCCTTGAGAGCGAAGGACAAGCTATATGGGAGGTTGTTCGAGCCCACTCGTTTTGCCCGAAGTTGCTTCGTCGGATTCAACAGCCCTCTTGGCTAACAACAACAAGGCAAAGAACCTTCTATATGCTGGGCTTGGTAGACAAGAGTACGATATGATTTGCAACATTGAGACCGCACATGAGATTTGGTACACCCTCGAAACTTACCATGAGGATCGTCCCAGATCAAGCAAGTGCGCCAGACGGTCTACAAGCGAGAGTATAACAAATTCGAGATGCGTCCTGGTGAGAGCATCGATGACGTTTTTACTCGCTTTAACAAGGTGATCAATCAGATAAAAGCTGTTGACATTGAGTACTCTCAATCTGAGAATGCCACCCACCTCTTGGTTGCAATCAACACCAAGGAGTGGGAGATCAAGGCTACTGCCATTGAGGAGAACGTCAATCTCTCTACTCTCACTTTGGAGCTGCTTTATAGCAGGCTCAAAACTCATGAGATCAAGAGAGGTAGCCTTCCTAAGAAGGATAACATGGCTTTGGTGGCTGATCCTCTCAAAGGGACTCCTGATGGTTTTTTGAGTCTTCTTCTAGTTTTTCTCTTGCTTGTTTATTTGCTGTTCAAGGAGAAGAGTTTGAGAGTCTTCCTGAGACTGATTTAGCTCTTTTAGTAAAGAAAGTCACACGGACATATAACAATGTTAGAAACAAGAAGAGAGGTGGCCCTGTGACGTGCCATGAGTGTGGAGAGCTATATCATATCCGGGCAAACTGCCCCAAGCTGAAAGGTAAGAGCAACCACAAGGAGGAAAAGCCAGCTTGGAAGAAGCCTCAAGGGAACAAGCCCAAGTACAATGCTGCCAAGCTCATGAAAGCTGCTCACCAGGTCCTTGCCGCTTTTGGAGAGCAATCAATGAGCGATGTGGACTCCGGGAGCGAGGAGGACAAGGAGGAGGAGCTCCCTCAAGACAAGAAAGGGAAGGCCAAGGACTTCACCGGCATGTGCTTCATAGCTGACATCGTCGACATCAATGACAATGATGAGGTACCTCACTCCTATGATGTTCTTTCTGCTAGATGCGACGACATGTTTGAGCAACTCATGAGTTAGGATAAGGCCTTAGAGTTTGCCATGGCTAGGAACAAGGACTTAGAGTCACAAGTAGATAGTTTGACTTTAGGACTCTTGAATCTAATGAATGTTCCTCTTGCCATGCTTTACATTCTGAATTTGCTAAATTGCAATCTGCTCATGATATTGCTTTGCATCAACTTGAAAATGCTAGGACTGAGCTAATTGATGTTAAATTTGCTCCATGTGAAAAATGCTTAGAGTCTAGCAAGTTGGATACTTCTGGTAATGTTAAATCTATCTTTTGCTCTTTCTACATAGAACGTGAACATGAAGTTAAGGACATTTTAGAAGCAGTTAGAGCTAAATATGCCAAGCTTAAAGACACAATTGAGTCTACACCTTGTGCCTCATGTGCAGTCTATAAGCTTGAAGTTGCTCATCTTAAGGAGAAACATGCTAGAGCCATTAAGGCCAAGACTTGTGAATCATGTGTTAACTTTAGAAAAGAAAATGATTACCTTAAGGACACATTAGAGAAATTCTCTAAAGGTAAGAAATATCTAAACATGATTATGGACACATCTAAAACTCCTTATAAGAAGCAAGGTTTAGGATACAACTCTGCCCAGGACACATCCAAGTCTAATGTCATTCAGGTCTTGGAAAATGGCTTAGTTGAATTCAAAACCCAACCTGCAAAAACTATTTTTAAATCTGCAGGGTTTGTCCAACCTTCTTTCGAGGCAAAATGTGCTTCTCCCAGTGGTACCAAATACCATTGCACCTATTGCAAGAAGAGTGGACATTTGGTAGAGTTCTGTTGGCGTAGGTTGAAAAATGTTAGGAGAAATATTGCTAGAATTTCATCTCATCAACCTAGAGCTTTTATGAGACATGGTCACTTAGAAAGTAAGAAACCTGGACTATGATTTGTTTCACATGCTCATCATGTTCCTAGACATGATGCTTCTCATGTTAAAGTAACCATTGCTCATAATAGAACTCCTAATAAAATCAAGGATAGCACTTCTGCTTTGCATACTACTCGCAGATCTGTGTCTTAGTACTGGGTTCCCAAGTCGCTTTTAACTAACCCCAGTATTGAGACACATCATTCTTTTGTGCCTTGATTTTTCAGGATCACCGCGGAAGGAGAAAGAACACGTGGTTCGTCGACTCCGGCTGTTCATGCCACATGACCGGAGACTCAAGATGATTCACTTCCTTCACGCGGTCGAAGGGTGATGACTTCATTACCTTCAGAGATGATACACAAGGGCGGATCGAAGGAACTAGATCGATCAGGGTGAACGACAAGTTCATTCTCAAGGACGTCGCTCTTATGGACAAGCTAAGGTACAACTTGCTTTCTGTTTCGCAGCTTCTTGATGATGGCTACGAAACCCGTTTTAAGAAAAATGCCTGTCGTGTGCTTAATTCTGCCGGTGAGCTTGTTTTTGGAATGTCTAGAGTTGGTAGAATCTTTGGAGCTGATTTTTTTGAATCTCTTGCTGGATCTCTCAAATGTTTAATTGCATCTTCTTCTGATATTTGGCTTTAGCACTAACGTTTGGGGCACATTGGTTTTGATCATCTGACGCGAGTTAGCGGCATTGATCTCATGAGATGTTTGCCGAAACTCAAAGTCGATAAGGATGTCATATGCGCCACATAGGCATGGCAAGCAAGTTGCCGCCTCACACCCTTCATTGACTATGGTCATGACTGACGGACCAGGACAGTTGCTTCATATGGATACTGTTGGTCCTGCTAGGGTTCGGTCAGTCGGTGGCAAATGGTACATTCTTGTCATAGTCGATGATTTTTCGAGATATTCATGGGTGTTCTTTCTTGCTTCGAAGGATGATGCTTTTGATCATTATCAAGATCTTGTTCTTCGTTTGGCTTTTGAACTTCCTGGTGCCTTGAGAGCGATCCGCAGTGACAATGGCACGGAGTTCAAGAATATTTCTTTTGCCTCTTTTTGTGCCGAAGCGCAGATCGAGCATCGCTTTCTCCACACGCCTCAACAAAATGGCGTTGTGGAAAGGAAGAACAGACCCTAGTCGAGATGGCTAGGACGATGCTAGATGAGTATAGCACACCGAGGAGGTTTTGGGCCGAAGCTATTGCTACAGCTTGCCATATTTCAAACCGTGTCTTTTTGAGACCGTCTTTGGACAAGACTTCTTATGAGCTTTGATTTGGCAGAAAACCCTCTGTTTCACATTTTCGAGTCTTTGGATTGAAGTGTTTCATTTTGAAAACAGGAAACCTAGATAAATTTGAATCAATGACTTATGATGGTTTATTTCTGGGTTATCTTGCTCATTCGAGGGGTTTTCGGGTTTTTAATGTTGAAACTAACCTTGTCCAGGAGACATGCAATGTCACTTTTGATGAGACTAGCCCTGGAGCTAGATCCGATGTTTCAGGTGACTTACAGGTGACAGAGAGCATTTTTGTTGAAGAAGATGAGGATGAACTTGATACTCCTCCTCCACCTATTGCTAATGTTCCTGTGCAAGCTACCCAAGTTCCAGAACCTGCTACGACTGCTTCACCTCCAATTGAGGCTCTTGCTACGACTTCTTCATCAGCAGAACCTGCGGAGGTCGAGGAGACGCTATCTCCCCAGCGCCCTTTGCACATTCGAAGCAACACCTCCGGATCGATGATTGGTAATCTCCATGAGCGAGTCACTCGCCCGTATCATGATCTGAGTCTTTTCTCTCACTCTGCATTTGTAGCTTCTTTTGAACCTAAAGATATATCACATGCTTTATCTGATGCTAGTTGGGTCAATGCCATGCATGAGGATTTAGAGAATTTTGAAAGAAATAAAGTTTGGAACCTTGTAGAACCTCCTAGTAGTCATAATGTTATAGGAACCCGTTGGGGGATAAAAAATAAACAAAATGAGGATGGTTCTGTGGTTAGAAACAAGGCTAAGTTGGTAGCTCAGGGTTTTAGCCAGGTTGAGGGTTAGATTTTGATGAGACCTTCGCTCCTGTTGCTAGACTAGAAGCCATTCGCATTCTGCTTGCATTTGCTGCATCTAAAGGTTTTAGGTTTCATCAAATAGATGTTAAGAGTGCCTTTTTGAATGGTTTTATAGAGGAGGAAGTGTATGTTAGGCAACCCCCTCGCTTTGAGAATCTCAAGCATCCTGATCGTGTTTTTAAGCTATCCAAAGCCTTGTACGGTCTTAAACAAGCCCCTAGAGTCTGGTATGATAGACTTAAGACCTTTCTGCTTAAGAATGATTTTGAAATGGGAAAAGTTGATAAGACTCTTTTCATTCTTAGGCATGGCAATGACTTCCTGCTTGTTCAGATTTACGTTGATGATATTATCTTTGGTGGTTCCTCTCATGCTCTTGTTTCTAGTTTTTCTAAGACCATGTCCAGGGAATTTGAGATGAGTATGATGGGCGAGCTCAACTACTTTCTGGGGCATCAAATCAAGCAGTGCAAGGAAGGGATATTTATCCATCAAACGAAGTATACTAAGGATCTGCTAAAGCGCTTCGAGATGGGTGACTGCAAGCCGATCGCCACTCTTATGGCGACTTCGACTGCTTTGGATCCAGATGAGGTAGGAGAAGCCGTGGATCAACACGAGTACCGCAGCATGATCGGCTCCCTCCTATACCCGACGGCCACAAGACTGGACATCCACTTCGCGGTCTGCCTCTGCGCGAGGTTTCAGGAGTCACCGAGGACTTCACATCGCCAAGCCGTTAAGCGCATCTTCAGGTATTTACACTCTACCCTCCAGTATGGCATTTGGTATTCCTGTTCTTCTTCGCTGTCCATTTGAGGGTTTTCTGATTCTGATTTTGTGGGCTATCGGCTAGATAGGAAGAGTACCTCTGGCACTTGTCATTTCTTAGGCACTTCTCTTGTCTGTTGGTCGTCTAGGAAGCGGTCTTCTTTGCACAATCCACCGTGTTGAATATGTAGTCAGCCGCTAGTTGTCAGAGTCGATTTTGTGGATAGTGTCCCCTCTTAAGGACTTTGGGTTAAATTTTGCTAGTGTTCCTCTTTTCTGTGATAACACTTCTGCTATTAATATTGCTAAAAACCCAGTGCAACATTCTAGGACTAAGCACATAGACATTCGCCATCACTTCCTTAGAGACCACGTTGAGAAGGGTGATATTGTGTTGCATTTTGTGGAGTCCGAGGCTCAGTTAGCCGATATCCTCACCAAGCCTTTAGACCCAACAAGGTTTGCCACCTTGAGGAGTGAGTTAGGGGTAATTTATCCCTATGGGTTGGTTTGAGGGGGAGTTGGATCCTTTCTGATCTTATCTTGTTCATCTGATCTTTTCTTGATCTTGTTTTGAACTTTTTGATCTTTTTAGGCTTTTGAGCTTTTATTCCATCTCATTGTATCATATTGCATTCATATGAAAAATCACAAAAAGATGCATTGTAATTTAAGCTTTTCTGCTTATCTTTTAAAATTGATGAAGCTTTGCTTATTACCCTTTGGAGCTTTAGTATTTCAATTCTTGCTCAATGCCATGTCTAGTTCTTTGACTTGCTAGAATTATCATGCTTTCACATGTGTAGCTAAGTCTTTGCTGTATGAGCTAGAACTTTAAGACAACTCGAACTAAAAACTGTAATTTGTGGATGTTTTAGTTAGTTGCGCAATAGTGCTCCTTTTGTGACATTGGCCCTATCAAAATTGCCGTGTTAGCTCTTGAATCTAAAAGTGATCATTACTTGAGCTTTTTGTGCTTATGAGAATCTAAAACTGCTCATGTGCAAAATGAAAAATGAAAAAAAATCAATTTCAAGATTGTCTTATGCTTATTTGTGCCAAACTATTCTTACGAGACTGCATGTCATAGACATAAACTTGGAGATAGTTTGATGATCCAGACGATCTCATGGGGATTGCTTGTCAAAACTGACGTGGACCTCAAGATTTGTCACCCTGGTAGAAGCTTAGGAAGAGTTTGTGGATAGCTCCTAGTCCAAGATCTTCTTCACTAAGATATACCTTTAGTCAACTAGTGGTCGAAGTTTAAGAAGAGTTTGTGGATGGCTCCTAGTCCAGGATCTTCTTCTCTAAGTTAGACCATTTGTCAACTTCAATATTCATTGCAAATGAAAAACTGTTGGAAAATGAGCGTTTGAGAAAATTGAGCAAAATGATTCATTTCAGGATCTGTTTGTCTCTTAATGTGGTCTTTGTTAGCTTTTCGATCTTACATTGATATTTTGACATGGCCATTATCATTTTAAGATCCCTGTTGATGAACTTGCTAAATTTGAAGCTTTGTTTAAATTGATAAATTTCATTGCTTTACATTAAGCCTTCGAGCTTAGATTTGATATATATATCTTAACATGATCTTGCTAGCGCTTTCAGGTTTGATAGGTCTTGTGCAATATTAGAAATGCTAGCTTGTTCTTTTGGGTAATCTCCAAAGCTTCTTGTAATTAAAAATTGAAAAATACAAAAAAATGAAGCCACTCCATTGCATTTCATGCATGCTCCTTCTTATGCTTTTTCCTTATTATGCATTTGTCATCTCTGGACAAGAGGAAGGCGTGATTCCTTGATAACTCCATTGTCAAAGGGGGAGAAGAAGTAACAAAAATGTTAAAAGAGGAGCTTTTTGGAGAAAAGGGAGGAAAATGAAATTTGTTGAAAATTGGTGATCATAGTGAGGGGGAGTATCTTATTTGCATTCTTTTGATCTTATTGTCTTTTCTGAACTTGAATTGCAATTCTTGGATCCTCACAATGATCAAAGGTCAATTTGAACAATTGTTCTTTCATATGGACTTTAAGTGAGATTTTTGACTCCTTTCTGGAATTTGAAGCTTTCTTGCTTTCTTTTGCTTGATCTCACTTGCCTTTGCTATTCTGAAGCCAACTTGGTCATTTCCTTTGCTTTCTCTTGCATATGGACCAAGTTGTGTCTTTGCGCCAAAACGAAAGTATTTTACTTTTCAAACCTCAAAACTTAAATTTGTGGGAAATTGCCAATGTGTTCATCAAGAGGGAGATTGTGGATATCATAGGGATATACTCATGATCTTAGGATGATGGTACAATTGGCAATGTCGTTGAAGGTTTGTCGAATCACACATTTTCGGCGAAGTTCAAACTACTGATCGAGTAAGTGGTGGTCCGACCGGCCAGTGTGATCCCGACCGGCCAAAAAGGCGAGCCGGCTTTGGGAAATCAATCAGACCGGCCATAATGAGATGTTGGATTTTGGAGCTGGGCCAAAAATAGAGGGTGTAGGCAAGAGAGTAGATTCTACTACACTTGGTCTCATAATGTTTGGAGCTTCCAGGAAAAAGTTCTATTGGTTTGAAAATTCCAGTAGGTTTCGGATTTTCAGAAAGAAAATTTTGGCTAAGTCTCAGCTGGGAGGTCAGACCGGCCAACAGGTGGCGGTCAGATCGGCCAAGGGACGGTCAGACCGGCCAAAGTGACGGTCTAATCGGTTTTGGTTTGTTCATCGGCCAACTCGGTGGCGATGATTGTTTGGTTAGATCAAGTTCATGGGTTTCATGGCATATGTGTTGCATGATGCATGTTTTGACTAACGTGGGTCAAGTTGTGAAGAACTTGTTCCTAGAATTGATTTCTCTGTCTATTGTTGTGCAGGTTCCTTGGAGGTCAATGACGGTCAACGACGAGAATGATCGGGACTAAGCTTGGAGAGCTGAGGTCCAGAACGATCGGGGATGCCGGATGAGGTCAATGGAGTCAAGCATGGCGCAAAAGGGACAAAGGTGACCGAACGGGCAGTTTGGTGCAACGGGTTGGATCAAGTGGCACGGGGGTTGGTGCAAGTGCCATGGTGGTTTCGGTGGGAGCCGGATGGGAGAGACTTGCCGACATGATGAGAGCCGCTGGATCAACCTACACGTGGCGAAGCATGGGAGGTGCTTCACGAAGATGTGACTCGGTCTTCGAAAAAGATCGAGAAGGGGTATTTTGGTAATTTTACCAAATACCGCCTTGGTGACCTTTTGCCAACCCTCGGCGCAAGACGGTGCATGAAGAAGTGGATTAGGTCAAGAGGTGATGAAGACAACGCTTTAAAATACGTGCGTATGTAACCCGTTTGTTGTGGGCCTTAACGGGAGCCCATTAGGGTTAACTCTTCTAGAAGGTTTAGCCTCTCTCAGAATAGAGGAGGGAGGTGGTGCACCCCTTCAACCCTTTCATTACATTGTAAACCCTAGTTTTGCTTTTGTGCTTAGGGAAGGATAGTTGGAGGTTAGGGTTCTAGAGAGTTGGATTTGATTTCGTGCTCATGTATTGAGTCTTTGTCCTCCATTGATGGAGTGGCTGTAAACCAATACCATATCAAATCAATCCAAAGAAAGTTCTCTCAAAGATGAGTTCATTTGCTTTCTTTCTCTCTATTTGGTGATTTTGAGTCTTTCTTTGATCTGCGAGTTTTTGCTTGGTTTCTTGATCTAACTTTATGTGACATGTGGGTACCCATCTAGGATCATCTTGATCATCAATCACCCACGAGCAAGTCTTTAGATCATATTTCGATTTTGACTCGGTTTTTGAGCACTCTTCGTTCAAACTGAAAAAGATAGGAACTTTAGCATGGATCTATGCGATCCTTGATTGGAATAGGTTCCCAATATCTTAGAGAAGGTGTATCTCAAATTTGGTAAGGTTTGGCCTTACGAATCAAAAGTTAGATCGATTTGAGTTTTGGTTTTCGGGCTGATTTCACTGTTCATTGGCCTGGAGGTCTGACCACCATATATTGAGAGGTCAGACCGATTTCCAAAGGTCAGACCAATTTCTAGTTGGAGGTCAGACCACCCAACTCATTTAGGTTTTGAGTTTTTATGTTTTTGGTCTATTTGCTTTGGGGTTTTGATTGGATTCAATACAAGTCTTCCACTGTGCTTGTATATTGATCTTCATAGCTTTTATAGCTATTGGAGTGAAAATCGTATTGAATTCGATCAAGGTGAAAAAGAGATCGTGCTCCTATTCACCCCCCTCCTGTCGCCTTTTCGGTCCAACAGTTACTTTGCAGAAAGCAATAATGAATGAAAATGCAATAAGTAGATTGCAAAGCACAAGTTGAAAGATTAATACATAAATAAACAAGTTTCTTTGAAAACAACTTGTGAACACCCTGTTCACTACCTAGACCTCTCGTGACCACCTTGGTCACTTCCCAAACCGCTCGGAACCAACCAAGACCAACAAGTTTTGAGAAAGTCTACCCCTTGCGTGAAATCACCAGGCATGTCCATAACCGGGTACACGGCTATTCGAATAGATTTGCACTGTGCAGATATTGTACAGCTTTACCCACAAGACATGAATTCTCTAGTTTGTTTGGCACCTATTGATGCCCCTGCTCACTACCTTAGGTATGCAGGCTAGAGTATATGACAAGGTCTTTACAAAGCTTTGTTTTTGGCTCGGTTTTGGCTGCTAAGGTTTCGCCATTCTAGACCTCCTCTTGCACCATGTGATTCCATCCGGTAACTCGGAGATCACGCCACCATGACAGAACCAAACCAAAATATTACTAATTAGTCGGCCAGGTCCACCCCATAAATGGAGTTGTGGTTGCACGGTATGGCCCGGATCAATGGCTTACAAGGTTAAGTCCTTAGGTACTACTCAGGCGAGACATCCACATCCTAATGTACTTTCTACACCCCCTTTACTGCACGATCACTTGCCCAAGTATAAAATATTTTGGGTTCAACCCAGCCAAATGACCACCCTGGCCATGGCACAACATCTTTTATTAGCGGCCAAACAGGCCATGGCAACACATGCCGCGATTCCATATTCACTTAGTCAAATTTATCATCATTGAAACAGGTGATCGAGAGACGTCGCATAACTAAAGCATGTCTAAGCAATATACTCATTTTTGTTGGTTATCACAATAAGAATGTCCAACTAAGATTACCCACCTATGGTGTCCAAAGGTACATGTCAACATGTCGAACACACGTATTCAAAGATTCATACTGACGAGTAGGTGTTTAGCTAATTCCCAAACCATTTTTTATACAGATAGCCATACATGTTGGTATAAAACAATATAATTTTCCAAACTGGGAACGACATAATCAAAGGTCTACGACTTGCCTTCATTGAAGAGTTGAGGTTCTTCGGTAGAGATTGCTGGGTCCAAGAACTCTTGAGAGAAGCCGGAATCTACATATGCGAAAAGAGCCAAATAAATACAACAAATCCAAATAAAAACCAAAACTACCAAACTAGAACTAAAAGAAAGGCACAACAATAGAAGAACTAGAAACAGACTCTCGGGAGGAGGTCCAACTGAGAAGGTGGAGGTCCTGAGGTCCTACGAAGGATACGACTACTCACGTGGTCGCAAAAGGGACATAACTACACAACGTGGTTGTGAGAGAGATACAACTACGCAACGTGGTTGTGAGAGAGCAAAAAGGAGGACAGGGCTCGGAGAAACTCACCCAGACAGAGAGAGAGAGAGAGAGAGAGAGAGAGAGAAAAAGAGGTCGGAGAAGAGTGGAGGAGGATGGTGAACGGCGCAGGCGCTCTGGTGAACTCTTCAGCGGCGAGGTGGTTGAAGGCGGTGCAGCTCCGACGGCTCCTTGGCGACGAGCAGGCTCTAGCGCGGCTCCAACAAACTTCTTGGCAAAACTCCAAGCACTAAGAAGCTGGGTGAGAGCAAGAGAATTGGGTGAGGAAAAGGTGATGAGGGGGGGGGGGCTGCTTAGGCTTTTATAGCCGGGAAGGACGGGAAGAGTAGCTGAGAGACTCTAAAACACACGTGATCAAGGGTAGGTGAAGGAGGAGATGGGGGCAGGTAGGGGAGGAGACAAGAGGGGGAAACAGGTACTGCAGAAAAGACAGTATTTAATGCGATACAATAACATTTAATACTCAAGGACCTTTGCGTCAGTAGTGATGCAACGGGAGGAAAAAGAAGGTGAGCAGGACTGACAGGTGGGGCTAGTCAAAACTTGGGAAGGTGGTCCAACCAAAAGGGAGGTTGTGACCCAAGGGGAGGTCGTGACCCAAGGGGTGGGTCTAGACAAGTCTCCAGGAGTCCAGGAGGGGGGGGAGGTCCAAACAGAAGGGAGGTCTGGACAGAGAGGGAGGTCCAAACCGAGAGAGAGGTTTAAACCAAAAGGGAGGTTTAAACCGAGAGGGAGATCTAAACCAAAAGGGAGGTCTAAACCGAGAGGGAGGTCCAACGAGAGGGAGGGCGAACAGAGGAAGGGGATTTCAACACCAGAGAACTCTAGCAACTCCAGAGAAACCGAACTTTGGATTAGTTGAAGTTGGATTAATTCATATTAAATCGCTACAAATTTCCAAAATCTCCGAGTTAAGCTTGAGCAATTCAACAAAACCAAATGGTTATTTTTATTTTAAAAAATCTCAGAAAAACCCAGAAAATTGGGATGTTACAAACCTACCCCCCTTAAAGGGAATCTTGACCCCGAGATTCGGGCTGACTAGAGAATAGGCGCGGAAACTCGGCCTTCAGGTCTTCTTCACGCTCCCAGGTAGCTTCCTCTTCAGTGTGATTGATCCACTGGACCTTGCAGAAATGAATGATCTTGCTTCTTGTCACACGCTCGGACACTTCCAAAATCTTAAGGGGTTGCTCCTTGTAGGTGAGGTCTTGTTGCAAGTCCACGTCTTCTACGGGCATCTGCTCCTCTGGCACACGTAGGCATTTCTTCAACTGCGACACGTGGAAGACATCATGCATGTCCGATAACTGGGGCGGAAGCTCCAATTGGTAAGCCGCTTCTCCTCTTCTGTCTTAAATTGGAAAGGGTCCAATATATCGAGGTGCAAGCTTCTTGGTAAGCCGCTTCTCCTCTTCTGTCTTAAATTGGAAAGGGTCCAATATATCGAGGTGCAAGCTTCCCACTTACTCTGAAGCGTTGCATTCCTTTGAGAGGTGAAACCTTTAAATACACATGATCTCTGGGTGCGAAATCTAGGTCTCGGCGATGGTTATCCGGATAGCTTTTCTGCTTGAACTAAGTCGTTCTCAGCTTTTCTTTGATTGACTTAACTTGTTCTTCGGCCTCCTTTAGGATATCATATCCAAGCACTTGTCCTTCTCCAGTTTCAGTCCAATACAATGGTGTCCTGCACCTTCTTCCGTAATGGGCTTCAAACGGGGACATCTGCAAACTTGCTTGATAGCTATTGTTGTAGGAGAATTCTGCATAAGGCAACATTCTATCCTAGCTGGCCTGGTTCTCTAGAGCGTAGGCTCTCAACATATCCTCTATGATTTGATTTAATCTCTCCGTTTGCCCATCTGTCTGAGGATGGTAGGCTGTACTGAAGTTTAGATTAGTACCCAAAGCATTGTGCAGCTTCTGCCAGAATCTGGAGGTGAACTGAGATCCTCGATCCAACATGATCTTCTTGGGTACTCCATGTTGAGACACTATCTTAGCCATATACAGCTCTGTAAGTCTTCCTCCTGAGTAGGTCGTCTTAACCAGGATAAAGTGTGCAACCTTTGTCAATCGATCTACAACTACCCAGATAGAATCATATCCAGCTTGGGTTCTTGGCAGTCCAGTGATAAAGTCCATGCCAATTTCTTCCCATTTCCATTCGGGTATGTTTAGAGGTTGTAGGAGTCCAGAGGTCTTTGATGCTCGGTCTTAACTCGTTGACAAACATCACACTGGGTTACATACTCAGCGATCTCGCGCTTCATGCTAGGCCACCAATACATTTCCTTGAGGTCTTGATACATCTTAGTGCTTTCAGGGTGAATGGAATACAAGGTTTCAGGAGCTTTCTTGAGTATCAACTGCTTGAGCTCTTCCTGGTCTGGTACACAAATACGCTTATTGAACTAGATGGTTCCTTGTTCATCCTCAGAAAATCCTAGGGATTTACCCTTCCTCATGTTTCTTTTGATCTCCAAGACATCTGCATCTTCTCTTTGAGCTTTTCGGATATGATCCTGGAGAGTTGGTTGCACTTGCAGAGCAGCTAGGTAACCTTCTTCAACCAATTCCAGCTTGAGTTTTTGAAATTCTTCATACAGTGCTGACTGATTTTCGTTGATTATCAGTGTATTGCAGTAGACCTTCTTACTCAAAGCATCAGCTACCACATTAGCCTTTCCTGGATGGTAATGGATTCCCAAGTTGTAATCCTTGATCAATTCCAACCATCTTCTTTGTCTCATATTGAGATCAGCTTGAGTGAAAATGTATTCAAGCTCTTATGGTCAGTGTAGACTTCACAGCGGTTACTAATGAGGTAATGGTGCCATATCTTCAAAGCATGCACTATGACAGCCGATTCTAAGTCATGAGTGGGGTAATTGACCTCATGAGGTTTTAACTGACGGGAAGCGTAAGCTACTACCTTCCTTTCTTGCATTAGAACACAACCGAGTCCTTGACGTAAGGTATCACAAAAGACCTCAAAGTCCTTTCGAACATCGGGCAAGGTCAGCACTGGAGCAGTGGTCAGGCGCCTCTTTAGCTCTTGAAAACTTTGCTCACATACCGGCGTCCAAGCATACTTCTTTTCCTTCTTTAGCAACTGAGTGAGAGGTCTTGCTATCTTGGAGAACCCTTCTATAAACCTACGGTAGTAAACTGCCATTCCAAGGAAGCTTCTGAGCTGAGGCACTAACCTGGGTGACTCCCAATTGAGCACATCCTGGACCTTGCTAGGATTGACGGTGACTCCTTCTGCAGACAAGACGTGTCCTAAAAAGGTGACCTCCTTCATCCAAAACTCACACTTGTCGAGTTTAGCATAGAGTTGGTGGTCTCTAAGCTTGTTCAGGACTAAGCGGAGGTGCTCTTTATGCTCTTCTTTGTTGGGAGAGTACACTAGAATGTCGTCAATAAATACAATGACGAACTTATTAAAATACTCCATGAATACTTTATTCATCAGGTTCATAAAGTAAGCAGGAGTACTAGTCAATCCAAAAGATATGACCGTGTACTCGTACAGTCCATAACAGGTCGAGAAAGCGGTCTTGGGGATGTCCTCTTGGAGAATTTTCAACTGGTGGTACCCTGACCTCAAATCTATCTTGGAGAATACTTTGGCTCCCTTCAGCTGGTTGAACATGTCGACGATCGAATCGCCGATCTTATGAAAATGAAAGAGGAAAATGACGTGAAATCTCCTGGGATGGAATGGGGGGCCGCTCTTTATTGATATGAACTGGATTTACAAGACCTGACTAGGAACTACCATAAATACACTGAATGTGTGGAATGTCTAACTAAGTAATCAGGCTTAGACTCTAATTCTAAGATTGACTGTCTTGCTTCTAATTCCACCGCTTAGACTTCTGTGTTTGTCTTCTCTTGTTTTCTGTTGTCTCTTGTCCTGTCCCTTCGTCTTCTGTGCTCCACCCTTAAATAACTCCCGAAGAGGTGACAGTTACTTCTGGAGAAGGCGTCCCTGGTGAAACGTTACGACTGGTCGGAACGGTAAGGTAGTTAACAATGTGTCAACTTCCTTGCGATTATCTGCAAAATGCTTAACCGTAGGGTAGTTAATTGTCAGTGTCTCAGGATTATATCATCGCACGAAATAGAACATATAACACGTGTTCTATTCATCATACGGTAAGAAATGCCAGTTCATAGCTTTTCCGAGTAGCTACCTGGTCGGAGCCTAGGCACAATGCCTAGTCCGACCGGGGTACCTATCGTGTAACCTCTGGAATCCTCACGACCAGTGAGATCGTTAGCCTTAGGGGTTACGATCATGAAGACGTATGGTCTTTTATGTATTAAATTAGTACATAGAGGTTTTAATCCTTGTTAGCTAGCCCCCGAACTTTAAATGAACAGGTCGTATGTGTACCTTTATCCGATGAAGTCGTATCGGGCAGACCCTCATTTAATGTCGTGATATATGAAGTGGTCTGTGTTCACTTTAAAGTTGAGAACTTGCCTTGGGAACCGAAGAGTTTTTCCGTCTGCTTGAACAAAGAAGAAGCTTTTGCTGTTGGACTTTTGTGGAAACTTCCGATCGTAAAAGATTAGAAGCTATAAAATCCCCATCGCCGGCTTTTAGAATTTCTACGCTTCGCATCCCCTTTGATCCCTTCACTTTTTTTGCCAAGAGAAATCCTTTAGACCCCTTTCTTGTTCTTCCGACCACGAAGCCTGCTACGACCATTCTCATCCTTAAGGATTTTTATCATGTCAGAGCAAATCATGAAGTGGTTGCCTTCGGAATTGAGCAAGAAAAAACTTGAGGTGTTGGAGAGGATCGGGATGTTTCCAAACAAGAACCTGATCAAATGGAGATCGGCGATCGGAGAGCATTTTCCGAGCCGCGAAGATGGGGAAATCCCCGTTTTCCTCGCCTACATCGAATGTGGGCTGAGGTTGCCGATACAGAAATTCCTCCTTCGCGTTCTTGAGTATTACGGGGTGGAACTGGTAAATTTGGCTCCGAATTCCATCGCCAATATCAGTATTTTCACCTATTTGTGTGAGGCATACCTGGGAGTGCCACCGAATTTGAGGCTCTTCAGGTATTTCTACCGAATGGTGATGGGGAGATCCACGGCAACTCCTGGAGAATGTACATTGCGCCTTCACGACAGGAAGGCCGATGAGTACATCCATATGTACTTGAAATCCTTGTGGTTGTCATGGAAGAAGAATTGGTTCTATATGACAGTTACGAGAGACGATGACCTCTACTTCATCGGAATTAGAGCAAATGAAAACCCCAAGTGGAGGAAGACCGTGGAGAAGGCAGGGGTGGTCGGAAGATGGGTGGATGCCATCCACGACATGCGAGTCAAGGGCTTGACCTCTTGGCATGTGGTGAGGGATTTCACCAAGCGTCAGATTAGCCCTCTGAAGCTTCGGACTCATTCCCTGCTTTGGTCCATTGGTCGTGATGAAGCTATCTCAGGAGGTAGTAAGTCTTTGAGATAAACTCTGACCAGTATTTTTTATTTGATTAATGTACTACCTTAAAACCTGTCCATGTTTTGTTTTCTCTCCTTTTCTTTTAAAGGTCTTTCCCCTGAGGAAATTAGAGAGCGGATCAGGTTGATCTGTGCAGGGGAGCCTGGAGAGAAGGCTGGATTCCCTGAGATCTTGGCCATAGCTCCTGCTGAAGAGAAACTGGCAAGGCTTAAGGTAGATAATTAAAAATTCCTTTTATCATGTATATATATTCTCCGACCAAATTTTTGATCATGCTCTATTTTTGTAGTCGGTCGGATTGCAAATCACACAAGCTGGTGAGGATCAACATCCCACCGTGGTTCCGACTGACTCGTGCCCGGATGCACTAGAAGAAGATGAATCTCCCGAGGTAATAGAACATTTCAGATGGATATATATGTAGTTTAGATAAAAGATTTCATCACCTAACCAAATTCGTTTTTTGATTTAGGTGGAGAAGGTCAAGGCCGCCGATGCGTGATCATGGAGGTCGAGACCCCTAGACCGGTCGTTCACGACCGGACAGTTGTTACTAAAACAACTAGTCTGGATGTTGGTGAAACCGCTCCATCTTACTAGATGGTCAAGGACGTAATTTTTGACGAACTGATCGAGGGCATCGTTTCCGACATCTTGTTGGAGGATACAACGGATTTGACCAACTCTGCCGGTTCGGAACCGGCAAAAATAGAGGAAAAGAAAAGGAAGGATAGCGGCACAGAGTTTACTCTTCCGCGCTTTAAAGTCAAATCTAGGAAGTTAACTAGGTATGTACAAATGAAATTGGTCGTATAAGTGCATACCTTTAATAATTCCTTGATCATTTGGTATTTTGAACTTCCCTTCTTCGCTTTGCATAGGTCTTCGGGTGTTCCAGTTGTTTCCGACCGGACTCCTTAGGACCAGGCATTTGTGTAGGTCCCCGACTAGAATGCTTCCCAGGATAGAGCTCCTGAGGAAAAAGTGGTCGAAGAAGCCCTCGAGCAGGTGTCAATGCCAACGGTCGAGTTGGATCCAGTGGTGGTTCTAACTCCTTCTGCGGAGGTAGATGCCTCTAAAGGCCCTGAACAGATTCCGACCAATGTTGGTAATCCTTCTCAACCTGACAAGTTCCCTTTTCACCCCCGATTTATCGAGGATAAGGAGCTTGACGAGGCATGGGGAAAAATATTGGATCATCAAATCAAAATGCATCCTGATTCAATATTTGGCGGTTATAATGATTTGGCGATCCGGGTAAGTATCTACGACTAGTTCCATAGTACTTCTCAAAAGTTTACAAGGAACTTAAAGAGAAAAAAAATACTATTTGTGCAAAGATCTGTCGAGAACTTTCTTTGTGGTCTGAGGATGACTCAAATAATTAAGGACTTGGAGCAAAAATACTCCGAATTGGAAAGTAAGAACTTCCCACTTAACATTTCTTTTTCTTTCTTGAAAACTTTGCCCTTTTCTAACTATTCTCCCTTATCGTATTCGATAGATTTGGAGAAAATGAAAGAAGAGACCATGGCTGAGAAAGCCAGGACAGCTCTGCTTGAAGAAGAAATTAGAGCTAGGGACCGGTCGATCGTCGAAGCGACGACCAGCAATGAAACACTTAACAAAAGAATTGAAGGTAATATGTCGTAAACTTGACTTATTATCTTCCTTCAATTATGTTTGTGCTTATCACCTGCTTCACTCTTGTAGAGCAAAAACAAGCTTTAGACGTAATGAGAAGACTCAAATTTGAGCAGATAAAGAGGCGGCTCTTGTGCAAAGTATTGATGAAAATATTCTATTTTTGAACAAGATGATCTTTGATATGGGATCAGGATCAAGTCTACCTGCTTTAAGAGATCCAATATAGAAAATGAACTACTTGGGTCAACTTCTAGAGGATCTTAATAATCTGCTCGAGACTACTCGGAAGAACTATGCCCAGACCATGAAAGCAGGCATTGCTAGTGGAGTTAGATTTGCTTTGGCAAAGCTAAAGGCTTCCGACCCCTCCATTAATCTCTAAGCTGTTGAAGATGACTTCAACTGCCTACCTGATGAGGTGATCAAATTCATGGAAGAACTCAGGCCACTCGGAGACAAAGCTATAGAGGCGATGGAGGTCGGATCTCCATCAAGCAGTAATTAGTCTGGAAATATTTCTAGAGTAGGCCCCTGGAAATGTAAAAATATTGAATATGTATAAAACTTACCTTTTATGTCGTTAACAATGCTTTTGTTTATCCTGTTGACTTTTAAAATTCTCATATACTTCCTAGCCCCCGACTGCTTTATAGTAGAAGAACTTTACTATACAAGCAGGTAGCCAAGAAAGAGAATGAAAGTCAAAACCATTTTTCTGAAGGTATGTGCTGATGTTAAGACAAAACTGATCGTTGTAATACTAGAAAATCTCTGTAGTCGGAACCATCGTATGATTTCGACTAGTTATAGATCCTTGCTTGTCATAATCGAAATACCAATCAAAAATTATATATGGTCGGAAAAAAGACCTTGCTGTATTCGACATAAGAAAAAAATGCAAAAATGTATGCAACAAATTATAAGTGAACTTTGCTTATATCTATTATCCCAAAGTCTGGTAAGAAGGAATACTTAGACCTGAAGTCATATAACATATTTCATGAAACGTGTTCAAGCTCTTTATCCGACTAGTAGCGAGGATCGTAAGAAAAGAACCGTTGCTAGGAAGCTCCTTCCAATGGGCAGAACCACGTACGACAAAGGAGAGACTTCGACTAGGAGGCTTTCCGTGTCCCGATCTATAGCCAGACAAAAGCAGAGCAGAATCTTGAAATAATAAAATATAATCTTCATAATCTTGAGCATATCATTCAGTATATAAAGTTATTTTGTATGATGCTCCAATTACTCATATATTTCTTTAAGAAAAGAATGTTGTCGCGCGTGGGAATCATTTAGAGAATGCTCACGACTAGGACCAATACAGCGTATGACATAGAAGTCGTTGCCATGGAGTAATAGAGATCCTTGAAAAAGGATGTCGGAGAGAAAATTGTCTTCTCCGACCAGTTTTAAATTAACAATAATGAACG
Organism: Phyllostachys edulis; assembly: GCA_036346405.1. NCBI lineage: Eukaryota > Viridiplantae > Streptophyta > Magnoliopsida > Poales > Poaceae > Phyllostachys > Phyllostachys edulis. The sequence goes on along the minus strand of CM070548.1, from coordinate 71,959,364 downwards.
ACCAGAGTATAGGTATATATATAAGCAATGTTACTTTTATTAATAAATAAATGAATTTATTGAGATTGAAAGAATCGAAAGAATGTAAAATAATTAAACATAAAACTTACGCAACTGATCAATGTTCCAAGAATTTGACAAAATTTTCCCATCAGACGTAGCTAGTCGTGATTTTAACTCAGGTCCGTAACTTCGACCACAATGTAAGGACCTTCCCACTTGGGAGAAAGTTTATTGCAATTTGCTTGGCTCTGAATTTTTCTGAGAACTGATCACCTACAAACAAGGTCAGCGAGGTTGCACCTTACGACTATGGTACCTTCGCATGGCTTGTTGGTAGACTGCTGATCGTACAAGGGCTTGGTTTCGTCGTTCTTTAAGGAAATCGACGTCGTCGAGTGTTCGTTCATTCTGATCGTTTTCGTTAAAACGATCAGTTCGAGCAGAGCCAATTTTGAGTTTTGGAGGAAGCATGGCTTTAGCACCATAAACCAAAAAGAATGGTGTTTCACCGGTCGCACGACTGGTCGTTGTTCGGACAGCCCATAATACAGATGGGAGTTCTTGAACACAAGCTCTTGACCGTTTTATTAACTGGTCGAATACTCGGCGTTTGATCCCTTGCATAATGATACCATTAGCCCGCTCAACTACTCCGTTGCTCTGTGGATGAGCAACAGAAGCAAAATGAACTTTGACCCCAAGTTCATCGCAGAATTCTTGAAATTGACTGCTAGAGAACTGGGCACCATTATCTGTGATTACACGACTGGGTACACCAAATCGTGTGATCAAATTTTTCATGAGAAATCTCTTAGTGGCCTCAGTTGTTATTTTAACAATTGGCTCGGCCTTGATCCATTTTGTAAATATGTCAATCATGACAAAAATGAATTCGAAGCCCCCGGGTGCTCTTGGGAAAGGTCCCAGAATGTCCAGTCCCCAAGTTGCAAAAGGCCAAGAAAGAGGAATTATTTGTAAGGCTTGTGCTGGCTGATGTACTTGCCGGCTATGAAACTGACATTGTACGCACTTCGTCACAAGCTCTTTTGCATCATGAAGGGCGCTTGGCAAGAATATCCTTGCTCAAGGCTTTACCGACAAGAGTTCTCAGAGGAATGATGTGCTCCACGAACTCCTTCATGGATTTCGTTAGCAACTTAATGCCATCCGTTTGAGATATGCAGCTCATCAACACTCCATGAGATCCTCGTTTATACAAGGTACGTTCGATTAGAGTGTATGATTTGGCTTTTTGTGCTATACGATCAACCTCTACATCATCTTCCGGAATTATGTCATGCTGAAGATAATTGTAGATCGATGTCATCCAGTCTCTACCTTGATCGTGACAGCGCCAACCGTCAACGACCTGTGGAGCATCTATGTTCCTTTGATCGGTTTGTACGACCTGTAAAGAATCATGTATGTTCTTAGAAGGCTCGACTACCAAGGGTGAATCGAGTTGCTCGAGAAAAACTCCGGGCAGGACGGTTGACCTTGTGGAGGCCATCTATGCCAACTGGTCTGCCAAAAAGTTTTCCTTCCTAGGAATATATTGGATCTGGAAACCGAAGAAGTGCTTTTTGAGTTTCCGTACTTCCGCCAGATAAGATGACATCTTGGTACTCGAGCATTGATACTCTTTCCCTACTTGATTCGCTACTAGTTGAGAATCGCCTTTCACTAGTAATCATGAATGCGAATCTGAGTGAACGAGCCGCTTGGAGTCCCGCCAAGAACCTTCATATTCTGCCATATTATTTGTGGCAGGAAAATTTAACTGGATGGCGTACTTGATGTGTTCGCCAGTAGGGGATATCAAGACCACTCCAGCCCCCGATCCTTTTAACATCAAGGAACCATCAAAGTACATTGTCCACTCCTCGTGGTGTTTGTACTCGGGCCCTTGGGTGGGTTCAGGGTTTGTCCATTCGGCAATGAATTCTGCTATTGCCTGGGACTTTATTGCTGTTCGTGAAATAAAATGGAGGTCAAACGCCCCTAGCTCAACCGCCCATTTTGCTATTCGTCCTGATGATTCCCTGTTTCCAAGGACTTGACCAAGGGATATCCTATCGATGCGACCACTTTGTGGGCTCGAAGTAGTGCCTTAGCTTCCTTGAAGACATAAGGAGACCATAGAGCAACTTTTGTAGCTGTGTGTATCTTTCCTTTGGTCCATGTAAGACTTCGCTTACGTAATAAATTGGTCGTTAGATGTTATCCCTTTCTACCACCAAGACACCGCCACTGCTTGTGGTGTTGTTTGCCACGTAAACTAGCAATGTTTCTCCCGATCTCAGAGAGACTAAGACCGGGGTACTTGTAAGGTACTTTTTAAGTTCTTTAAAGGCATCGTTTGCCTCTTTAGTCTACTCGAAACCCCCATGTTTCCAAAGAAGTTTAAAGAAAGGTAATCCTTTTTCCCCTAACCTTGCTATGAAACGACTTAGTGCTGCCATACAGCTGGTTAGTTTTTGGACTTCCTTCTTGGTGGTCGGAGGGCGCATCTGGTCGATGGCCACTATTTTAACTGGGTTTGCTTCAATACCTCTAGCCGAGACTAGGAAACCGAAAGCGGTTTTCCAATGTAAACTCCGAACACACACTTTTTCGGATTCAACTTGAGGTTATGCCTTCTCAAGTTGTTGAAAGTTTCTTGTAAGTCAGGGATGTGATTGCCAGCGTTGGTGGTCTTTACAACCAGATCGTCAACGTAAGCTTCTAGATTTCGACCTATTTGTGGACTAAAAGTTTTTTTGCATCAACCTTTGAAAAGTTGCACCCGCGTTTTTGAGACCAAATGGCATCTTAACATAATAGTAAGTGCCATATGGGGTGATGAAGGAAGTTTTCTCCTGATCCTCTTTACACATACTAATCTGGTGGTACCCTGAATACACATATAGAAAACTTAGTAACTCACACCCAGAGGTAGAGTCTACGAGTTGGTCAATGCGTAGAAGGGGGAAAATCATCATTCGGACAAGCTTTATTAAGGTCTGTAAAGTCGATACACATTCGCCACTTCCCATTATTTTTCCTAACCATTACAGGATTGGCAAGCCATTGAGGATAGTCGACTTCACGAATAAACCCAGCCTTTAGGAGTTTGTCAATCTCCGACTGGATTGCTTCCTTCCGATCGGGTGCGAAACGTCGCAGCTTCTGCTTGATCGGTTTTTTGTTAGGCTGGAGAGCTAGCCTGTGCTCGATCACCTCCCAGGAGACTCCAGGCATATCGGACGCTTGCTGTGCAAACACGCCCGATTCGCCGGAGGAAGGAGACGAGCGACTCTTCCTATTTGGGGTCGAGTCTTGCCCCGACCAGAATCTTGCGGGTAAATGAGTCAGTATTTCCCGACCCAGGTGGCGACTTGACGCTGTCCGGAGAAGCGCCTTTGTCGAGCGGTACTTCCTTTGTCTGGTCGGAGGGCTTGGGTGTCATCTTCGGTCTCGAGTGTTTGGCCTGCATGGTAGATGGATTAGCCTCTCTGGTCGGAAGTTCATTGACCAGTTCAAAGGATTTTCGATCACATACGTAAGCTATTTTTCGATCTCCCCGAATAGTGATGACTCCCTTTGGCCTCGGCATTTTCAAACTCTGATAACCGTAATGCGTGGCTATCAAGAACTTTGCTAATGCCGGTCGACCAAGAATTCCGTTGTATGCGGATTCAAAGTTTAGCACATCAAACAAAATTTTTTCTGTTCGAGAGTTATTAGGCCTTCCGAAAGTAACCGGTAGGGAAACTTGTCCTATAGGTTTAGTGGTGGAGCCAGGAACTATGCCATGAAAAGCATACTTCACCGGTTTCACCTTTGACATGGGGACCTGATTTCTTCTAAAGCCCCATAAATAATATATTCAAAGAACTACCTCCATCTACTAAGACTCGATTAACCCTACGCTTATTAATAGTTGGTTCAACAACAATAGGAACCTACCGGTCAATTCAAGGATGGGGCGATGCGTCTTTGTCAAGGAAATTGCCATGTCCGACCACTTCGATTGCTTGATAATGGTCGGAGATTCGACTAGGTTGACCTCCCGCTCCATGGCCTTCAGATGACGTTTGGACTCGTATGAAGAAGATCATCCAAAAATCATGTTGACTGTGTGTTGGGGATCCTGGTACTCCATCTCTTCGCCGCCATCCTTGTCCTTTTGGAGCTCGTTTCTCGGGTTCCTCAGATTATGAAATAGTCCTTTACCTGCATAATAATCCTCCAATTTCTTTTGCCAAACTCGACAGATGCGTAGATCATGCCCTGCCTGCTGGTGAAGTGGACACCACTTCTTGTTTTTCTGGAACCCCTCGGTCGGAGCTTTCGTCTTGCATCGACCGGTGTAGTCCTTCTTACCCTTCATGAGCTTATCAGGAATGGCTAGGACCTCCTTGTCGTCAGGTCTGCGGTGCTTTTTCTTCTTGAGGGACCTCTTATTCTTTTTCTCTGGTTTGTCCAGGCCGGGCTGAGTAATTTTGTCTTTTTGATCAATGGCTTCGCACCACTCGATTGCTTCGCTAGCGGTGGCATACTTGTCGGCCATGTCAAAAAGCTCAACGGTTGTTCTTGGAGGGTTCATTGCTATATCCTCCGTAAACCACCGATTTCTCGCACTGCTTTTAAAAGCCCTGAATAAGAGATGACTCATGATTTTGGGTATAGAATTGCGAACCTAGTCAACCTCTTGATGTATTGACGAAAGTCTCATCGAACCTGCGGATTCGGTGGAGATCATTCTCCTTCCTGTATGCATCGTCGTGTTCTCGAAGTTTGCAATTAGAAGATCACAGAGTTGCTCCCAAGTATAAATTGATCCGACCGGTAGGTTCAATAACCACGACCGGGCAGACCCTTCGAGCATGGTGGGTAGATAGTTGGCCATCACATTCTCATCGCCACCAGCAGCTCTGATGGCGGTGGTATATATTTGGAGAAATTCCAATGGGTTTTGAGTCCCATTGAACTTGTCCAAGTTGGTCGGTCGGAACCGGTTAGGCCAACGCACAGCTTGGAGCCCTGCAGAGAAGGCTCGATAACTTGTGATTGATTCATGGCGCCTTCTCTGGGAATGTGCCGGATTGTAATCAGTCGGAGACCGGTTCCTAAGATTGGAACGCTGGAACTCCGGTGTGTCGATCCGATCGTGGACATTGATGCGATTCCTCCGACCGGCCACTTCATTCAGATGATGTCGGAGATCATTGAGTCCAAGTGGTGGTTCTTCTCGACGTGATGGGGGAGTGGCTTCCTGAAATAGCCTTCTCCCCTCGTGACTCCTTTGTCGGAATCGTCGAGGGTGTCTTGGTATCGATTGTTCCCTAGTATGACCATGTTGTCCCCTGCTGAGAGAGGAACGTTGGGATGAAGTCATAGTTTGACTCCTTGAAACCCTTTGTTCCCGGTATGCTTCCGTGCGTTGCATGGTCTTTTGGAGAATTTCGGATACTTGACCTACGAGCTGTACAAAACCTAGAGTTTCTGCTATAGTAGGATCAGAATTGTTTAATATATCTTGAACACGTCGTAAGTTTTAGATAGCTATCGAAGGTCTCGGGGTTCATATCGTCGAGGTGTACGCAGTCCCAACCTTCCCCGACCTTCTGATTTGTTCTCGGCCCTATCGCTTACTCTAGGTAGGGTAATGCCAAAGTAGTTAACTGATTGACGTCGATCAGTTCCGTTGCCTCCGGAAGTTGGTGCCTGACGGCACGGATCATCTCTAACAACACGTGATGGCGTGGTAGAGAATGTAGGACCGTGCATGGCATCTTGATTATCATCTCCGATTGCATTGACTTCGTGCTTCCAAAGATTGATCTTCCAAGAGCTTCCATCGAACTAATGGAGAGCTTCTCGCTTCGCCAAGTTTCCTGACGGAGAGCGGTCGGAAATGAACACCTCTCGAGGTCTTCTCCGATCCGATTTAACTACCGATTGTATCTTTGTCGAGGTGATCATCCCCACATGGCCTCGACATCAGTGGAGGTTTCATCGACACCGTCACCAGTGTGTCGGTTGACTCTGGAATTGCCGGTCGTGGGAGAATATCTTTCGACCATGATTTCATCGAGGGTATAGAGATTTTCGAGTGGTGGCGCTGAAATTTCTTCACTGCTTTGCCGGTCGGAAGACCGGCTTGAAGAGGTCCCCGACATTCCGAAATGATCGTAATGGTCGGTTCCTCTGATTGCGCCATCGGTATTGGTGGCGATCTCGCCCATCCGGCCGACCTCGCTAACATTGGCGATGTCGAGCCGGCGGAGGAGGAAGAGGAGGATGACATGCCATTTTATTCCATGGCACGGATGCATCCTTCCAAGTTGAGGTCGGCGTAGTCCGCCAAGTCGAACCAATTCTCCTCATTCGAAACTCTGGGCATAGTCGCATGAGCGATTGCAGGAATTTTGGCGAGGGTTTGTATGAGCGAAGAGTTTCTTCAAGAAACTTACGTCTTGTTCCCCACGGACGGCGCCAGCTATCGACAATCGAATTGCCGATCTTATGAAAATGAAAGAGGAAAATGACGTAAAATCTCCTGTGATGGAATGTGGGGCCGCTCTTTATTGATATAAACTGGATTTACAAGACCTGACTAGGAACTACCCTAAATACACTGAATGTGTGGAATGTCTAACTAAGTAATCAGGCTTAGACTCTAAGTCTAAGACTGACTGTCTTGCTTCTAATTACACCGCTTAGACTTCTGTGTTTGTCTTCTCTTGTTTTCTGTTGTCTCTTGTCCCGTCCCTTCGTCTTCTGCGCTCCACCCTTAAATAACTCCCGAAGAGGTGGCAGTTACTTCTGGAGAAGGCGTCCCTGGTGAAACGTTACGACTGGTCGGAACGGTAAGGTAGTTAACAATGTGTCAACTTCCTTGCGGTTATCTGCGAGATGCTTAACCGTAGGGTAGTTAATTGTCAGTGTCTCAGGATTATATCATCGCACGGAATAGAACATATAACACGTGTTCTATTCATCATACGGTAAGAAATGCCAGTTTATAGCTTTTCCGAGCAGCTACCTGGTCGGAGGCTAGGCACAAAGCCTAGTCCGACCGGGGTACCCATCGTGTAACCTCTGGAATCCTCACGACCAGTGAGGTCGTTAGCCTTAGGGGTTATGACCATGAAGACGTATGGTCTTTTATGTATTAAATTAATACATAGATGTTTTAATCCTTGTTAGAACAGATCATCAATCCTAGGAAAAGGGTACTTGTTCTTGATGGTGACCTCGTTGAGTGAGCGATAATTCACACACATCCGCTGGGTAATGTCCTTCTTTGCAACAAAGATCACTGGAGCTCCCCAAGGTGAAGAACTTGGTCTGACAAAACCTTTAGCTTGCAGCTTCTCAATTTGCTTCTTCAGCTTGACCAGGTCGTCAACGGGCAAACAGTAAGGTCTCTTGGAAATTGGTGCAGTTCCAGAGACTAAGTTGATGACGAACACCAAGTCTTTGTCGAGTGGCATTCTAGGTAACTCATCCGGAAAGATATCTGGAAACTCGTTGTCCACTGGGACGTCTTCTAAAGATACAGCCTTGACACTGTAGACCACTGCTTCTTCATGCTTCTCCGAGGAGGCTTCAAACCTTACTTTAATCCCAACTGGGCCGACCAAGGTGATGCTTCTCCCACCACAATCCAAAATTGCTTGGTGATTAGCAAGCCAATCCATTCCCAAAATCACATCTAGGGACTTGGTGTCGGTGATGATCAGGTTGGCTAGGAATTCTACCCCTTCTATGATTATCTTAACTTGTGGACAACCCTGGTTCATACTTAACTCCGAACCAGGAGATTGAACCAACAAGGAGGTCTTAAGAGCCAAAACCTTTAGCCGATGCTTTACAACAAAACCACGAGAAACAAACGAATGCGAAGCTCCAGAATCGAACAAAACAGTAGCTGGTACTGAATTTACTAGGAACTTACCCAACACGACGTCTTGGGCTATCTGGGCTTCCTCCACTGTGACATGGTTCACACGACCTCTCCCAAATGGCTGGGAGGTCTTGGTTGGTGCAGCGGAGGTCTGAGAAGCTCCACGTCCTGCTCCTGGCAGGGAGGTCCTGGTCGGAGAAGCTCTCGAGTTGAACTTGACCTGAGGAGGTTGTAACATCCCAAATCTTGGGTTTCTATTTCAAATGTATTAAAAATGAGGAGAATTTAAAACTTTTGAACATGCATTGGTTTTTATGGAACTTTGCATAATTTGTTGCGTTGAAATTGTTGAAATCAAAGAAAATATACAACTCAAATTGAAGTTCCAAAAGAAAGCAGGAACAAAAACTTGTGATGATCCTTTGGAAATAATTTATTCAAATACTACAATAATTATCATGAATCAATATAATTTTTCCCAAATTTTTGGAACTCTTTTTGACCCTCAAAAATTTCAAACCCAAATCATTAACCTATTCCAAGTTTGAATTTAAACTAAGCAAATAGTCTTGAACAGTGGGGTTTAAGATTTTATTTGAGTACTAGAACATCCCAGGAACCTCCTTGAAAAAGTTTAGAATTTTTGAAATTTATTGGCTATTTTTTTTTACCCTAGTCAAAGTGGGAGGTTTAATTTTCATATCAGTCAAACCTTGGCACTATTCATCAGGCTCAGACCAGACCTGACCGCACCTCTTGACTCGATCTAACCCCCTAATCAAACTAACCGAGCCACCCTCTACCGTGTCGTTCCTTTCGCTGACAGCGGGCCCCGCGTGCGCCAGTGCGTCTTCTTCCTCGGGCAGAAGTTGCGCGCCACGCGCCCGCGCCGCTCTACCACGCCTCTGTCTTTGCCAGGTCACGCCGTCACGCACCGCCCTCTGCGATCAACCCGGGAGCACCTCCACTTCACACCGTGTCTATCTCTGTCTTCGGACTCGCACAAAATCGGCGTTACCCCTTCTTCTCCCCTCACTTCTCTCTTCGGTCGTGAGAGAGAAGGAGGCCTTGAGCTCTCCTCCGTCCTAGTAAGCACAGCCGCGACCACTCCATTTTCTTTCTTCTTTGACGCCGTTCCCATTTTCTCTAACTCGAGCTTCTCTCTCGCCTTGTAGCTCCCGGTCCTCACCCTCGGCTCTAGAGCACGCTCAGAGCACGCACCGAGTGACACCGCCGTGCAAATCTCATCTACGGTGAGTGACTCTTTCTTTTATGCATGTCACCATGCATGCTTTAACCTACTAAGCATTTCCCCTCGGTCAATTTGTCCATCCATCCGCAGGAGCTCGGGGATTTTTGGAATTCTTTATATTTCAGCCGAAAAGCTTCCCTTTCATTCCTCGATTCCATGCTTGGTGACCATCTCCTGGCCTCACTCAAGCTTTCTCAACGAGTATCTTTCGGTTTCTTTGAACAGGGAGTCTCCTCATCGTGAGCGCACTACCGCCGCCGCCATTGCCATGGGCAAACCTTCACCGAGCCTCCTTCGGTCTTCATTTCTCTCTGGTAAGCCTCCTAGGGCTCCTTAGTAGCTCATGCACTCGTTAATTCTTGTAGTGCGTCCCCATTTCGCTTAAGCCGCTTGTGGCCGTAACTCCCCGCTGCTTCTCGTCATCGCGCCGCCGCCACGGTCCACCTCCGGCCAAGCTCCATCTACCCTTAGGACCGGTGAGCTACGGGGAGTCCATTTCTGGCCTCCATATGCGCCACCAAGGACCGCAGCGCCGGCGAGCCGGCAAGCAATCTCACGGGCACGATTAGGAGTTAAGCCGCGATGATTAATCATTAATGCGAGATCATTGTCGGGAAATCCAGTTTAACCGCGCTAATGTCTGGCTGGCAAGCGGGCCCGAGTGCAGTTAAGTGCACATTTTGGTCCGTGGACCATGAACTGGGTGCATAGGCTTTAGTCTATACACTATTCTATGAACCATGAGTATGACAGGTGGACCCCACCTGTTAGTACACTTTAATTCAGAAGTAAAAATGAAAAAGAGCACTATTGTTTGGACCCCACATGTCATCCTCTATGACTAGCTCTCGGCCGGTAAGAAAATTCTTTAATGCATGTATAAATTCCGAAATGAATTATTTGTACACTGAAAATTGGTATTAACTTCAAAAATGCATAACTAAATCATTTTAACTCCAAACACGGTGGAACCAATTTTGATAATTTTCATTTTAAGTGAAATTTATTTTGAAATAGGTTTCAATATTATCACCATCACATAAAACATAGTTTGTGGAAAGTGATCCAAAAATGAATTATTTTTACACTATAAATTGCTGTTAACTTTGAAAATTCATAACTAAATCATAAAAACTCCAAATGAGATAAACTTAGTTATTTTGGTCTTATAATATTATTCCCTATTTACCTATGTAATCCTTGTATCCATCACTACTCTACAAAATTTCACCAAATATTTAATTTCGGTGAACAGTAAGAGAGGAGAATTAAATTGATTTTTTTTGGAATATGAGTTTCAAACTACTATAACTCTCACATACTAAATCCAAATGGAAAAATTCTTTCACCTAAATTAATCTAAAATCATGATCTACCCCTTGTGAATTTTTCATGATTTTTGGAGAAATTTGAATTTTTGGTTATATTTGGTGTTATGTGTTCTGATTGGCTTTTCGTATTCAAACGTTAGACTACGAAGATCTGAACGAACTCAATTGTGATCCTCCACAGCAGCAAGAAGGTTATCTTCAACCAGGCAAGCAGCCCACCCTTTGATGATATTGATCCTATTACTTTCGTTACAAAATATCTCGTTTTCAACTTGTATGTATGCATGTTCTACTTGAATGATTATTTTTCGTTAGAGGTAGTTATTCCTAGTAGATGCATGAGCTGTAGCAAAGGTTTATCCCTTGCCACTAACCCTAAGTTATTATTCCCACTGATGTTAGTGCTCGGTGGATGTTATAGAGTCTATACATGTGTATGCGAATTGATGCTTAGTCATGCTTAGCTTTTGATAGAATTGGGCGGTTATCGACTTAGTTGATAACTTTGATCACACAAATCATTTTATTACACTATGTCCAGCACCTTGTGCTATATTACTTTGAAAACTAAAAGTGTAAATGAAATGATTTAGACTTGGGCAAGTGGTTGGATGGTGTGATATCGGGTGTGTGAATGTCTTGCTTAGGTCAACAAGGACCGAACATCTTGTTTCACCAAAACCAAGCATAATTGCGTGCTAACCACATGAGAGGCATATGGAACCTCTCTTGACTTAGTACTTTGACATGTGTTAGCTCCGAGTCGCAGGAGGTTGTGTGTGTTGTATTGAAAAAGGATTTATTCCATGTGTGTGTTGGGCGTAACGGGATGGGTTTTGGTATTAAGTCCAAGTTCCCTACCCCGAGGAGCATCGGTAAGTTCTCTCTCTGCCAATGACTCCGTCACAACGTATGGGGGTTTCCATTCCCATATGGGCGACTCGTAGTTAATACACAATATCGGAAACGTCTCGTAGGACTTAGCCTTGCTAGCATACCTACGGAAGTGTGCTTTATTCGGTGGCAAAAGAGGCGGTTTGGTGTGTGGGTACATTGGTACACCCCTACAGGGTATAAACTATTCGAATAGCCTCGTCCTAGGTTATGGACACGCTTGGGATTGGATTTGCAGGAGTTAGACTCAACATTTTGGAATTTTAATGTAAAAACTTGTTCGGGTGGTATTGAGAATGGTCTCATGCTATGTTTGTGAGCTGCAGGGCAGCCACCTTATGTTGTTTAGATGTTGTCTAATAATGTTTATCCGCTGTTATTTAAAGTTATTAAAAATGATTGCTTACTTGCCATTTCAATCTATTACTTGTACTTTAAATCAAATGTTGCTTTATGCTAAAAATTGCCTAGTGTAGCAGCCTTCCTTTGATACATGAATGCATCTAAATATTCTTTTGCTTGTAAGACTTGCAGTACAATTGTACTCAACCCGCTTGTTTGCATTTCAGAGGAGGTTGATCCCCAAGGGATCAACTATTGCGAGACCGACTTCATTCAGGACGACGGCTAGCTTGGAGTTTCCGGTCAGGTTGCCTTGTGGGTAAGGGCACACCGGTCGGTTTTTCTTTTGGTACCATCTTATGGCTATATTTCTGCTGCACTCTTAGTACTTTTATTTATGCTATTTGGCCGGTCGGCCGTATGTATGAAACTGGAGATGTTATGACTTTATTGTAACCTTTTGTGACTTCGATAATGATCTATTGTTGTATGGAATTGATATTGATATTATTTTGTGAACGGTGTGTGTATAACGCTCCTGGGAGGTATACAATACATCGAGGGCGGGATATTTGGTTTTTAATGCTTGGACCAATGCATGGTTAAGTATTACAAGTTAAATACCCCGGGCTCTCACAGAGGTCCTTGCTTCAAGGGACAGTTGCTGGCGTAGTGTCCCAATTGGTGACAGTTGTAACAAGTGATCCCTGCGGCAGGATTGGTGGTCCTTGGCTGCTGGTTGTTGTTGCCAGGGCTGTGAAGACCTGGGGTAACCGGGCGGGGTGTTGTCGCAGGGGTGGTCCTGGGAACAACAGGAGAAGCAAAGCGGGCCGGAGGTCGTGCACTCATCTTGGCTCTATGCGGATGACCTTGATGAGCACTATGCTGCACCATCTTCCTCTTATAAGATTCCGCAAGCTCTCGACAAGACTCTTCTATGAGCATCGCCTTGTTCACTAGATGTTGGAAATCCTTATAGTCGTTGCCAACGACTTGGACCTTCAAGCTGGGGTTGAGTCCTCTCTTAAAACGCTTCTGACGTGCATCATCCGTGGTGACGTCCTCTGGAGCATACCGAGAGAGTTGGGTGAACTTGTTGAGGTATTCACCCACTAACATGTTGTCTTATCACAGCTCACTGAATTCATTCTTTCTCATTTCCACCTTTCCATCAGGGACGTGGGAGTAGCGGAAAGCTTCTGAGAATTCCGCCCAAGTGATGCTCTGGTGGTCTGCATGGGCGGCACAATAACTCTCCCGCCCAAGTGATGCTCTGGTGGTCTGCATGGGCGGCACAATAACTCTCCCACCATTCCGTGGTGGTGCCTTCAAGTTGGTGTGCAGCATACAGAACCTTTTCGTGGTCGTCACACCGAGTGATGGCAAGCTTCTTCTCAATGGAGCGCAACTAGTCATCTGCGTCCAATGGCTCGGAGGAGCTGGAGAACGTAGATGGTCGGGTCCTCATGAACTCTGCCAGTCTTGACTGAGGGGTCACTGGTGGTGGCGGTGGTGGCACGACAGCTGCTTGGTTGTTCTGGTTCAACATTGTGAGAAGAGTGAAAGATGTCTGATTCTGTTGATTCATCATCTGATTCATGTTCTGCATCATGGCATTCATCAACTAAGTCTGGGCTACATGAACTGCCCCAAGCCCTGATCTGTGGGGGCTGCCGGAGGAGGTGGTGGTGGCTGGGAAAAGGGGTCCACTGGCTCATCATGACTTACCGAGTTGTGGGTTTGAACCACCTACACAAACCTTCCCAGGCTTAATAGATGAGGAGAAGAAATCACACTAGGTAAGAGGGAAAGCACAGAGGTGAGCGAGAACAAGAGAGAAAGATGGAACAACCTAACTAGGGAGGTCGGTTAAAATCAAAGAGCAAATAGCCGGAGAGCTACTAAGAGGCAACAAAACTCAAACAGGAGGTCCTAATACACTGACTAAATGGTACTAAACTGAGGAGGGCAACTCTACTAGAGCATTTCTAACTTAACTTATATGGGTGGTCAAATTAATGCAAAGCTTGATCCTATTGAGATCACTGAGGTGAGAGGGATCAATTTAAATTTGAAAACAAAGTTTTAGAGGGGGTAAGGTACAAGAACCTGAGAATGAGGTGAGAAGAGATTAGAATAAGATGAGAATAGAATAGAATAAGATGAGAGAAGAATAACTACTCATGTTACTCTGATGGTTTGATTTATAAAATAAAATTTGAAACTCTTGACTAAAGCGACCATCCTAACTAAGGTTACGTCCTACAGTCAATATGGCTCTGATACCATCCTTGTCAGGACCACGAGTAGAAAACCCGGGACCCTCTGTGCACTCTGGACCAGTCCCAAGATCAGTAGCTGGTCCACACAGTTTCAACAACGATGTCATCATAACCATACAACAAACTATAGAAGAAGCAGACAAATTAACAATAATAACAACAAAAGACCTTATGGTCAAGGTTCTTACAGAGGTCTGCCACGCAGGGCTACAACAAAAAGAGGTCGCAACAGAAAAACAAAAGAACATGTGGAGGCCATTCGACATGCCCACAAGCAATCGAGTGGAGGACGTCCCTAGCACGAGAGGTCTTCGAAGACATCCTCTTCATAGAGCTCGGAGCTCCCTGGTCCTCTTCAGCTGCTGATCAACCAGAGGGCACAAAGTCACGAGTACTTTGAATGTACTTAGCAAGCCCTAGGGAACAAATATGCAAATAATATTCATGCCAGGCTCAACAAGGACAGCTTTATGTTACTTTGGAGAAAGCAATAATGAATGAAAATACAATAAGTAGATTGCAAAGCACAAGTTGAAAGATTAATACATAAGTAAACAAGTTTCTTTGAAAACAACTCGTGAACACCTTGTTCACTACCTAGACCTCTCGTGACCACCCTGGTCACTGCCCAAACCACTCAGAACCAACCAAGACCAACAAGTTTTGAGAAAGTCTACCCCTTGCGTGAAATCACCAGGCATGCCCATAACCGGGGACATGTCTATTCAAATAGATTTACACTCTGCAGAGGTTGTACAACTTTACCCACAAGACACGAATTCTCTAGTTTGTTTGGCACCCGTCGATGCCCCTGCTCACTACCTTAGGTAAGCAGGCTAGAGTACGTGACAAGGCCTTTACAAAGCTCTGTTTTTGGCTCGGTTCTGCCCGCTAAGGTTTCGCCATTCTGGACCCCCTCTTGCGCCATGTGATTCCATCCGGTAACTCGGAGATCACACCACCATGACAGAACCAGACCAAAACACTACTAATTAGTCGGCCAGGTCCACCCCATAAATGGACTTGTGGTTGCACGGTATGGCCCGGATCAATGGCTTACAAGGTTAAGTCCTTAGGGACTACTCAGGCAAGATATCCACATCCCAATGTGCTTTCTGCACCCCCTTTACTGCACGATCACTCGCCCGAGTATAAAATATTTTGGGTTCAACCCAGCCAAATGACCACCCTGGCCATGGCACAACATATTTTATTAGCGGCCACACAGGCCATGGCAACACATGCCGCGATTCCATATTCACTTAGTCAAATTTATCATCATTGAAACAGGTGATCAAGAGACGTCGCATAACTAAAGCAGGTCTAAGCAATATACGCACCCTTGTTGATTATCACAATAAGAATGTCCAACTAAGATTACCCACCTATGGTGTCCAAAGGTACATGTCAACATGCCGAACACAAGTATTCTCCAGGACCTCCCTCGAGGACCTCCTCCACAGACCTCCTCCAGGAGGACCTCTAGGACATCCTCGAGGACCTCCTCATGGGTGGTCCAGAAGACCTCCTGGAATACCTCCGGGTGGTCTAGGAAGACCTCCGGTGTAACAGCCCAAAATTTCAAATTTAGTTAAAGTTTAAAACTTTTTGTGAATTCTCTGAATTCTAAAAGCTTTCCTTTAAATTATTTAAAGCCAAAACAAATTTAAATCCAAAATCTATCACCAACTTTAGGTTGGGAATAATTTTATTAAGTCTAAAATGTTTCTAAGGATTTATGAGAATTTTTGTAGAATTTTTGGACTCTTTTTGCTATTTTCTAAGTCAAAAAGGAATTAACCAGATTATTTAAAATAGAAAACTAAAAGAAAACCCTCAGCAGTGCATGGGCCGAAACCCTAGCTCGGCCCACTCCTCCCACACACGCCCACGGCCCAAAATGGCCCGCCCAAGACTGCTAACCCCTCCGCCATGATCGTCGGATGGAGATCCGACCGACAGTCGACACGCCGCCCTCTTCTCAACCACCCGACCAGATCCAACCGCCCCGGGTCATCTCTTCCCCAACCCTTTCTTCCTCACAGGGAGCCCCTTTTTCGGCCGCCATTGGAGCCCGAACGGGAGCTCCGTAACCACCACGCCCAACCTCCCCGATCTTGGCGCGTGCGTGCGCATGAACCGCACGCACGAGCCACCCCCACTCCCCCTTCTCCCTCTTCTCTGCGCCGACGGCCAAGCCCGCAACGGCCACCGCCACATCCTCCACGTCGCTCACGCGCCTCGGTCCACCTCGGGTCCTATAAAAGGCACCCCGGTAGCCTCCTCTCACCGCCTCTAACGCCGCCACTTTCCTCTCTCTTTTCCCTACAGGCGCGGAATTGAAGATCGTTGCCAACCACCGCAAGACGCCACCGCCAATTGCGCTGCGCCACATCGCTTCCGCGTCCTCGCCGCCACCAATCGCATCGCCTTGACGCTTGCTGCTGCCGCTTCGCCCTCGTCGGAGGACCTCAGTAGCGCGTGTCGCCTTCAACCATAGCCGCCGCCGCTCTTCGCCGCCGCTGCCATCTCCGCCCCGCCTTCTCATGTGGGTGAGCTCCTTGGTTCCCGTCTTCTTTTAGATTACATTGCGCACCTCGCCGCCATGCCGCAAAGACAAATACGGCGACCCTCGGTTAAACGGCGCCATCGCTTCGCGCGTGGCGTGTACGTGTGGCGCCCATGTGGCCCCACCTCACGCCCATGTGGCAGCCACGTCAGGGCGGGCGTGCCACATCACAGTCCACTCCCATGCGCAAGCTCCGTGGACTTGGTCCACGTGAGCCGTGTCGCTGACACAAGGGACCCGCACGTCAGAATTAATTTAATTTCTTTTAAATCCCGAAATTCCTTCGCTGATGTCAGCATTGCGCAATAATTAGATTTTCTTTAGAAAAATAATTCAGGAAATCCTTTTAAACTGCAGATTTAGGTTTAAATTTGTAAAATTCATAACTTTTGCATCCAAACTCCAAATTAGATGATTCCAATTGCTAAAATCTTAGAAAATTATTATCTAACTAAATAAAGTATAGTTATTCAATTTGGAGTTCAGTTTAGTTCTGTTTTGGAATTTAGAAATTCATTTAAAATCCAAATTTAGATTAAAATTTGTAAAATTCATATCATCTAATTCCAACTCCAAATTTAGTGAATTAAATTTCTAAAATTTTATAAAAAGATTATCTAGCTTAATAAATTAAAATTAGTTTATTTGGAATTAGTTTAAATTGTCATTTTGAAGTTGAAACTATTTAAATTGCAAATTTAAGATTTAAACTTGTAGAATTCATATCTTTTATTTCCTAATTCCAAATTGAGTGTTTCAAATTTATAAAATCTTATAAAATTATTATCTAGCCAAATAAATTATAATTATTTTATTTGGAGTTAGTTTAAACTGTCGTCTTGATTTTATTTGAATTTCTATTGATTTGTCGTATTTTCACGCTTAGATTACTTATTTATTCCGGAATTTGATTCTTCTGAAGCTTTAGAATTTCAAGACTTCAGCGAAGGCAAGTTACACTTTGACCATGTTGCACCTACTATTTTAAAGCTATTTAATTCAGTTTTTAAATTTATTATTGCATGCATATTTTTAGTCAATTATTTTAATACCCTGTTTAAATGCTTAGTTATTCCAATTGTTATTGTATGGCCAATTTTGAATATTGAAATGTCATCCCTTGTCACCATAGATAAATTGTTTGGAAATGCTTAGCAAATGCTTAGACCATGATTTGATTTTGGGAGGATTTAGCCAAACCATTACAAAATTGTTTAACATTAAATCTATGGTATTGTTTTTCCATAGAGAATTTGTAAAGGTGGTTTTACTTAAATAAAATCAAAATGGTTTGGACTTGGGCTAAACGGATGAACGGTGGGTGCAGTTTATGCACGGTTCAATCTGTTAGGATTAAAGCCTGTGGTTTGTTTTGAAAGACGCCCAAGTCAATTAAGGACCGCCTTTGAGCTGCTCATTTGCTATGCCAAAACGTACTACCACATGTCCTGTATGGGCAGGACCTGGCTTATTAATTTGGGATATCTCTTAGATATTCGTGCCATGTTGTACGAGTGGGTGTTGGTTAGACAGTAGTCCCACATGGCGCAAGAGGGGGCTCCCGGAGGACGGTTAGTCCAATGGAAGTGAAACCTTAGCGGGCATGAGTACTTTGAGGTAGATCATTGTAAAGGCCTTGTCACGTGCTCTAGACTGCTTACCTAAGGTAGTGAGCGGTGGCATAGATATATGCCGGATAAACTAGAGAATTCGTGTCTTGTGGGTAAAGCTGTACAAACTCTGCAGAGTGAAAAACTATTCGAATAGCCGCGTCCGCGGTCATGGACATGCTAGCAAAGCCACTTTGAGTTAGACTTGTTTTTGGTTTGAAATGAATTCAACAGATGTTTTTAGGATGGTTAGTCCTGTGGGAAAAATTGGGCGGTTAGCCATTGTGATTGGAGGATATCCATCACCTTTGTTGGAGGTTATCCACATTATTCAATTGTCATTTTAAAATATGATTTTAGATATTGTATGAAAATGGCCTTACAATCTACTATGATTATTTAATCTAAAACTGCTGCTTATGCAAAATAACCCTACCAATGTCCTTTGTTTACCCTATGCATGCATTACAATTCCGTATTGGGTGTAACTTGCGAGCACGGTAGTTGTGCTCATGCTTGCTTTATGCAACCAAATTTCAGGGGAAGACTACTATCAAGACGGTGAGGACACCGACGCCTAGGCTACGCCTCCATTTATTACTGTGGCGGATTGTTCTCGCCTACTACTACTATCTTTACTTCATTGTTTATTTACTCTTTTATTTGGCTTTTGCCCAATTGTATCGAACTCTGATTTACTATTAATGCAATGCGAGATTTGGTTATGTTATCATTTTTGTAACTGTGTACACCGGAAATCCTGGACTGGTGTATGAACATAGAGGGTTCGGGATCTTTCGTTCCCGGGTCCGACATCCGGGTGGTCCTGGAAGACCGTAAACCGACCACCCAAACAGAACGACCGAAACTTCCACAACCACAAATTCCAATGCAACACAAATGTCAATTATTCATCAGCAAAAACCACGACCAAGCCCCATGGTCTAACACAAACCTATTCAGTATACCGGAAACTTGATTTCCTTTAACCACTACTATACACATACACATCACTAAATCTACATTTAATGAAGAAAAAAAAATGTAACAGGCGGGCGCAGCATCGCGCGCCTGCCCATCTAGTAATATATGATTTTGGAATGAGAATGAATTTACGTTGTTTATTGCTTTATTACGACATGCCATTTGCGATCAGGGTTGTTAGATATGTTAAATGTCTCTTGTATAGGGTGTTTCTTTGCATATTTACTTACATCTGGAATATGTATATTTTGATCTTTGGCCCATTGGAATAGATCAAAGTTTCATTCCAACATGGTATTAGAGTACATGGATCTCTCTGTCGATCCTAGAACCGCCACCACCGCCCTTGGCTAGAACCACCGCTGTTGCCCCTTTCTCGGGTTGTCGCTGTCGTCCCTACCTCGGGTCATAGCCGTCGTTGTCTGCTCCACCCCGTGCGAAGTCGCCAGCTCCCATGCCTTCTTCTCATCGCTCTCCGAATCCGGTTGTCGCTCCCTGTCTCCTCGATTCACTTTATCGCTCCCTCAGTCATGTCGCCGATCCGATCTGACACCGCCACGACGTCGTCTTTGTCCGACGATCGGATCTCGCCATTGCTGGTGGAGCTCCGGATCCTCCCTGATCCACTGTCGGATCTGCTCCCAGGCCGTCGTCGGATCTGTTCTGGGCCTATCGGGACCCTGGATCACTGAATCCGAGCCCTCTGTGTATTCTAAATTAGTCCCATGATCAGTAGCTAGTTCACACAGTTGCAACATCGATGAAATCATATCCATACAACAAAATAACTACTGAAGCAGACAAAATAATATTACTTAGAAGCAACGGACCTCATGGCCAAGGTTTACAGAGTTTGCCATGCATGGCTTAAAACAAAAGAGTAAACTTGTAGCGGAATAAAAGAAACTCATGGTAGCCATTTGACATGTCCACAGGCAATCGAGTGGAGAACGCATCCTAGTTCGCATAATATTCAAAATATTCCTCCTTGTAGAACTCGGTGTTCCCTAGTTCTTTCTCGGAGACTGATCAACAATGGTGCAAAACCGTGAGTACATAAAGCACTCAGCAAGTCGTAGGGAAATGTATGCAAATAGTATTCATGCAAGGCTTGAACAAGGATAGCATTATGGCTATTTTGCAGAAAGCAGTATTGACAGTAAATAGATTGAAAAGTACAATTTAAAAGATTAATACATAAGTAAATAAGTACTTTGAAAAAACTGGTGAACAACCCGTTCACTTTCCAACTATCAACCAGATCCAACTACTCAAAACCCAACCAAACCATTCCAATATTTTTGAGAAAATCTACCCCTCGTGTGAAATCACCACGCATTGTCCATAACCGGGGACACGACTATTCAAATAGTTTTACACTTTGCAGAGGTTGTACAGTTTGACCCACAAGATATAATCATCTTATAATGTCGGCTATGACACGCTTCTGAAGGCGTGTAACTAAGTGATTATCACAAGGCTTTTACAAAGTTATATCTTAACCTGGTTCTACCTGCTAAGGTTTCACTTCCTTTGGAATGACCATCAACTGGAAGCCTCCTTTACTGCACTGTGTGAATCTATCTGTGACCCAAAAACCACACTACCATGATAGCACCACACTAATACATTACAAATTAATCAGCTAGGTCCAACCCATAATTAGACTTATGGTTGCACGGTAAGGCTCAGATCAATGGTGCACAAAGTTAAGTCCTTAGTGTCTACTCACGCGAGTCTGCCACAAACCCACAACGTGTTAACCGCACCCCCTTTACTTCACGATCATTCGTCTGAGTATGAAATCATTTTTGTTCAACCCGGCGAAATGACAACACTTGCTATGGCATAACAAATTTTAATAACAGTGGCTCCGTCACAATTCCATATTTCATTAAGTCAAAATTAATCATTTATGAACATGTGATCATGAATCCCATCGCGACTAAGCATAATACGATACCCATGTCGGTATTAAAATATGTCCAACTAAAATTTACCCAATCTATGGTGTCCAAAGATACATGTCAGTAGTAATTATTCAAGGTGGCATAATGTCGAATAGGACTTTAACTATTCCCGAAAGCAGTTATTATAAAATGAGCAATGCATGTTGGTATAAAACAATATAATTTTATAAAAATGGGTATGACTTGATCAAAGGTCTATGACTTGCCTTCTTTGAAGGTTTGAGTTGCTTCGTCAGACTGTTCTAGGAATTATTTGGAAACGCGGAATCTATACGTGCAAAAAGAGCCAAATAAATACCATAATTCCAAATAAAATTCAAAAAATATCAAATTAGAACCAAAAGAAAGGGGCTGAATTTAGAAACAAGAATCGATGAAATCGGAGTTCGTATGATGGAGAACGAACGTCCGGAAGTTTTCAATCACATGAAGTGATATAAATAAAAAATTCTCTGGAAAGATGCTGTGCTGATTTTTCTTTCTACAGAACAAAGGAAAGAGAGGATGACCTCATGGGATCACATGCAAGAGAGAGAAGGAGTGGAGTGAAGGAAATGAATGAGAGCATGACATGGAGGGCCCACATGTCATAGAGGCAAAGGAAGAAAGAAAGAAGGAAGAACAGAGAGTAGTTGGAGCTCCCAGGTTCATGGTTATGGAGGCGGCGCCGGACAAGGGGCAAAATGGGTACCCGAGAGCGAGGCGGTTCTAAGGGTGGTGGTGGCGTCGCCGGCGGAGGAGCGAGGCAGCGTGGCAAGCGGCGCATGAGGCTTGGCAACCCGTGGCGCCTCGAGAAAAGGAAGGAGCATGAGGCGTAACGCGAGCGATGAATCCAAAGCTGGTGACGATGTCGCTAGAGGACCAACGACGGCGACAGAACGCGAGGAGGAAGGAGCTTCAATCGACAGTGGTAATCTTCAGATTTCGGCAAGGTGGAGGGGAGAGGGGAGGGGAAACTCCGAGGATGGGAGGAGGAGATCGAGGGGCACACCGTCACGTGGGTGGCAGCACAAAATGATGGTCGGAGAGGGAGGAACCGGAGAGGTGCGAATCGGCCGATCTTGGGGAAGAAATGGAGCTTCGGTGGGGGTGCTTTGGGGGGGGGGAGGAGGAGAGGAGGGGAAGAGGAGGAAGGAGGTGCTCTGCTTTTATGGAGGGGGAAGAGGAGGAGAGGTAGCATAGCAAGGAGGAATGCGACGACGCCATGCCAAGCGCAAGTGCTTGTGTGGGGCCGAGGCGTGGGGGCGAAGGCCAGCATGCAAGGCTAACCTGGATGGGCGGCGAAAAGACTACAAGCAGAATCCCAATGGGCGACACGGCGTAGAGGGGCTGTCGGGAGGGTAGCCAGCGCAAGCCAACGGGAAGAAAGGGAGCCAGAGGTAGAAGAAACAGGAAAGAAAAGGGGAAAAAGAAAGAAAAAGAAAATAAATTCGAAAAATTCAAGAAATTTTTGTAAAATTCCTTGGAACCTGAAATGATCAAATAAAATAATTTTGGATTTAATTGAAGTTTATTTTAATCATTTAAAATGTTTTTCATTTTCTGAAAAATCAAATTAAGCTTTAAATTAATCCAATAAAAAGCAAATGGTTTATTTTATCTTTAAAGCTTTAAAAAGGCTCTGAAAATTGGGAAAACTAAAAAGAAATAAAAGGAATTGGAAATCCAAGATAAAACCAGAAAATCAAATAAAACAATTTTTATTTAATTGAAGTTTGATTTACTCACATTAAATTATTTTTATTTCTAAAATTTCAAATTAAGCTTTAACAATTAAGGAAAAAATCAAATGGTTATTTTTATTTTGAAAATGTTCAAAAAGACCTGAAAATTGGGATGTTACAAGGTCGCTGCCCCTCCCCCTCAAGCTAGGTGTCGTCGCCGAGCTGCCCTATGGTACCGATGGCTACTGCTGATGGCTCCTTCGCCATCCCGCCCCCTCATGTTCGGTTCGACGAGACGAATTTTCATGAGTGGGCTATTCACCAGAGGATTCACCTCAACAGCCAGCGCCTCTGGGGTCACCTCAATGGTGAGTAACCCTGTCCGCCTCGTCCTACGCCGCCTGTTTTGCTTGCTCTTCCTGCTAGTACGGATCATACTGCTTAGGAAACCACCATTGCTACTTTGATGGAGGCCCTAGAGCTCTACCGGTTTGAGTTGCACGCCTACGTTAGATGACATGATGCCGAAGCTCGTGGTACCGTCATCCTAACGGGTAGCATGCCAGTTGCCATCTGCATGGATGTGGCGTAGCTGCCAATGACTCAGTTGATGTGGGAGCGCCTCTGAGCTCACTACCAGTCAACGAGTGATGCTATGTACCTCTCCGTCGTGCACCAGGTGCACTCCCTTCAGCAGCTCGATGCCACTATGGACGACTTCTACCAACATATGTTTGCGGTGTGGCATCAGCTCGACTCTCAGGGGTCAGATTGTCTGTTGGACCTGTCCCTACTGTGTGCGGCTCCATGCTCACCAAGAGACTCACCGTCTCTACGACTTCCTAACGCATCTCCGGCTTGAGTTGGAGACCGTGTGTGCTCAGCTCCTGACTTGCCACCCGCGCTCGACCTTGATGGAGGCCCTCATGGGTGTTTGTGTTGAGGAGACTTATCTTCATGGCGCGGCTTAGATGCAGGTTGCCTTGTCAGCTTCAGCGCCTATTCCTTCAGCACCAACCATGGTCCCTCCTACTCTCGCGGAACCCGTGGTTGCTGTCTCTACTGTTGGTCTCTACTGCACCTACTACCATCGTGATGACAACAAGTACTAGGTATACTACAAGAGAAGTAGGGACCAATGTCACAGGGGTGGACGTCCACCGAAGGGCTCAAGAGGTTCTTCCCACTTAGAAGCTGGTGGCTCTCCTGGGGCTCCTCCGGTGACGCCAATTCCTTTCAACTTGAGAGCTATACCAGTCAGGACTTCTACGTTAGGGGCCAGAAGAGGAATGCCTTAGACTCCAAGTCAAGCCACCAGGACTCCACTGCCTTCAGCAAGAGGACGACTGAATTATGTCACTGTAGAGGAAGTTCAACCGGTTTAGAACATCATTTCAGGTAATTCTCTAGTCAACCCAGCGTCCGTTGCAACTTTGTCTCGCTTAGAAAAGAAAGTCGTTCAGAAAAGTGAGAAAAGTCGAGTTTTGAACCTATTCTTTAGTTAGCCTGAATCCCGAGATTTCGTTTAGCGGCCGGGGGGGGGGTAGATTTGTAACATCCCAAATTTGGTGTTCTTTTGAAGCTTTTAAAAATAAAAGTAACCATTTAAATTTTCTTGTTTAAGTTAAAGCTTAATTTAATTTGTTTAAAATTAAAACTATTTAATGTGAATAATTTAAAATTCAATTAAATTTAAAATTGTTTTATTTGTGTTCCTTGAGTTCTAGAGTATTTTTTTAGAATTTTATGGAAATTTTTGGAGTTTATTTGGTATTTCTTTGAGCTCGGTTTATTTATTTTGTTTTATGACATTCAAGTCTTTTGAATTTTCGAAAATTGATCCAGGCCGAATTCTTTTGTGCCAGCCCATTTTTTTTGGCCCATCTCCTTTCCTCGCCTTGCTCGTTTTTGGCCCAGCCTGCTTCGTCCGTTTTCACGCTCTAGCCTGCAGTCACTGCCGGTAGACCCCGCTTGTCTGCGCCATCTTGCTCGTTCCCGACGTGGACTCCGTCTCTCCCTCCGCTACCCTTTAAAAAGCCGCTTCGACCCCCTTGCTTCCTCACCCCGAGCCGCTGCCCTCAAAGCCCTAGCCGCACCGCTCTCTTCTGGTTTTATCACCGCCGCCTTTGGAGCCGAGAAGCGAGTTCGCCGCGCTGCCATTGCGAAGCTTCTCAATTAGTTTCATTCATGTCAACAGGAGCACCTCGTCATCGTCAAGCCTCGGGAGAAGCCAATCAGAGCGAGGAATTGTCGTCGCTGGGTTTTGAAGTTTTTCTCCATCCTTTGCTACCGCCATTCAACCATCGATCACCACTGTCCACCTCCTTAGCTGCACAGTCCTACGTTTTAGCCCGTGCTCCCCTCGCCATCCCCTGGAACCCACCGCTCCGCCATTGCCACCGTTGCCCGAGCCGCTCTGCCGCCTCCATCTTCAACGTCGCCACCGTGGTCATCGCTAGTGGAAACCAGTCACGTCATCAGCTTCACCACACCTTGTTGTCTCTGTTCCGCACCTTCATCAGCTTCGCCGCACCTTGTTCTCTCTATTTTGTACCTTCCTCAGCTCCACCACGCCTCGCCGTCGCTGGTGCCCTCCAGTCCTAGTGCACCGCCGCTGTTGCCGTCATGGCATGCCACCTCACCTCCAACTCAGCCTCTGTGCCCATGTGTCCGCTGAGTCAGTAGCCACGTGGATGCCCTCGTCATCCTGAGCCGAACACTAGCGCGTGGACTTTGTCCACGGTGAGCCGAGCCACTGGCAAGCCGGTCCCACCTGTCAGAGCCCTATTTCATTGACCTGGTGCACTGTACACCATGAGCCCGTCTTCTGTGGAGCTGGTCTATAGACTATGGACCCACCTGTTAGTGATTGAATTTATTTTCCTTTAGAAATTTAATTTCGTTCGAAATCTTTTTGTCTTGCTGACGCAGTAATATGGAATTTCCTTTTGAAATAAAATTCCGAAATTGTGTTTTCTCTCTCTTTTTCTTAGATTTAGATCTTCCGAGAGCCCGTTCTCCTTTGTACGAACTCCAATTCAGTCCATTAAAGTTCCTAAATTCATCTAAAATCAAGCTCTTTATTTTAGAGTTGGTTTTGTTGTTTTTGGATATTATTTTAATTTCTTTTAGATTTATTTGTGTTTTGTTTATTGTCTCTGTCTCGTTTAGACGACTTTTTTCAAGGAGCAGGAGCAGGAGCAAGGTTTGAAGACTAAAGTGTGGTAACAGAGCAAGGCCAGAGCAAGTCGTAATCCTTTGATTATATTGAACCTATGTTTTCAAAAGTATATTATTTTATATCAAATTGCATGCTACCTTTATATAAACTGCTTTTGGGAGTTGTTAATCACTTATTTATCATTATGTCACCATTGATTATTTGAATACCATGAATCCTTTGTCACCATAGGATGGTCATTACTAGTTGGACTTATTTGTATCACCAACATGGGTTATCGTAGAGATGCTTAGTCATGGTTAGTTATACGATTGGTTCATGTCACATGATCAATAATGTTAATTTGACTTAATGAGATATGGAATTATGGTGTGATGCAACTGTTGTGCAACTGTGGTGAGATGCTACTCCTGTACAAATTGTGGTGCGATATCATGATTATAAAATTGTATGTCATGGCAGGGATTGTCATTGGTTTGGTTAAACAAATTAGCTCAGTGACATTGCGTTAGAGCGTAATCGGAGGAATGACACTCCGTTCGTGACACACTAGAAAATAACATCCCGAACACCAAAAAATTAGACGAATGACATCGCCGCCAGTTATTTTCGTTTCCAGAATTTTTTAAATATAGAAACTAAGCTCAATTTTTTTTTGTGGAGCGTCCCGACACAATTTAATTGCTTGTGTATTTTTTTTCAAAACTTTATATGTTCTGATTTTGTCTCTAAAATTCATTTGATTATACTGTTTAAGGAGCCTGAAAAAATAGTTTCATAATGTTTGGACCTCATTTTCTATAGTAGAAAATTCCTACAAACATTATACTTAAATGAATTTTAGAGACAAAATCAGAACATATAAATTTTTGAAAAAAATACACAAGCAATTAAACTGTGTCGGGAGACTCCACAAAAAAAATGATAATTTTTTTAGCTCAGTTTCTATATTTAAAAAATTCTGGAAACAAAAGTAACTAGTGGCGATGTCATTCGTCTAATTTTCCAGTGTTCGTGATGTTATTTTCCAGTGCGTCATGAACGGAGTGTCATTCCTCTGATTACTCTCTAACGCGATGTCACTGAGCTAATTTCCCCTAAACAAAATGGTTTTACTCTCACGCGAGTGATCGTGTAGTAAGGGGGGGTGCAGTTAGCACTTTTTGGATGTGGTAGCCTCGCTTGGGTGAATCATCAAGGACTTAATCTTGTGTGGCATTGAACTGGGTTATATCATACAATCACATGTCTAGTATGGGATGGACTTGTCTAATTAATCAGTAATGTCTCAACGCTAGTTCTGTTTTTGGTGGTGTGAGTTCTAGGATGGATATTCACAATGGCGCAAGTGGGGGGCCTTGTCTGGTGATGATGATATTCAGTGTTGAAACCTTAGCAGGCAAAACTAGGTTGAGAAGGAGGTTTGTAAAGGCCTTGTGATAATTACTTAGTCGCGCACCTACAAAAGTGTGTGAACGGACATTATAAGTTGATTTATCTCTTATGGGTAAAGCTGTACAACCTCTGCAGAGTTAAAACTATTTAAACAACCGTGTCCCTGATTATGGATAATACTCGGGGATTTCACATGAGGGTGGAGTTTTTATAAAAGGGTTGAAAGGTGAATGGGATTTTCACTTGGTGAATGTGGTTTTCACTTGATGGATGGGATATTCACTGGATGGTTTGGTTTGGTTGGGAAGTGAATGGGAGGTACATTGGTTGTTTCAAAGCAATTGTCCACTCTATTTTTTTTATTGTTTTTTCAATTACGCTTTACAATCTACTTACTGTATTTATTGTCAATACTTGCTTTCTGCAAAAGAACCATATGGCTATTCCTTTGATCAAGCCTTGAATTAATATTAATTGCATATTGTTCCCTACGACTTGCTGAGTACTTTATGTGCTCACAGCTTTAAACTTTGCTGCTCAGTTGAAGAAGGTCAAGTTACTCAAGAGTTCTACAAGGAGGAGTTCGTTGAAGACTTTGTAAGCTAGGATGCGCTCCCCACTCGATTGCTTATGGGCATGTCGGATGGACACTACAAGTTTCTTTTTCACAGCAGGAGTTTCATTTGTTTCTTAAACCCTGTGTGGCAAGTTAAGTAAACATTGACCTAATGTCCAGTTATTACTATTTGCTATTTTGCTACCTTTTTAGTTAAATCGTTGAATGGATGGTATTTCATCGATGTTTCATTGTGTGAGCTAGTTACTGATTATGATACTTTTTCAGAATACACAGAGGGTTTCGGATGTGTAAATTCGGGTCCTGATAGAGATGTTATCAGAGTCATATCGACTGTAGGACGTAACCTTAATTAGCACGGTCATCTTAGTCACAAGCTTTAGAACTTATTTTCTAAATCAAATCAACCAATTGGCTTGAGTAGTGTTCTTTTCTCATCTGAGTCTATTCTATTCTTATCCTATTTTATTATTTTCTCATCTTATTCTTGAGTTCTGGTTCCTTGTGTTTTCTGAAGTTTGCTTTATAATCGTAATTTGACTTCCTTGCCTTTTCTAAAGTTTGCTTTATAATCATAATTTGACTTTCTTGTCTCATTAATTTATTTAGATGGCTCGAGTGTTCCGTTATTAAGGTGAAGGTTGGCCTAGAATTCTTCAGTGTTTGTTGTAGAGTTTGGGAACAAGAAGGTGTCCAACTTATGTCACTACAGAGAAGAGAGTGATGGGGCAAAGTGTTGGATTCAGGACGAGTACTTCATCGTGGGGATTGGAAGCCAAGTCAATCATCATAGCATGAAGTGTCACGACGTGCTTGAAGATTTGTCTGTGTTCAGAGTGGCACGTAAAGCTGTCCGAAGGATTTGCAAGTTGCACAAGATCAGTCTGCCCAAGCTCATTCAGAAGTTTGTGGTGTAAGCAGCATCCATGCTAGTTGTTCCTGCGCAGGAAGAAGTTTTGGAGGAATCTTTGGTTCAGTCGCCAGTTTTTTTACCCTCACCTACTCCTCCTAGTCTAGAAGAAAGACGACGAATCACTAACAATCGTTAGGAGTATCTTCGTCATTTCATTCCAGTAGTTCCTCAAGTGTCACCATCGTCTTCGCCTGGAGTTCACAATTTGTGGGTGTTCTACAATGATTCAGAGCAGGAGTTTGACGAGTCTTCCTTGTCAAGTCCAAAGTGGGAGCTGTCAAATTAGAGCTTTTAGTAGCGTTGTTAGTTCATTGTTGCATTTGAATTTATTTGGTTGAGTGTAAATGGGAGCGACAGTTTTGCTGTTAAGCATTATGTTGCGGTCACACTAAGGCTTTAATTTGAAGAATTTATTTGTCTTGTTCTTTCATAGCATTCCCGCTATGCCTTCTTTTATCTTTTGTCTTTGGGTATAATCTATTTTCCCTAATTAGTTCTCTGTCTTTTCCTTTGTTCTCTCTCGTCTATTGTGCTTTTTCCTATTACCTATCATGCTTTTCCCTCTTATCTATTAAACCTGTGGAGAATCATCGTAGATGGTTGACACTCGCAACACAACAAGTCGTACTCAGCTAGAGAATACCAATGCTAATGTCAATTCCAGTACCTGGAGCCGCAATCCAAACATAGGACAATTTTTAGCAACTCGGACTAACAATGCCGTGGTCCCCCTCACCTTGTGCTCTCTTCCTTTTACCTTCTACTTCACAGGGTCACCATCGCCGCCCAACTTCTTCCTTTCCGATGACCAAGTCGGCTGCACCATTTCGCTTCCCCACGATGCACCAACTCCCCGAGTGAGCCCTGACCCCGCCACCTTGTCCATTAGCTCCGCCTTGGACTCCTCCGTCGGACGCTCACAGTCTCCACCCCTCTCTCCCACAAAGCCGCTCAGAACGAGCCACCTTCTTCCCCGGCACCGTCGAACCCGAGCCGTGCCTCCATTCCTCCTCACCTTCCAACTTCATCCTCCCGGCCGCTTTGACCAAGGTAATCGCATCATACTATGTTCTGGGTGTAAAGTTGGCTAGAGCATCGGACGATTAGGACCGTAGGGCCTCGCGGCGCCACCGCGTCGTAGGGCTTTCGTTCCCGGCGCCAGTCGCCATGGGTAGCCTTGCTCGGGGCATCACGCACCGTGCGGGTGACACTTTTAGAACTCCCTCTGTGCATATATGGGATTGCATGCACTAGATCATGGGATCAACCATCGGCTAGTCAGTGCCGCTACGGCTCCGAACGTCGCCGTTGCCTCGGGTAGCCGCACCATTGCTATCGACCATCATAGCCCTCGCCGCTGAAACCAGTGGGGTCACTCGAGCTATGGGGGTCCCATTTAGGGCCTCCCGTGTCGCTCCTGAAGCATGGCTCGCTGGTGTTGAGCGCGGCCAGAGCATGCTCTGGAGCTCCTCTGTCCATTTGAATTGGGGAAGAAGTACTATTGGGCAATGTAGCTAGATCCATAAGCATTAACGACGGGATTAAGACCGGTTAATTAAGGGATAAAGCTAGTATGATGTATGAGCCCAAAACGATTAGTAAAGCATAATTAAAACCAGAAATCAATAATGAGTCTATGACATGTGGGCCCCACCCCACTTAAGAGAACCGTACGGACCTAGTCTGTGGACCAACTTCATTGACATGTGGGCCTCCAATCCATACACTATTCCCTTGAGCAAGGCCCGTACGGGTTAGGTCCCACTCGTCAGTGACTGGCATTTCCTAATTAGAAAATAAATTGAGAAAAGAAATTAAAATACAAGGGACCCACCTGTCAGTCACTATAGGATTTTCCAAATAAGAAATAAATAAAAAAGGAAATAAAAGATGATAGGTCCCACCTGTCAGTGGGAGGATTATCTCTCCTATGTTAATTTCAGGGATTATTTTGGTTTAAAACTTTAGAGAGTCCATTTTCTCTTGTTTAAATCCAAATCGGGCAATTCTTGTTTCTAAATTAATCCCTACCCAACCAACCCAAAAAACTCAATTTTGGAGTTCATTTGAAATTTTGGATGCGATTTGAATTCATTTGTGTTTATTCAAACTTGGTCATTTTCCACGTATATAGATACTGAAGCTCCGGAAGAGCAGCAAGTTGAGCAAGACGAAGACCATCAAGACATCAAGCAAGGTGAATCAACACTTTGATCATTTTGCACCTACTTTTGAATTGCAGTTATATTGCTTTAAATTATAAAATTACATCGCTATGTTTTATCCAATAATTATATGGAATAAGTCCACTTTACACCCTTGAACTATGGCCCGAGTCTAAAAAACACCTTCAACTATAAAACCGTCCACATTACACCCCTCAATTATTGAAACCGGAGCAAACCACCCCCTTTTCCTAAACCACCCTGGTTTTGGATAACGTGGCATCCACATGTACATGTTCCGCTGATGTGGCGTACTAATTCGACTTGCGGCAACAATGAAAGGCAACGCCAGATGGGCAAGCTCCTTCATGACCTCCACCGCCACCGCCGCCGAGGCTTTTACCCACCTCGCCTCCCGCCCCGCCCCGCCTCACCTCGACCGACCTTGCCCGCCTCACCCCCATCGACCGACCGCCGTCTGGCGCTGAGACCAGAGCGCCGCCTCCACCAGATCTGGAGCGCGGCCGCCTCGAGACCGATGCCACCTCGCTGCTCTTCCGCTTTGACCAGACGAGAGGTCGAGGCCGACGGAATCGCTTTTCACCGCCACCGAGGGCTATAGCCGCCAAGGCCGAGGTGCACGACCTCGAGCACCGCGACGGCGCCGCTTCACCGACGCCTATGCCGCTTGGGACACCGACAGGAGGCGGTTGATGCAAAGAATGTGACACCTCTATGCGCCGGATCGCAAGGGGGGGGGCATCCACGCTATGCAGAGCTCAAAGCCGCCGCGCCAAAGGCCCAACGCGACGCCCTCAACACCGCCATCCAGGAGCTCGCCGATCTCGACATCCAAAGGTACCAGACCCCACCTGGATCTAACCCGCCCACCTCCCTCCTCCCCGTAGACGTGGGCCAAGCACCGGCAGTGGGCCAGGCCGTAGAAGCACGCGGGAGGGGTCGAGCTGTAGCAACACGGGAGGAGCAAGCCAACAGCCATGGGAGGACTGGGCTGGGGGGGCTGTGCCAACTGAGCCAGGCTGGGAGCGGCGATGCGCATGTGGGGCCAAGCCAAGGCGGTGGGGCAGAGCCATGAGGGGAGGCCGGCCGGAGGGAGCAAGCTCCATAGAAAAGCAATGGGGAGAGAAGAAGAACAATGAGGAAGACACACGCTGTGGATATCATGGGGATATGCTCATGATCTTAGGATGATGTTACAATTGGCAATGTCGTAATTGGTTTGTCGAAACAAATACAAAGAAGTGTCGAGAATCGGTTGTACGGCGTATAAGTCACTCACAGACGATCAAGAAGGCGTAGTACCGGCCTTTACTTGGCGGTAGTACCAATTCTGGTTATAAGTTTCGTTTAACTTGGAGAATTATTTTTGGTTTAGGTCAAGTTCATGGGTTTTATTGCATATGTGTTGCATGATGCAAGTTTTGACTAACGTGGGTCAAGTTGTGAAGAACTTGTTCCCGGAATCGATTTCTTTGTCTATTATTGTGCAGGTTGCTTTGAGGTCAATGACGGTCAATGGCAAGGATGATCGGGACTAAGCTTGGAGAGTTGAGGTCAGAACGATCGGGGATGCCAGGGTGAGGTCAATGGAGTCAAGCATGGCGATAAGGATAAAGGTGACCGAATCCGGGCGCTTCGGCGACGGAGTTAGATCAAGCAATGGGGATCTGCAAGTGCCATGGTGGTTTCTGGGAGCCGGATTGAGAGACTTGCCGACATGATGAGAGCCGCCGATCAACCTACACGTGGCGGCATGGGAGGTGCTTCACGCAGCTTGGGACTCGGTCTTTGCAAAAGATCGAGAAGGGGTATTTTGGTAATTTTACCAACACCGCCTTGGTGACCTTTTGCCAACTCACGGCGCAAGATGGCGCAGTGAAGCGAATTAGGTCAAGAGATGAAGATGGCGCTTTAAAATACGTATG
The DNA here is from genome assembly GCA_036346405.1 of Phyllostachys edulis. Classification (NCBI taxonomy): domain Eukaryota; kingdom Viridiplantae; phylum Streptophyta; class Magnoliopsida; order Poales; family Poaceae; genus Phyllostachys; species Phyllostachys edulis. The sequence goes on along the minus strand of CM070548.1, from coordinate 71,926,392 downwards.
TATGTGACCTGCTTTGTGTGTGGGCCTTAACGGAGCCCATTAGGGTTCAATCTTCTAGAAGGTCTAAGCCTCCACTATAAATAGAGGAGGGAGGTGGCTGCACCCCCTCAACCCTTTCATTACTTGTAAACCCTAATTTTGCTTTTGTGCTTAGGGAAGGATAGTTGGAGGTTAGGGTTCTAGAGAGTTGGATTTGATTTCGTGCTCATGTATTGAGTCTTTGTCCTCCATGGTGGAGTGGCTGTAAACCAATACCATATCAAATCAATCTAAAGAAAGTTCTCTCAAAGATGAGTCTATTTGCCTTCTTTCTCTCTATTTGGTGATTTGGGGTCTTTCTTTGATCCGCGAGTTTTTGCTTGGTTTCTTGCCTTGATCTAATTTGCTGTGACATGTGGAAACCCATCTAGGGTCATCTTGATCATCAATCACCCACGAGCAAGTCTCTAGATCATATTTTGGTTTTGACTCGGTTTTTGGAGCAACCTTCGTTCGAATGGAAAAATGTTAGAACTTTGGTAAGGATCTTCACGATCGTTGCATGGAATAGGTTCCTGACATCCTTAGAAAGGTGTGTTACATCAATTTTTGATTTCGTTCTCAGGCTGTTTACTATTCATTTGCCTGTTTTTATTGTTCATTGCGGTCGAACCGACACTGTACATCTGGTACAACCGAAGTAAGGTACAAACGGCACTATTCATCCAGTACAACCAGTACTGTTTATCAGTACTATTCATCTGGCTGTTTTTTTGTGTTTTTGGTCGTTTCTTTGGGGGGGGGTTTGAAGGGTATTAGGTACAAGTCTTCCGCTACGCTTATATATATATTGATCTTCATAGTTCTCATAGCTATTGGAGTTAATATCATGTTTGAATCCGATCAAAGCGAAAAAATAGATAGTGCTCCTATTCACCCCCCCTCTAGTCGCTTTTTCGGTCCAACAAGTGGTATCAGAGCCCGGTTAATTCAATCTTGATCTTAGCCGGTCACTGAACTTGCTGATGGATAAGTACTCGACCAAGCCGCATGTCTTCGATGTGCTCGACTATGCCTATTGGAAGAATCGCATGCGAGTTTTCTTTGAGAGCGAAGGACAAGCTATATGGGAGGTTGTTCGAGCCCTACTTGTTTTGCCCGAAGTTGCTTCGCCGGCTTCAGTAGCCCTCTTGGCAAACAACAACAAGGCAAAGAACCTTCTATATGCTGGGCTTGATAGACAGGAGTGCGATCGAATTTGCAACCTTGAGACCGCACATGAGATTTGGCACACCCTCGAAACTTACCATGAGGGATCGTCTCAGATTAAGTAAGTGCGCCAGACGGTCTACAAGCGAGAGTATAACAAATTCGAGATGCGTCCTGGTGAGAGCATCGATAATGTTTTTACTTGTTTTAACAAGGTGATCAATCAGATGAGAGCTGTTGACATTGAGTACTCTCAATCTGAGAATGCCACCCACCTCTTGGATGCAATCAACACCAAGGAGTGGGAGATCAAGGCTACTGCTATTGAGGAGAATGTCGATCTCTCTACTCTCACTTTGGAGCTGCTTTATAGCAAGCTCAAAACTCATGAGATCAAGAGAGGTAGCCTTCCTAAGAAGGATAACATGGCTTTGGTGGTCGATCCTCAAAGGACTCCTCGATGGTTCTTCCGAGTCTTTTTTGGTTTTTTCTTGCTTGTTTATCTGCTGTTCAAGGAGAAGAGTTTGAGAGTCTTCCTGAGACTGATTTAGCTCTTTTAGTCAAGAAAGTCACATGGGTATATAACAATGTTAGAAACAAGAAGAGAGGTGGCCCTGTGACGTGCTATGAGTGTGGAGAGCTATATCATATCCGGGCAAACTGTCCCAAGCTGAAAGGTAAGAGCAACCACAAGGAGAAAAAGCCAGCTTGGAATAAGCCTCAAGGGAATAAGCCCAAGAACAATGCTGCCAAGCTCATGAAGGCCGCTCACCGGGTCCTTGCCACTTTTGGAGAGCAATCCATGAGCGATGTGGACTCTGTGAGCGAGGAGGACAAGGAGGAGGAGCTCCTCAAGATAAGAAAGGGAAGGCCAAGGACTTCACCAAAGATAAGCTTCATGGCCGACTGCCGACGCCGATGACAACGATGAGGTACTCTCTCCTATGATGTTCTTTTCTCGCTAGATGCGATAACATGTATGAGCAATCGCTAGTCAGATAAGGCTTTAGAGTTCACCATGGCTAGGAACAAGGATCTAGAGTCACAAGTCGAGAATTTGACATTAGAGCTTGTGAATGCTAAGAGTCTAGATGTTGATGAATGTTCATCCCGCCATGCTTTGCACTCGAATCGCCTAAACCGCAATCGCTCATGATATTGCTTTGCATCAACTTGAAAATGCTAGGACCGAGCTAATTGATGTTAAATCTGCCCATGTGAAAAATGCTTAGAGTCTAGCAAGTTGGATGCTTCGTAATGTTAAATCTAACTTTTGCTCCTTCGCTTAGAACACGAACATGAAGTTAAGGATATTCTAGAAGCAGTTAGAGCTAAATATGCCAAGCTTAAGGACACAATTGAGTCTACACCTTGTGCCTCTTGTGCCGCTTATAAGCTTGAAGTTGCTTGTCTTAAGGAGAAACATGCTAGAGCCATTAAGGCCAAGAGTTGTGATTCATGTGCTAATTTTGGAAAAGAAAATGCTTACCTTAAGGACACATTAGAAAAATTATCTAAAGGTAAGAAACAATTGAACATGATTCTGGACACGTCTAAGTCTCCTTTTAAGAAGCAAGGTTTGGGATACAACTCGCCAGACAAATCCAAGCCTAATGTCATTCAGTGTCTTGAAAATGGCTTAGTTGAATTCAAAACCCAACCCGCAAAAAACTATTTTAAATCTACTGTGGTTTGTTCAACCTTCTTTTGAGACAAAAGGTGCTTCTCCCAAAGGGTACAAAATACCATTGCACCTATTGCAAGAAGAGTGGACATTTGGTTGAGTTCTCACATGTAAGTTGAAGAACGCTAAGAAAAATATTGCTAGAATGTCATCTAATCAACCTAGAGCTTTTATGAGACTTGGTCACGTAGAAAAGAAGAAACCTGGTCTAGGATTTGTTGCACATGCTCATCACCGTGTTCCTAGACAGGATGCATCTCATGTTCTTGTTACCATTGCTCATAATAGAACTACAAATAATATCATGGATAGCACATCTGCTTTGCATACTACTCACAGATGTGTGTCTCAGTACTGGGTTCTCAAATCGCTTTTAACTAACCCCAGTACTGAGACACAACGTTCTTCTGTTCCTTGATTTTCAGGATTGTCGCGGAAGGGGGAAGAACACATGGTTCGTCGACTCCGGATGTTCATGCCACATGACCAGAGACTCAAGATGGTTCACCTCCTTCACGTGGTCAACCGGTGATGACTTCATTACCTTCGGAGATGATACACAAGGGCGCATTGAAGGAACTGGAGTGATCAGGGTGAACTACAAGTTCATTCTCAAGGACGTTGTGCTTGTGTCTAAGCTAAGGTACAATCTCCTTTCTGTCTCACAGCTTCTCGATGATGGCTATGAGACTCATTTTAAGAAGAATGCCTGCCGTGTGCTTGATTCTTTTAGTGAGCTCGTTTTTGGGATTTCTAGAGTTGGTAGAATTTTTGGAGCTGATTTTTCTGAATCTCTTGCTGGATCCCTTAAGTGCTTAATTGCTTCTTCTTCTTCTGATATCTGGCTTTGGCACCGACGTTTGGGGCACATTGGTTTTGATCATCTGACACGAGTTAGCGGCCTTGATCTCATGAGAGGTTTGTCTAAACTCAAAGTCGCAAGGATGTCAGATGTGCGCCTCGTAGGCATGGCAAGCAAGTTGCCGCCACACCCTTCATTGACTATGGTCATGACCGACTGACCGACAGCTTGCTTCATATGGATACCGCTGGTCCCGCTAGGGTTCGGCCACCGGTGGAAAATGGTACATTCTTGTCATAGTCGATGATTTTTTAGATACTCTTGGGTGTTCTTTCTTGCTTCAAGGATGAGGCTTTTGATCATTATCATGATCTTGTTCTTCGCTTGGCTTCGAACTTCCCGGCGCCTTTGCGAGCGATCCGCAGTGACAATGGCACGTAGTTCAAGAATGCTTTTTTGCCTCTTTTTGTGCTTAGCGCAGATTGAGCATCGCTTCTTTCTCCCCACGCCCCTCAACAAAATGGCGCTAGGAATGGAAGAACAGACCCTAGTCGAGATGGCTAGGACGATGCTAGATGAGTATAGCACACCGAGGAGGTTTTGGGTCGGTTATTGCTACACTTGCCATATTTCAAACTCGTGTCTTTTGAGACCGCTTTTGGGCAAGACTTCTTATGAGCTTCGATTTGGCGTAAAACCCTCTGCTTTCAGATTTTCAAGTCTTTGGATCGAAGTGTTTTATTTTGAAAACAGAAACCTAGATAAATTTGAATCAAGGACTTGTGATGGTTTATTTCTAAGTTATCCCGCCATTCGAGGGGTTTTGGGTTTTAATGTTGAAACTAACATTGTCCAGAGACATGCAATGTCACTTTTGATGAGACTAGCCCCGAGCTAGATCCGATATTTCGTGACTTACAGTGACAGAGAGCATTTTTGTTGAAGAAGATGAGGATGAACTTGATATCGCTCCTCCACTGCTGTCGATGTTCTTGTGCAAGTCGCCTAAGCTCCGTAACTCCATTTAATCGCTTCACCTCCAATTGAGGCTCCTATCATGACTTCTTCATCGCCAGCATCATGGAGGTCGAGGAGACGCTATCTCTCCCAGGCGCTCCTTTGCACATTCTGAAGCAACACCCTCCGGATCAGATGATTGGTAATCTCCATGAGCGAGTCACTCGCTCCAAGTATCATGATTCGAGTATTTTCTCTCACTCTGCATTTGTAGCTTCTTTCGAACCCAAAGATATGTCACATGCTTTATCTGATGCTAGTTGGGTCAATGCCATGCATGAGGAGTTAGAGAATTTTGAACGAAATAAAGTTTGGAACCTTGTAGAACCTCCTAGTGGTCATAATGTTATAGGAACCAGTTGGGTGTTCAAAAATAAACAAAATGAGGATGGTTCTGTGGTTAGAAACAAGGCTAGATTGGTAGCTCAGGGCTTTAGCCAGATTGAGGGGTTAGATTTTGATGAGACCTTCGCTCCTGTTGCTAGACTAGAAGCCATTCACATCTTACTTGCATTTGCTACATCTAAAGGTTTTAGGTTGCATCAAATAGATGTTAAGAGTGCCTTTCTGAATGGTTTTATAGAGGAGGAAGTGTATGTTAGGCAACCCCCTGGCTTTGAGAATCCCAAGCACCTAGATCGTGTTTTTAAGCTATCCAAAACCTTGTATGGTCTTAAGCAAGCCCCTAGAGCTTGGTATGATAGGCTTAAGACTTTCTTGCTTAAGAATGATTTTGAAATGGGAAAGGTAGATAAGACTCTTTTCATTCTTAGGCATGGTAATGACTTCCTGCTTGTTCAGATTTATGTTGATGATATTATCTTTGGTGGTTCCTCTAATGCTCTTGTTTCCAGTTTTTCTGAGACCATGTCTAGGGAATTTGAGATGAGCATAATGGGAGAACTCAATTACTTTTTGGGGCTACAAATCAAGCAAAGGTAAGGAAGGGATCTTCATCCATCAAACAAAGTACACCAAGGATTTACTCAAGCGCTTTTGAGATGGGTGATCGCAAGTTTATCGCCACTCCCATGGCGATTTTGACTGCTGGATCCAGATGAGGAAGGAGAAGCCGTGGATCAACGCGAGTACCGCAAAGATGATTGGCTCCTCTTGTACCTAACGGCCTCAAGACCGACATCCACTTCGCGGTCCGCCGCAGCGAGGTTTCAGCGCCTCGAGGACTTCATATCGCTAAGTCGTTAAGCGCATCTTCGTGTATTTACACTCTACCCTTCAAGATGGCATTTGGTTTTTCTCGCTTTTCTTTGTCATCCATTCGGGGTTTTCGATTCTCGATTTTATGGCTATCGCCTAGATAGGAAGAGTACATCTAGCACATGTCATTTCTTAGGCACTTCTCTTGTCTGTTGGTCTTCTAGGAAGCGCCTCTCGTTACACAATCCATCAAGGTTTAATATGTAGTCAGCCGCTAGTTGTCAGTAGTCGATTTTGTGGATGGTGTCCACTCTTAAGGACTTTGGTTAAACTTGGATAGTGTTCCTCTTTTCTGTGATAACACTTCTGCTATTAACATTGTTAAGAACCCAGTGCAACACTCTAGGACCAAGCACATAGACATTCGCTATCACTTCCTTAGAGATCACGTTGAGAAGGGTGATATTGTGCTGCATTTTGTGGAGTCTGAGGCTCAGTTAGCCGATATCCTCACCAAGCCTTTAGACCCAATAAGGTTTGCCACCTTGCGAAGCGAGTTAGGGGTAATTTATCCCTATGGGTTGGTTTGAGGGGGAGTTCGATCTTTTCTGATCTTTCCTTGTTCATTTGATCTTTTCTTGATCTTCTTTTGAACTTTTTAATCTTTTTGATCTTCTTAGGCTTTTTAGGTTTTTGAGCTTTTCTTACATCTCATTGTATCATATTGCATTCAAATGAAAAACTCAAAAAGATGCATTGTAATATAAGCTTTTCTGCTTATCTTTTAAAATTGATGAAGCTTTGCTTATTACCCTTTGGAGCTTTAGTATTTCAATTCTTGCTCAATGCCATGTCTAGTTCTTTGACTTGCTAGAATTATCATGCTTTCACATGTGTAGCTAAGTCTTTGCTGTATGAGCTAGAACTTTAAGACAACTCGAACTAAAAACTGCAATTTGTGGATGTTTTAGTTAGTTGCGCAATAGTGCTCCTTTTGTGACATTGGCTCTGTCAAAATTGATGTGTTAGCTCTTGAATCTAAAATTGATAATTACTTGAGCTTCTTGTGCTTCTTATGCTTAAATTATGCCAAACTATTCTTACGAGACTGCATGTCATAGACATGAACTTGTAGATAGTTTGATGATTCATACAATCTCATGGGGACTGTTTGTCAAAACTAACATGAACCTCAAGATTTGTCGCCCTGGTAGAAGCTTAGGAAGAGTTTGTGGATGGCTCCTAGTCCAGGATCTTCTTCACTAAGATATACCTTTAATCAACTTCTGGTCGAAGCTTAGGAAGAGTTTGTGGATGGCTCCTAGTCCAGGATCTTCTTCACTAAGTTAGACCATTAGTCAACTTCAATATTCATTGCAAATGAAAAATTATTGAAAAATGGGTGTTTGAGAAAATTGAGCAAAATGATTCAATACTAGACTTGTTTGTCTCTTAATGTGGTCATTGTTAGCTTTTTGATCTCACATTGACATTTTGACATGGCTAGTATCATTTTAGGATCCCTGTTGATGAACTTGCTAAATTTGAAGCTTTGCTTAAATTGATAAAATTCATTGCTTTGCTTTGAGCCTTCGAGCTTAGCTTTGATATATATGTCTTATCATGATCTTGCTAGCGCTTTCAGGCTTGATAGGTCTTGTGCAATATTAGAAATGCTAGCTTGTTCTTTTGGGTAATCTCCAAAGCTTCTTGTAATCAAAAATTGAAAACTACAAAAAATAAAGCCACTACATTGCATTTCATGCATGCTCCTTCTTATGTTTTTTCCTTATTCTGCATTTGTCATCTCTGGACGAGAGGAAGGCATGATTCCTTGATGACTCCATGGTCAAAGAGGAAGAAGATGGTTGAAAAAGGGGAGAAAAAGGGGAGTTACGAAAAAGGGGGAGCTACTTGGAGAAGAATTGAAAATTTGAGATTTACTGAAATTTGAGGATCATAGTGAGGGGGAGTTTCTTATTTGCACTTTTTTGGTCTTTTTGCTACTTCTGGACTTGAATTGCAATTCTTGATCCTCACAATGATCAAAGGTCATATCGAACAAATGTTCTTTCATATGGACCTTAAGTGAGATTTTGACTCTTTCTGGAAATTGAAGCTTTCTCACTTTCTTTTGCCGTATCTCACTTGCCTATGCTATTCTGAAGCCAACTTGGTCATTTCCTGTGCTTTCTCTTGCATTTGGACCAAGTTGTGCCTTTGTGCGAAAACGTCGAGTTTTTACTTTTCAATACTCAAAATTTGCATTTGTGGGAAATTGCCAATATGTTCATCAAGGGGGAGATTGTGGATATCATGCGGATATGCTCATGATCTTAGGATGATGTTACAATTGGCAATATCGTTATCGGTTTGTCGAAACAGCGTTTTCAACAAGTGTTAGGACAATCGGTTGTACCGGCGTTTAAGTCGCGGTACGACCGCATTGCGGTAGTACCGACCTTTACTTGGCGGTAGTACCGATTCTGGTTATAAGTTTCGTTTAACTTGGAGAATTGTTTTTGGGTTAGGTCAAGTTTATGGGTTTCATTGCATATGTGTTGCATGATGCATGTTTTGACTAACGTGGGTCAAGTTGTGAAGAACTTGTTCCCGGAATCGATTTCTTTGTCTATTGTTATGACTTGTGTATGGAATGGATGCTATATTTTGTGGAGTATGTGTGCCGCTCCTGGGAGGTACATACTACTCAAATGTACGGGATATCTGGTTTGTGATACTAGGGTCAAGTGGATGGCTAAGCATTACAAGTTAAATACCCCGGGTTCTCACACAAAGTGTCTCCAGCATTTACAAAATATTTACCGTGTACAAATAGAAACAAAAAATAAGTTCACAACATTTTAATTCAGCTCTACATACCCTAGGCACCTACTCTAGATTTCTTATAGAATTTTAGAGGCGCCTTGCTATTTTCCTAGTTCTAAAAGTATTTTCGTCATTAACAAATATTATGTTCGGATTAGCATACCATGTTTAGCTACTCTGCAATTTTTTTTACAGATTTTCAATATGTATCTTTTTATTTTTACTGGTGCCCTCCTGTTTTCCTGGTTTAAAAAGTATTTTCAACATTGGCAAAATTATCTAATGACGTGGTATACACAGCTAAAATGACATACTACATCAAACAACAATACAACTAAAATTATCTAATACATTGAATTCTAGGTCGCTAATTTCATTTGCTAACCTACTAGGTTTTGAATTTATGTACAAAGTTGCAAAAACATTTACCTGCTAAATGGCACAACCAGATCTGCTGCTCCGTCCGCTCCGCTACGAACCGACAGGGCTTCGCAACGTCTCTCCTACCCTCTCCTCCCCTCTCTTCTCTTTTTTCCGAAATTAAAATGACTTTTCCCCCTATTTTGGGGGTTCAACTGGCGATAGGTAGTTGGACCAACGATAGACAATTATTAGGTTCCTGTCGCAAATTAGAGTGGCGACAGGCACCTATATTTGTAAAAAAATTCCGACTATTTATTTTTGTAATTATCTTTTAAATTAATATTATTTAAAAAATCCACATAAATGCATCATAGCTCAGAAAGAGAGAAAAATAACATAACACTGTTTATAGTACTACTAAACTTAGTTTGCATGTAGATAAGATAATATGCCTCTAGCGTAATTAAGGCGAAGCTGCAAAAGGAAATTAATTAGTTAATTTAGCTCTGTCATACTTTGTGGCAAGGAAATCTAATGAAGATCTCTAAAAAAGAATCTGATGAAGAAAGTGGTTGGAAAATTTGACCTTTTGTTGCTAACACTAATGCATGCTTCGTTCATTTGGCATACTGAGATGCACTGTGTGGACTAACTAGATGTAGAAAAAACAATCAACAGCAATGAGTGGGATCCGTGTAATATGTCATTTATTTAAAGAGAATATAAGGAGATTGAGATATTCCTTATTTGCCTCGCTAAGAAACAAGACAGAATCTGTCATCATCTTGCAATGTGATTTTCGCGATTGGAATGGCTTTGAATAAAAAAACCTCATAACTACAAATTTGTAGATCGCTTTGTGTTGTAGGTGTAAAAACCAAACACAAGTGAGGGGGTGGACGTCGGCCGTCTGACGGACCATCGTTCACGAGGGTTAAAAATCACACGAGGATTTATACAGGTTCGGGGGTCCGAGAGGACCACCCTACTCCTATCGGTGAGCCAATCGGGGTTACTCGGGGAGGAGCCCCGAGGGCTCACCAGCTTTGAACATCTTACTTTATTGCTCTGCAGAGCTCTCCCTAAATGGGAGATACATGGGTATTTATAGGCTCCCAAGCCTGCATAAATGACCAAAATACCCCTTAGGGTATAGCCACACTAAGAGTACAAGTGAGGGGTATTACAGTCTTTTATGTGCGCAATAGCATTTCTTGGGTCTGTATGTGTGTCTTCTGAGAGGCGGGCCCCATCAATGTGATAGATGAATTATTCTACAACACTAGCCCCCGCCTTGGCGTTTTGGGAGTAACGCCAAAAGGGCGCTCTTGGATTGTACTTTTCACAGAGAGATTGATATTCCAAAAAGTCCCGTGGTTTTGAATGGTAGTCGATTGCGATAGCGAGCCTCTCGGAGGTCCGGAAATGTGAGCTTCCTGCCTCTTCTTTCCATTCTCTCGATTCTTCACGAGCATGTCGATTCGAAAGGCCGCGGGTTGTGCGGCCGACACGACGCGTAAGGATGTGCTCGATGAGCGTGGCGTGACCGAAGCGGGGCGGGTGGTGTGCAAAGATTGCCGGTGCTCGGTCCACGAAGGTGCTAGGGTCTCAAGCGCCGGGTGCTTAGGCCGCAGGCGCTGGGAGTAGCACGCACACGAGTGGGCTCCAGGCGCACGGCGTCGCAGGGTGCTTGGGAGCAGAGCACATGTAAGAGGGGGTTGCAAGGCACGCAGTGTTGTCGGGCGCTCGAGAGCCACACGAGCGGATGCCACAGGCACGCAGCGTTGTTGGCGCTGGCGATGCGAGCGAGCGCCATGGGGTGTCGGAGCAGGCGCCAGTGCTCAGCGCCGGTGACTCAGATATGGTGCAAGTCTCACATGTGAATCAGATTTATTATGCTCACACCTCGACTTTATGCGCACTTATGTAGCATCTCTATGTTTTGCTTTATTCACGTGAGTCTCCACTTTTGATGTAGCATCTCCGTGTGAGGTCAGGCATCCAAGGCAATAAAGCTTCTTTATCTCCTTTCACTTATCTTTTCAACTGTGGTAATCCAAGGCATATGGTTCTTCTTTTCTCTCTCTCGGCTCTTTGCCTTTTGCTTTGGTTCAGCCGAAAGCCTCTGGTTCCAATTTCTTGCCTCATCTCCCCAATCCTCTTCTTCTTTCTTCACCTGGTGGTTCCATGGCCGCTCCCTCCAGCTGCACTTGGTGGCTTGGCCCGCCCGGCCGGATCTGCGCGGGCGGTGGCGCCATGGCAGCATACGCACCTCCTTCGAGTAGGGTGATGGCGGCAGCGGGCTCCGGAGGAATGCGGAGACCGGCGGCGACGGGCGCGGCCCCGCCGCCGGATCGAGGGGCCGCCGTGCTCCTCGTGTGTGCTCGTGTTCGCTCATCTACGCGCTACGGTGGTAGCGCGTGCCTCAGCCGTGGTGGACCGGTGGCTCGCTCCGGCAGAAGTGCCTGGGTTGGACTTGTCTCGAGCGGCGAGAGATGTCGCCCCGGATGGGCGCGACAATCGGGAGCTCGACGGCTCGATGAGATTCCGAACTCGCCGGGATGGAGACGCCGAGCCCGGAGTGCGGGCACGCTGGGCGCAGTGGCGCCGCAGTGGCCGCCGCAACGCCGCGGAGGCGGGCGCGCGGGCGCAGGCGCCGCGGAGTGCGAAGCGCTGCGGGCGCAGGGCGACGAGGCACGGCCGCAGGGCGCCAGAGCACGGCCGCCAGGGTGCGCGCCTGAGTACGGCCGCCAGTGGCGCCGCAGCGGTCGCCAGGCGCTTTGTACGCAGTCGCCAGTATGCGCCAGCGTTTCATCGCCAGTATGCGCCGGGCACGGCCGCCAGTGGCGCCAGAGCACGGCCGCTGTATGCCGCAGCATGCTGCCAGCCAGTGCGCCAGAGCACGGCCGCCAGTGGCGCCGCAATGGTCGCCAGTATGCCGCAGAAGACGGCCGCCAGTGCGCTTGTACGCAGCCGCCAGTATGCCAGAGTGGTCGCCAGCGCGCTTGATGCGCAGCCAGTATACCGAGTTTGCTGTATGCGTTTGTGCGTCTCATCGCTAGGGCGCTGGCGTCCATCGCCAGGCGCCGCGCCACGAGCTGCCATGAGGGTGTTTCTCCTTTTTTCCTTTCCGAATGCTTTCCCTTGTGTGTATGATTGCTTGTCTTCGGTTGGGCGTTGGTCCCTTGTGTGTATTGGTGATGGTTTTCTTGCTCCTTTGGTGTAACTGATACACTTCTTTGCTGTTTCTTCCGTGTAGAAGTTGGATTCTTGCCAGGGGCAACGATGCTCGGCAGGGCGCTGGTCTGACAGGGCGCATGGCAAGTAGTACTAGTAGGTTTTGTGTGGCAACAACACTTGAAGTTTGCTTTGTTTTCAGGGCTATATGCTAGCTAGGCCAGCAGGCTATTTAGACTACCTGCATGCTTAGCCACCTTGCACGGTTCGGTTGTTGGTTTCCTTCCATCGGTCCATGCCCATTTTTGGACTCTACACCGTAGCTGCGTAGCACTCTTCTTCTTGGCCAACCCTGATACATGCATGTCACTGAATGGATTCTACCGAACCGAATAGTGGCAATGGATTCTACCGAACCGCAATAGTGGCAAGCTAGGTGGTGACGCGATCCAGGCGCTTGGAATCGGTAGGACGCCGAGGCGCGATCAAAGGGTAGAGTCATGTAGAATCGTGTAGAATCGCAGAGTTGGATCGTGGTAGAGTCGCAAATTTTTTTTGGCAATTTTTTCTTTTTTTGCAATTTTTTAGGTGCATGGCATGAGCAATCTTGAGCTTGATAATGATAAGCTATTTTTATTCTGCACGTGAGGGCGGAACATGCAAGCGAGGATTCGATATTGACGCAAGGGCACGCGTAGGGCGGGCGCGCGAGTTCGATGTCGATTACGCGAGCCCGCCTTATAAGCAGGATGTTAAATATGTGTATTTTACACAAGGCCCTAAGGCCCTGAGGGTGCGAGGGCACCGCGAGGCCCCGAGGGCATAAGAGCACGAGGCCACCGCGTGGGCATGAGGGCGCCGCGAGGGCGCAAGGACGCGAGGCCATCACAGGGGCACGAGGGCACCGAGAGTCCCCGAGGCTGCGAGGACCCGAGGCACTGAGGGTGCGAGGGCACCGTGAGGACGCGAGGGCACCGTGAGGGCGCAGGGTGTTGGTGAGGTCGGAGGCGAAGCAGGTGAGGTGGTGGCCCTTCAGCGGCTGCATGGAGTCACTCCGAGGATTGGAGCCGTGTGCCTCTCTCCGAAGGGTGTCACTCATGCCATACCATTTGAGATGGGCTTCGGCAGGGGTGATTTGATATTGCGTCGAAAAACACTTCTCTGTTTTAGGTATTCTTCGGGTGTATGAGTGCTTATGAATATTGTGTGTGAGTTGTTCTGTTCTTTTGAACTTCTCTGAAGCTGTTCTTCTGAATTGCTTTGACGACTCACTATAACTTGTACGAAACGATTCTGAAGTCTGAACTTCTCTCCAGTTCAGCAGGGCTCTGTTAGTCGCGAGGTCAGGGCTCGAGCGGAGGCGAGGTGGCCCTGCGCGCTAAGCATGGCAGGGCGTGTAGAACCTTAGGAGCCCTACGCGAGGATTGAAGGCACTTTACCGAGATGGGCAGGGCGCTTGGAGTGGTGAGGTGTCAGGGCGCGAGCCTTGGAGTGGCGACAGGACACGCGGGGTGTTGAGGCACAGGGTTCAACAGGCCCCAAACCACTTCAAGTGGGCTGGTGGCCAAGCGCCTAGGGCAAGGGGCTTACGTACACCCCTTGTGTAGACTTATCGAAGTATAGAGCATTTTAGACGGGATGTGGTAGGATTCCTAAACACTACTAGCCCCGCTATCCCTTGGGCACCTGCAAGAGCGCCCGAGGGATAAAGAAGCGTGCTGAGGTCTTGTATCCTGTTGAATATCCTTTTTGATGTGCACTTAGCGTATGCTTTTCCATCTTGCGGACTTGTGCTCAATTCCGCCTTGCAGAGCTTGATCTTGAGACCGAGGCATAGTGCTATGTCCACTGGGCTATCTTCATTTTGTGCTTCATATAGCGTGAGTGCTTCACGCGAGGGCGGGTACCGGATTGCCGCTTCTCGTTGGCCCTTTGTGTGGGGTGGTTTTGTTGCTCCATTCCTGAAGGCGAAGTACTAGATGCAGAGCCACCCCACCGAGGTACAACCTTCAAGGTAGGTGATGCGTCTGAGTGAAGCTCGTGCAGGCGAAGTCGTGGATGAGCGGCTGCCCTGCTGAGGCATAGCCTTCAAGGCGAGCGGCGTGTTGGAGAGAAGCCCGTGTAGGCGAAGTCGTGTACACGAGGCCGCCGAGCCGAGGCATAGCCTTCGAGGCGGGCGACGCGTCGAAGTAAAGCCTAAGTAGGCAAAATCTTGGACGCAAGGCCGCCAAGCCGAGGCATAGCCCTCGAGGCGGGCGGCACGTCGGAGTGAGGCCTATGTAGGCGAAGCCTTGGATGCGAGGCTGCCGAGCTGAGACATAGCCTTCGAGGTGGGCGATGCATTGAAGTGAGGCCTATGTAGGCGAAGCCTTGGACGCGAGGCCGCTAAGCCGAGGCATAGCCTTCGAGGCGGACGGTGCGTTGGAGCGAAGCCTATGGTCGAAGTCGTCCTCTTCTTGCTCCGCGGTTTGACAAAAGTCGTCGAAGTAGAGCCCCTCAGAATCGTCATAGTTTGAGCTAGAAATGTTGCGGGGACAGGTAGATAACACGAGCGTCTCTGCGTGAAAAAGAGAATGATCAATACTTGTTTCTTGTAGCAAGATAACATTCGTTCGACACGACGGATTAGCAAAGTCGTTGCCGTGGGACAAGTAGTCTCATCACTTTAGATACTAAGATCTCCGAGGTGATAGCCTTATGCGAGCATGGTAGTCCTTGATCAATATTCGAGCTAGGTCGATGGTAGATGATTCGAGCTATGAGATCGAGTCATGAGGCTAACTCATATATATCTTGAAGGTGTGCCCACAACACTAAGTTACAGGCACACCAGAGGGGCGTCCACGAGGCTAAGTCATGGACATATCAGAGGGGTGGCCACGAGGCTAAGTCGTGGGGCACCGAATAGCCCACAGGGGTGGTAGCCCCCTAGTGGATTTGGAGACACCCATGAGGCTAACCCATATGTATCTTGAAGGTGTGCCCACAACACTAAGTCACAGGCACACCGGAGGGGCGTCCACGAGGCAAAGTCGTGGGGCACTGAATGGCTACTAAGGGTGATAGCCTCTAACGGTCTTGGAGGTGCCCATGAGGCTAACTCATGGACCCTTGGACGTGTGCCCCTAACAGCAAGTCACGGGCGCACCGGTGGCGCCCACGAGGCTGAGTCGTGGGGGCACCGAATGTTCACTAGGGGTTGTGGCCCCCTAGTAGATTTGGAGGTGCCCATAAGGCTAACTAATGGGCACCTTGGACATGTGCCCCTGACAGTAAGTCATGGGCACACCGGTGGCATCCACGACGCTAAGTCGTGGGACACCAAATGGCCACTAGGGATGGTAGCCCCTAGTGGACTTGGAGGTGCCCATGAGGCTAACTCATGGGCACCTTAGACGTGTGCCCCTGATAGTAAGTCACGGGCACACCGGCGGCGCCCACGAGGCTAAGTCGTGGGGCACCGAACTATGAGGGCGATGGAGCCCTTTTACTTCGTAGGTGGGTTTTTTGCGGTGATCGGGAATACATGAGAGTGGTTAACCCTTGCGAAGCAATAAAGCTAGGCGTGTAGGGACCCGGAGGTCGTTCGGCGCGTGGCCTGGAGTCTAAGGGGGACGAGTCCTCAGCACATCCATCAACTTGGTACTGAGCCTAAGTTGTCGCTCATGCCCTAGGTCTAGTAGGACACGAGCCGCCATGGTGGAGGCGACGGACACCCAAGCCACCATGGGCTTTTGCTAGGGGAGACCGCAGAGGTCATACGCCCTATGCACCACGAGGGTGGTCGCTCATGCCCTAGATCCAGTAGAACACGAGCCGCCATGGTGGAGGCGACGGACGCCCAAGCCACCATGGACTTTTGTTAGGGGAGACCGCGGAGGTCCTACGCCCTACGCACGACGAGGGTGCTCGCTCATGCCCTAGGTCCAGTAGGACACGAGCCGCCATGGTGGAGGCGACGGACGCCTAAGCCACTATGGACTTTTGTTAGGGGAGACCGTGGAGGTCGTACACCCTACGCACCACGAGGGTGGTCGCTCATGCCCTAGGTCCAGTAGGACACGAGCCGCCATGGTGGAGGCGATGGACGCCAAAGCCACCATGGACTTTTGTTAGGGGAGACCACGGAGGTCGTACACCGTACGCACCATGAGGGTGGTCGCTCATGCCCTAGGTCCAGTAGGACACGAGCCGCCATGGTAGAGGCGACGGACGCCTAATCCACCATGGACTTTTGTTAGGGGAGACCGTGGAGGTAGTATGCCCTATGCATCACTAGGGTGAAGTCCCTTCGAGGGAAAATGTCTTGGGAGCCCATATAAGATTTATATGTCGGGACTGTCCCCTAACAGTAGCGCGTTAGGGGGCAGCCCTCGTAGCGAGCCTTCATCACTCACACCGCATGGACGTCATGCGTCCCGGGGGTGATGGTTGGCCTCAGAATCCTTAGCCTTCGGGCTGCGAGGGTGCCTTGAACTGCCCGCCCTTGGCTGGGCCTCGCATCGACCTGCACAAGGGAGGAGGACGCGCATGGGAGCCCCAGGGCATGTAGGACGTTGCCATCCTGAGGTGGATGGCCCTGATCTCCAACGAGGGTGCTCGGTTGGGGCTCCTTCAAAGAGTGGATGGGTCATCCACGAGATCATTGCCCTCCGAAGCCGGAGGAAGTTTCGTAGACTTAGAGTATTTTTTGGTAGGAGACATAGCCTTTCGTTGATTAGCTACGTCCCCACGGTCGGCGCCAATGTTGTAAGTGTAAAAACCAAACACAAGTGAGGGGGTGGACGTCGACCGTCTGACGGGCCATCGTTCACGAGGGTTAAAAATCACACGAGGATTTATACAGGTTCGGGGGTCCGAGAGGACCACCCTACTCCTGTCGGTGAGCCAACAGGGGGTTACCTCCGGGGAGGGAGCCCCCGAGGGCTCACCAATTTTGAACATCTTACTTTATTGCTCTAGAGAGCTCTCCCTGAAATGGGAGATACATGGGGTATTTATAGGCTCCCAAGCCTGTACAAATGACCAAAATACCCCTTAGGGTATAGCCACACTAAGAGTACAAGTGAGGGGTATTACAGTCTTTTATGAGCGCAATAGCATTTCTTGGGTCTGTATGCGTGTCTTCTGAGAGGCGGGCTCCGTCAGTGTGATAGATGAATTATTCTTACAACACTTTGCATAGTCCAATTTAGAGTCCTCATTGACCTAATTTGGAGTTCCTACGTGTGAGATATGGGGCCCGCAAGACAGACTGCACAGAGAATCAGAGTCCGCAGCTGAATCAACTTCCAAAGCAAAGTTGGCAATGAAGACGACGTTTTTAGAAAAGCTTCTCAAATAGAAAGTTGAAGTACTATGAGTTAGCTAAACTAAAAAAACAATCACTCCATTCCAAGTTCAGAGAGAAAGTTATGACCTCCGAAAGGTTCGCTGCGTAGAAGGAAAGTGGAAAACCGACTCAAATTCAAAATGTATTCCGAATCAAATTCAATGCCAGTTGTTTTCAACCCTATGTCCAAGTCACAGCCCTCCAGCCCCTTGGTCTTTAAATAGGACCCAAGGGTGCCCTTGTGCTCCCCAAACCCTAGCCGCCACCTACTCCCTCCCGCACTCCTCCCCTGCCCTAGGGCGCCGCCTCTCCCTTGCCGCCTCCCCTGTCGTCATCTCTTGAGTGCAGCCTCCACCATTGTCGTGTCGCGCCGCCCTACTGCCTGGGTGGCTGCTGCCAAGGGGAAGAGGAAGATCATCAAGGAGGGAAGGAGCAAGGGGGAGGGAAAGAAGGAGAAGAATAAGAGAAGTAAGGAATAGAGGAGGAAATTCACGGGGTTTCGTGAACCTCTGTGTTCTTCAAAGGTAACACCTATTAATCCCTAGGATTTACCATGGTTTAGTCATTTTTGAGATTGTAGATCGTTTTGCTTAAGGTAAGATTGTTTTTAGCATGCCCTAATTCATCGAGGTTAGATGCAGAACCTTGCGGGGGTGATTCGGGGTATTTAGGCTCGGATTCAAAGGTTTGTCCAATTAAATAAAAGTTATACAATCTCATTATATTTATATAAAGGTCTAGACCATTATAATCGAAGTAGTGAATGAAAAGATACGGCCTCGGGAAGGTCGCTATCCAGAATTTAGACGAAGTTGACAGACGTCGTGAAGATGGATCGGTTTCATATAGTAGATGAAAAAAATTAAAATATGGTGATAACTTGAATAATTTAGGAAATTTTTATTAGTTTCCATAACTGGTATCATTAATATATTTTCAACTTTTAAAATTAAAGATATAAAATTGTGAAGCGGACTGTCCTAACAGATTCTAGGACAGTCTTCAGGGAAAGAAACGACGTAGAAAACAGTAGAATCAGAGGTTCGTCATAACTAGGGAGTTGTAAGCTTTTCCATAAGTATTCCATAAAGTCTTGGTTGATTGAATTTGGAGTTTGGATGAATAGGTTAGATCTATTTTACTAGTGGGACAGCAGGTAGTGCGTCCGGTAGTTTTGGATTAATTGGGTCGGTTTGGCGTAAACGTGTGAGGACGTTAAGTGTAAAGTGTGAGTGATGTGATGTGATGTGATGTTGTGATTTTAAGTTGTATCTTGTCATATTTGTCCAGAGAGTGTGGCCTCTAGTGTCTTGCTGCCGCTTCGCTATTCAGCTCTAAGGGGATAAAGAGGCAAGTGCATGGTAGACAATGATCGATATTGGATCGATGTATTCTTTATCACTCATTACCATTATATTGTTTTTACTTTCATCTTATTTAATTGCAAACAATATGAGTGGTCATGATATTAATTGTGTTGGTGAATTTGAGAATATTGGATGGTGGTAAGTATTGATGAACTTATGTTAAATTGAGCATTCGTAAGCATCATTGCATAAAGGAAAGGTGATCATCGTGATCACACATCTACATTGATGGTAGAGACTCTACGGGAGTGAAGGAGATCCTCGATCCTTTTGGAGGATAGGCTTGAGAGTGAAAATTATCGCGAGTGTTCACTCACGCTATACCAGTATACGTGAAAGAAGTGCATGTAGACATGTAGCGTAGGAATACATTGAATGAAAAGAGAATTAGATGATTGAGTATGAGAATAAAGAAAAGAAAACAGTTGATGTTGATGATAATATGTTTACAATTGATTAATCATTGCTCATTATTTATTATTGCGCTTACTGAGTCATGGATTCACCTTTGCTCCGTTGTTGTTTTTAGGTGATCGTTGACGACGTTGCACATGGGAAAGGCTAGCGCACTTGGAACCACGTTATATACTCAATTACATAAAACATTGGCCATGAGACACTTTATTAGCATGATGATTTATAATTAAGATTTGATAGTATTACTTAGCCTTTATTGATAGGTTTGAGTTGATTATTCATTTAATAGACTTCATTTGAATGGTTTTGCTTTGATCTTGGTTTACTATATTGCCATGATTTCTATGAATTAATTATCCATGATTACCATATCGTTGTGCTTGTGTTAATGTGACCCATGGACGGGTTTTTATCATTGATATGCTTGCTATCATTTACTAGGCTCCGTGTTGGACTAGTGTGTTACAATCCGGCCCCTAGGGCATAAGAAAACCGGAGGGGGGAGGGGGCGAACGAGGCTGCTTCGGCCCCTAGGGGCACGAACGAGGTGCTTCAGGCCCCTAGAACGCAGAAGAGGTTAGATATCATGTCCCGCTTGATACGTAAAAAAAGCATCATCGGACCCCTAAAACGTAGAAGAGGCTAGATGTCATGTCTCACGGCTCTAAGATGCTACTTTTAGCTTTTGATACGCGAAGGATGATAGATTTGGTATTTCAACCGCCATCCGTGATATTTTAGCCGAATACTCTGTTTTCTCCGCGCAAGGTCCACCTATCGACTCCTTATCTGCTATCACCTCGTTATTACAGACAAGATAATAGCCACTACCACTACACATACACAGTTCCCACAGAATAATCGTCTCCCCTCCAGCTCTAATCTAGGGTTTGGTTCAGCGAGGCAGGGAGGGGAGGCGACCGATGGGGAAGAACCAGGCGTACAAGGCGATGCAGCGGACGCGGCTGGGTTCCTCCTCCGGCGGCCCCGGCTCCGCGGACCCCATCGACGATGGCATGGTCGGTCCCCTTCCTCCCCCATCTTCCCTACCATCTAATAAGCAACCCTCTTACCTCTCTATCGAATCCGATTAATAACTCTCTTGAGATCTAGGCGACACGAGGATGGGATATTAGGATGCTGATTAGCGCAATGCTGATGCTGTTCTCTTTGATTGCGTCATAGAAAGCTTTTTTTTTTCTTTTCGTGATAGCTACCTTTGCTTTGGTAATGACAAAGGATTTTTACTAACGGGGGCCGTCACAGGCGGACGGTTCATTTCATTCTCCAGAGTGGCATGCGGCTCGCTTGGCCAGCCTCAGCAAGTCCCACACCGTCACCTGGGAAGAGTTCAAGAAGAAGCAGAAGGTAACAGCATGCATACTAAAGCACTATGATTCATGCATGCCTGTAATACTAGTCCAAGCCTCTGGCTGCCGTGTGCTATGCTGTGTTAGCTCGGTAGTTTTGACATGTTTTCTGGGAATAGTTAATGTACCGATTGATATGACGCTCCTAAATCCTAATTATGTTCTCAGCTTGATGTGTACTGTCTGTTCTTTGCTTGATACTAGTTGCCAAGATTTATGTTAACCAGATGACCAAATTATTAGTTAATCCACATGGTACTCTTCTAGGTGTGTAGTAGATTGTAGGGTATGATGCGCTCTCCCATCTATAATTCTTTACCACCATGTAAATTTGTCTTACTTGATTAGATTTTTTGAATTGACTCGTACTAATACTAAATCACAATTTGTGTATAGCTTTTGACCATAAGTAAGATTTATGTAGACCGTCTAAAAAATATTTATGTCGATGGTCAAGATGAATATTGTTGCAATTCCTAAAATGCAAATCTAACCCTCTAAAATTTTTATTTTCCGAAATAGGTTCTTTGCTCATGCTGTAGTTTTCCTTTCTGGCCATGATTGAAGTATATGATATGTTCAAGGTGGTCTTTTTTTTCAGCATTGACCAAATTAAAATTCGCAGTTAGGTTAAAGCAGAATATATTTGCTAACATTCCTGCAATTATAAAAGGGTGCAAATTAATTTGGCTAGTATATTTTGCTCAGTGCTTAAAATCACTCATGATGTTTTCTCATAGGAGGATGAACTGAAAAGAGGTGATATGGAGGCTGGCAAAGATAGAATGATGAGGGAGTATAGAGCTCAGCTGGATGCTGAAAGGGCTAAGAAACTAGCCCATGGTAGAAACCACTCGAGTTCAAAATCATCTTCAAAAAAAGGTAAATGATTAGTTTGGCAAACTGCTGCTTTTTTATCAGATTGTTTGGATTTTAGATTGTATGGTGTTTCCCATACCACATTTTTTTTTCTTTTGCTTAATTCTTTAGTGACACTGCATGTGTTGGGTGACTTGACTCATGTGACCAAAAATTTTGGTAATGTAGACAGGAAGTTGAAGGATGAGAAGAAAAGACGGAAAAAGAGGAGAAAGGTATACTCTATATGCTTTCACTGTAGTAACCTGGACTGCATCAGTGACTTGTATTTTTGCTATAGCTTGATCAGCTTTGGCACTATTACAGTGTGGAACAACTAACCAAAATTATTCCGGTCAATTCTCTAGGGAAATTGGAGTGATCAAAATATAAAATTTCGCAAAACTGCAACTTTAGTGGATAAACTATCAGTTTGCTACAACTTTAAGTGAGAATTTCAGGTGGCTGCACCTTTAAGAGACCAAATTTTCAAAAAACTGCAAGTCCGTCATGAACACCCGTCTTGACAAGCTGGGCCCCACATGCCATACACACATGGGGTGCTGAGGCCGTTGCGGAGTGTCACACAAGCGCCAACTAGGACGCCATGCAAGCGCCAAGCAGTTTATTCATAGTTTGGACTGTAAAGTTGTAGGTATACGAAATTTACCCAAAAGCTCTGCACCTCAACATGTTACAGCCGCCTAGGTTCCCGTTGTACTCATGTCGCGCATGGCCTCGGGACAGCTTGCACTCTGCTTCGCATTTGCACCTCATCTCTGCTCTTCTGCGCTGCCATGTTGAGGTTCTACGGCCCAGTGGATCTTCTCCTTCCATCCTTGGGGCCCTCGCTGCCACCTCCCCACGCTTCGGCTGTCATCGCCGACCTCGCCCGCACACACGGCCATGCCTCCTATGTTTCTGTCTCAGTGCAAAGGAGGGTTCACATGTCATTCAGTTTTAAAACTAGTTAAAAGAAACGAGTCACCAACTAGTAGGCCCTCATGTTAGTCTTCATTTTTAAAGGAGTAATTTTCACATAACTGCAACTTTTCTGCCAAAACTATCAAGAAACTACAACTTTTGTGCTGCTGATGTGTGAGCCGTGTTGGCGCTTGCGTAGCACGTTGTAGACGGCCCATTCGTAACGAAGTTGAAGTTTTTTGAAATTTTGGTCTCAAAGGTGAAGGCACCCGAAATTCTCACTTAAAGTTGTAGCAAACTGGTAGTTTTGTTAGTAAAGTTGCAGTTTTGCGAAATTTACTCTAACTGAAATGATATAACTTCATGAGTTCTAAATCTATTGCCTTGTATGCTATGTATCCCACTGGCTCTTAGTTGGACTGCAATTGAGTAGTTGCTAAAAATAAATATTTTTAATTTATACTGAATTCATATCCTTTCTTGAAGCATTTTGTTATCGAAATCTATATGAATTTTAAATTTAAGTGTCCATGTTTTCGCAGCACAAAAGTTCATCAGAATCAAGTTCCAGTTCATCATCGGAATCTTCAAGCAGCGATGATGAGGACAGGGATGTGAGGAAATCTAGATCTAGGTCCAGATCAAAAAAATCAAAGAAGGAAAAGCAGCACAGGTCAAGGTCCATGCACGTTGACAGTGATGGTGAGGAGGAAGGAGGCCCTGTTCGGCTCTCTAAATTCTTTGGGAATGTGAAGAGCTAAACCTGAAACCTGTTTCCGCATTCCTATTCTTGCCATTGTCGAGACGGAGCTATTTAGGATGTCAGGACGAAGGTGAATTCTGGCAAAGCACTCTGCTAAGCAGTGAGAAACCTGTCATCAATTAGCATGCTCCTGGAGTCATTTTCCATGTAAAATTATAAATTGGCAATGCAAATTGTACCACTCATATTACTTGTCAAACGAACAACACTAGTTACCCCAAAGAATGTCAGTGTTCGTGAGTGGTGAAGTGTTATTAAACCGAACTTTGAATAATCTGTCATGTCCACCCTTAATAACCAAACTCTGAATAATCTGTCTCAGCATTTCCAACTTTGAACGTACCCCTGTCACCTTCGAGCATCTTTTGAATGGTCTGTTTTTTATCATTTTCTCCCCACTACCTGCTTTGTTTTACGATTTGCAGCTATGATCGAACATTCTAAACCGCGTTTACAATTTTCTACAGCAATACAGCTTTCTGATTCATTGGTAATTCAAAGCAACCTGGCACTATGCTCATGACAATCCAACAAAATCATTTACATATTATCATCAGGAAAAAGACGACTAGAGCATAATGCTGGAGCCACTAACACATTCTCCGTTAGACGCAGCTAATGTTGCTGGAATAAAAAAAAACAAAGGTGAAATCTATTTTCTATACTTGACAGGGCCCCCAGGATGATCCAAATGAAGACTGGCGCTTGGCCCAGCTTCGTTTCTTTGCTAGCGCAAACGCTTCAGATCACAGCCGAGATCGGCAAGATGAAGTTATGTTAGTGCCGGCATCCGTATGGAAGATCCCTCTAGGCGGCAAGTCTCCATTTTCTCTGCATATTTACGAAGTCCTGGGATGGAGAATATGGTAGTGATTAGTTACAGCAGCAAACGCGACTAAATCAGGTTATAACAACTAAATAGATTATGGCACAAAGCAAATAAGGAGTAATAGGAGTGAAAATCAAGAAAACCTGTTCTGAGTTCTGATTAAATGTGAAGAGTCTCCTCTAGCCAGATGCAGGTCCTGGGGTTCCATTTGACTGTTGAGATGTCTCTGTCAGCTTCTGGGCACGAGGTCGCTTCTTTTTTCCATTTGCCGACGTATCCTGCACTGTTCCATTTGGCTGCTGGGGTACCTAGATATGACATCATATACCATTAGTACATGCGAAAATGGTCATGCAAAGATGAATGCACATTGCATGGACTTGCTAACGCACATAAACACAAACCTGGAACATCTGCTGGTACATCACTGGCATCAAAACACCATTTCCAAATGCCTGCGAGTCAACACCACTCTGAAAATTTAAATAAGCAAGAATCAACTTCATAGCATACATCCTGCAAAATGATGCACTTGGGCCTCATGCATTATGCAGACAAAAATGGGCGAGTAGTATGGAGCCTCAAATGTTTGTGCAAGAAAAGCATCCAAATTATTGGGAAATTTACTTCTCTGGAGCTATTGGTACTTCCTCAAAATGGTATTTAGCAAGATATAATCATCTGTAGTCTGACATACCGGAACCATATACACAATGCTTGGGCGAATTGCTGCTTGATTGCCTACAAATTGCTGGACATTAGCTGGCACTCCAATGTAACCAGCAGGAACTGCACCCTTTTCTGCTCCTAACTACAAATAACACGCAATTAATATCCTCATTACCAGATATGTCAACTGATGAAGGGGTGATGCACCAGAAATTTACTGATGCTTAGTCCAATCTACCTTCTGAACTTGTGATGCCTGCACTAATGTAGAAGCCTGCATTTTGCAAAATAAGATTGGTTAGATGGTAGTTGTTTAATTAAATTATTTCCATCGTTATTTTCCATAATGATCAAAACTAAAGATTATTGTCAAAACATTAATTACAGGTAAACCCAGTACCTCTGGTCCTTTCGGCCCACCATTTCCACTGTCAGTAGCTACATTCACCAGATTTTGTCCAGTCACTGTAATTGGTTTATTTACTTTAGGAATGCGAGACTTGATCCTTGGTTGTGTATCATCATGTGTGTTGCTACTTAACAGAAACTTCTCTACCTCGCTCACCAACCTCAAAGCAAGGCGATATTTATCTGATAAGACTGCAGAGTCAACAAGCTGCAGGCATCTCATTGACAAATAGTCATATCGATCCACACGATTGTTGGGAACAACAGCGCTTGAAGGGCGTCCCATCACATGCAACTGTCTAAAATCCTTTTTCCACCTATCAAGAACATACTGTGAGGGAATTTCACGAACTTGTTGAAACTTGAGCACTGAGAGACTATGCCTACACAATATGCTGTTAAATTGGAAACCTCCACAGATACAAGTTATATCATTTTCTTCTGTGTTATACGTCACTGCAAAAATCTTGCTCATAGTCCTTTTACCATCTTCAAGGAAAATACATTCCTTGACATTGAATGTGGATATAGGCCCATCAACATTAATTAAAGATACATGACAGTACATTATGGCTTCAATCTCATCTTGAAACTTCTTGAACATGTTATGGGTGTATACCTTTGAGAGCTGCTCTTCCATATAGAATTTTGAAACAGGTGGACGTTGCTTGTGAAATGTCTCGAAATCTGCTTTGGCCTCCTTCTCATATTTGCTCTGCAAAACCAACTCATACTTACCAAGAAATTGCTTCAAAGTGGTTTTCAAATCCACATACCCATCAAAAAAAGGAATGATATTTTCGTTTCGTTGTGTAGCAGACATTCCTGCCCAAAACATATCTTTAAGAAAGACAGGAACCCATGAAAAATGGCATACATAAAGTGATCTTAGCCAGTCATTACCCTGAAGCCCATTGTGTGTAATAAGAGTACTCCAATCTCCTTCAAACTCATCTACAGTTAAAGAATCATATGCAGCCTTTTGCAATGCCTTGCTGATAGCTCTGTACTCTGACAGCCCACCTAATCGTTCTGTCGCCTTCCTCATTATCTGAAACAAGCATATTCTATGATGGACTCCAGGAATAACCTCAGCAATTGCACTCTGGATGCCCCTGCAGTGGTCAGTGATGATAGCCCTTGGAAGATTACCAGACATGCATGCTATCCACGCCTTAAATAACCATGAATAGGTTTCAGCTGTTTCATCTGAAAGCAGGCTGCAACCCAACAAAACAGATTGGCCATGATTATTCACCCCATAAAAGGTTGCAAGAGGCATATCATATTTACCAACCACATAGGAAGTGTCAAGTGTGACAGCATCATTATAATACTCATACATGGCTCTTGACCGTGCATCTGCCCAGAAAACATTCCTGACACGGCCTTCATCATCCAAGTCAATGACATTGAAAAAGCTTGCATTTTTGGCCTGCATCCGAGTAAAGAAAAGTCGAAGGGCTTCTGAATCTCCAGGCTGGAGCTTCAAGCGGCCCCTCTCCACAACACTGTGGTGCTTGCTCTCTCCAAACAAAAGCTCCTCAAGTGCGCCCAACTTATCCACAGGCATATTTCTTGGCTCTTCAACCGGCATAGCTCCAGGGCCACCCATACGCAATTGCCTCTTCGCAGGGCCAGATAGCTGCTTATAAGAGTTCAAGAACCTTGCCATTGCTGGGCTCACAGGATGATTATGATCAAGGATCGCCAACTCTACATGCAACAATTTGTCTCCCCATAACTTCACTCAAATCTTTGCTGGGCAGTTGGTGGTCGATGAGGCCCGTTTCCTGAACTTTGGCTCATAACGTGGCTGCCCTCCTTTGCAGCACATCAACTCAAGATATAAGCAGGTGCCTTCTTGTGAGAATGAGGATCTCCGAACTGAGACACCAAAGCCAACACGGCGGGCATACCTGCGGTAGAATCGGTTGACCTCCAAGTGGTTATTGAACACCATGCCAACTTCCGGAATGCCAATGTCCTCTCCATCGGACTCCTCTAAACTGGGATCCTGAAACAGAAAATCCATCATCAAACCACTTCAATTACAGCCTGTTGAAAACCTAAGTTCCTTCAAGCTGATACTGAGTTGAAGAAAACTAAAAACTAATTTTGTACAAATAAAAATGGCATCAGTAACTTTTTTAAAAATGAAAGGGCAGGAGCTCTGACATCCAATTAAGAACAATTAAGATACATGAAGCCAGGTCACAATTAAGATACAGGAAGCCCCGACCTGGTAACTGGGCGGCGATGGACACTACAAGGAATGAAAAGACAGGGTCTCACAAAAAGAGGAAAGAGGGGCGCCCTAAGGAATCAGATGTTGTGGTAGGCCTTCCTGCGGCGTTCTAAATCCTCTTTTGCACCAGTAAGTTTGCACATATTAACATATAGAACATCCTAAATTTAGGTTTTTCAGGATGGCATGACATTAACATTTTGTTTGACCCATTGTAAAATACTCCAGTAATCATTAAGTACGACTTAATATTAGTAGGTCTCAAGCAAAGGTTGCAACTTACTGGAAGAGCCAAATGGTTTCCTAATCCTCAAGGATTCACAGGATTAAGGGTGAAACTAGATTGTCCCTCAAGAAACCAAAATGCTACTCCAAATAACGAAGACGCACCAGCAAACCATCAGAACCAAATGAAGCTAGCGAATTCTAACCCGAAATCACAACTTCTCTCTGAGAGTCTGAACCACAGCAAACACACAGCCGCACTCACGTAAAGAACCCTAAACCCCCATAAAAATCGAAGCTTTCCCCTTAATGCGCCACCTAAAACCCTAAAAAATGTCCAAACTCAAGGAAAACCTTGCAATTTTTCCCGCACTTCCATCCTTCAAATGCCCAAAATCACAGGGCCGCTAAAAAAATCTAAAAAGAGGAACACATGGGATCGATCGGGTCGAACCAGTGCGTTGAGGTCGCGGCGCCGGGGGCGGCGGGGATTCTTTCGCGGGTGGAACGCCTCCTCCGCTTCCATCGCCGGAGAGCCCGCCGCCGGCGAGGTGGGCTAGGGTTTGGGAAGGGGTAGGGAGGAAGACGGGTCTGAAATTTGGTGACAAATGAATTATGGGAAAAAGGCTACGCGTACGTGACACGTGTGTGTACACATCTGAAGAAGGGCCCGAGTTAGACCTGTTCAAAATCAGCAAGCCTGAGCCCGGCCTGAAAACATGATTTTTCGATTAAAAGTATTATTTTAATCATTTTTTAAATAAAAAAACTAATACTTAATTCATTTTCAGTATTAAATAAATAGATTTTTGGTTTTAAATTGTTTTTACCGGATTTGGTAGGTAGGTTTTCAGTCCTAAGTCCCAGGCTTGACGTCGTCGGTGTCGGGCTCGGGCCAGGCCGCCCATGAAAAGGTCTAGGCCCGAGGCTACTATATGAGCCCAGATGTTGTTTGCTTTATTTTCTTCTTCTTTGAAAATAGGGAGGTGAAGCTTCTCATGGATTGATAAAGGCTCTGTTTGTTTAAGCTTAGACTTTTTGGTTTATAGTTTATTGTCAGTTTTTTAGTTTCATCAGCTTAGGCCCATTAACTTTTAAGCCAAGCTATGGTGTTTGGTAATATGGGTTTTTATAGGATGTTGGCTTATTGAGTTGTTTGTGAAAGATAAGAAGTCTGAATTGTTCTTTATGGTTTAAAGGACTTTAAAGGACATTTTTAAGCATGTATTTAAACTTATTTTTGCGTGGAATTTATAAATATGACGATACGTGCAAGTGTACATATGAAACAAAATAGAAATTGATATAGAAAGGCAAATGAACAGTGGTGCGAGGGCACTGCTAAAGACCATTCATGCAGCCAGCCAGAGGTCTCATGGCCGCCAAGCCCTCCCGATTTGGAATCAAAGAGCCCGAGAAGGCAAAATCCGTGAGGTGAGGATAGGTGACCCCCGAGAGATCAAGAATCGCGAGAGGGTGAGCTGGGGTTTCCGAGATTTTTACCCACCGACATCGGGAAAGTCTACGATGGCGAGGGAGCGGCTGAGGCAAGATGGGGAGGTGGTGGTCGAGAGGGAAGGGGAGTTGGAGACGCCCATCTCGGCCACCCACCAAAGCAGTGTATCCATTTGCGACAACGGCGGCGGAGAGAACCCCACGTCGGGTGTGGGAGCCAAAGGGGAGGGAAAAAGAACAGGTGGAGAGGGGAAAATGAAAGGGTTTGTACTCATATATATTAATGGCATTTTGAGGGTAATTTCAACGAAGTTCAGTGGCAAAGGAATATTTCATTCCGCAAAAACCAAAAAAATCACATCTCTCATGGCTTATGGCTTTTATGCTTAAAATGGCTTAAGCTTTTTATAAGTGGATGGAAAAAAACCACCCATTTATTTAGGCTTAAGGTTTTTTTGCTTTTAAGCTAAAGAAAAAGCCTAAACAAACAAGGCCAAAATAGAAGTATAGAACTCTGGTTCATTGTTTCAATTCGAAGCATTTCATGTCCTTTTTTTCTTAGTTCACCTTTTTTGTACATTTTTTAATGACAAAATGAACTACTCCCTTACCACAATGTGTAGATACACAACTATAGAAAAGGTCTTCACAGACAGTTCAAAAATATCATCACATACGGTTTCATGAGCCGTCTGAGTTTATGGGTCAATGATGACATGAGGTCATCACTGCATTTGCGGTTTTGCACACTATCACGATTTATTTATAAATAAAACCGCTGTGATAGCTTACATATCATAGATGGTTGGTATTTGGAACCGTCTGTGATAGCCTCTTCTCTATAAAAATATCCAAGCAGTGGCAGCTTTTGCCTCTAAAACCGGCTTTGTGTGTGTGTGTGTGTGTAGTTCGTAGTCCCTTGTTAGCTAACTTGATGCCTGAATTTAGCTAGCTCACTCGCTCCTTGGTCTTTCATCCTAAACGTGCAGGTGAACCACGGCCTACTTCATCGAATCTAACACACTGAGTGTACGATTTGCTTCATACCAATCCTCCACGGCATGTAGCAAATCGTAGGTATGAAGCAAATCGTACACTCTAGTGTGTCAAGATCGACGAAGTAGGTTGTGTTTCACCTGAACATTTAGGATAAATGCCCAAGGGGCAAGCTAGCTAGCTGAACTCAAGCCTCGAGTTAGCTAACAAAGGGTACGAACTATGTGTGTGTGTGTCTATATATGGGAACGTATCTAGTGCAAATGGGTATTTGAGTGGTAAGGTGCAAATGCGAATGACAGCCATTGGATCTCACGCGGACGACTCAGGTGTAGGTGGGTAGAGCACCACAATCACTTAAGAGCAAATGCGAACCCCCCCCCCCCCGCTCAACCCCCCAATCATCTTTGCTATTTTCTAAAAAAAACCCCTCCCTTGCCCTCATTTGCTTGCCTCTCCTCGCTCGCCCGAGGAGGCGGCCTCCTTTCCTTACTTCCGCCTCTTGCCGCTCGCCTTGCCCAGCATCCTCCCCTCCCTCGCCTCCCATGTGGTTCTGCGTCGGCTACCGCGTCTCCCCTTGCCGCCCGGTTCTGCGTCGGCGCCCACGTCTCCTTGCGCCACCACCGCTGTCGCCCTCGGTCAAGAATGCTCGGCGCCGCGTGGATCCCCTTCCTCACGCATACGGTCTCTGCATATGGCACCTCTGAGGTGACAAGATTGTTAAGACCATAAGAAAAATCTGGTCAAAAACATTTATGTGCGAGCTTTACATTTTCACAAGAAGGCTTGGCATGTTCAATTATCTTTCCTATAATTATGGTCTTTGATAACACAAGGCTTGAGTTGCGAGCAAGGTGCAAAGATGAAACTTGTACAACCATCGAGTCGATGATCATTTTAAGCGATCTAAAGGTGACTCCATTGTTTTCCTACTACTACACCTTATTAATAAGTTTTACAATGTTAGAACGATCGCTGCAGGTGCTTGAATTTGTGTCATAGGGCTTTGCACATGGAACAGAGGAGATAGGGCTCCTTGACTGGTGGTAACTTGGAGATGACCAATAGGTCTGTTCAAATCTTGACAAGAAATATCTGTCGGTTAATGATTATATGATCAAAATATTATGAATTGATGAATAAACATGTATACGTGCAATAAATTTACATATTTTCTCTTCAACTGCTCCTGAATAGAACATCATGGAATAGCAGTTAATTGATTGGCCATATATTTGTTTTTCAAATGACAGTTTATACATTGTATAAAATCAGTCGTAAAAAGAAAATTCCTTCAAATGCATAATATATTTGACAGACAGTGGCTGATATGTCACAGCGGCCGATCTGGTGACTCACAAGTTCGCATTTTTGATGGGGTTCATGTAATTTCCAACTACAAAGGTACTAATACCCTCTTCTAAGATTACTTTCAAAAGTAATTTTGACCCTTTAGTTTACATGACTATTTTCCTTTCTCAGGATTGCGAAATTCAAGTCAAGTTGTTGCATCGTTCACACCAGATGGAGATCACATTATCTCTGCTAGTGATGACTCCAAAGGTTCTATATGTGGAACTATGCAAACCAAATTTCTCCAAAGGAACCGCATGATTGGGATGGCCACATCGGTCATTCGAGAACTATGGCTTGCCGATGCAAGTTTGACATGGTACAAGACATGCGATTTTCACCACTGCTTGATGAGTGGATACCCTAGAAACGGCACCTCACAAGGCCATCACAAAAGCTTTGATGCTAGCGAGTTGTTGGCTTCAAAGATTGAAATAAAATGTCTTTTGGGTGGGGTTGTCTACTCCATGGATGTATATCGGCTCCTCATAGAAAATTGTATTTAGTCTGAAACCTGAATGTTGTGCTGAGTGTGAGGGGTATATATGTAAATGTTGTATTGTGAACTCGAACATTATGTCAATCTTGTCGAATCTATATATGTAATGATTTGTAGCTAATTAGTGGTATTTTTCTTGTTGTGGAATGTATGGTTTGTTTGATTGTTGAGTTTCGTTTCCTTTCTTTTTTTTAGTACACCAATTTGATGCCAAGTGACTGTAGAAAGGCAGTAATTACATTTCTCTTTCTGGTTGCTTCGTGCAAATATGAAGCAACATCACTTCTAGAAAACCATCATACAATGTCTAATACAATTCTGGACATTGACACAGCTTCTTAGACATGTTGGAGCTGTGAATGAAAATTTTCCACCTTAAGAAGTTCATTTGCATTGCAGACAATCCAAATAATAATGTGTGATTGATTTCTGATTATGAATAGTAAGATAACATACTGAGTATTTGTCGTATAGTATGGAATTTTATTTTATTATTACATGAATTCACCTCTTATGCGACTGGGGGCCATCAGATGACAAAGAGAACTCGCACCTGGGTAACAACATAGCACATAATGGTACAAATTCAGCATAATCCTTCACAGCCATGCTTCAGTACTAAAAAAAAACAATCTTTCACATTGTGCGAATCTGAAGCTAATCTCTTCTGAAGCATTGGTTCAAACCATCAATATGTCTTGAAGCATTGAGTTCAACCAAAAGGGTTCACTCTAGAGTTAACATCAACATAGATATTTTAATTTCATTCGTCATGGTTTCTGTACAAGGTCAGGCATACAAGCCACTGCTAGCAGTGCTTTTCACACGTCATGAAATTCATGCTTCAAGCATCCAATACATTCATGTTATTTACACATCAAGCATGTGTCACAGGAACAAAGCTTACAATGTCATACATGAAGCCAGAATTACAATTTCTTTGCTTACATTTTCATACGAAGCTTACAAGAACAAAGCTAACAACATATTCTTGAATGTGACTTGCATCCTAGTAATTTGGGAACACACATCACTCAAGATTGCACCATCAAGTGAAAGATCCCTAAAAATTCATAACACTACTTGCAGCTGTTGTTCTAGTTTATCATCCTCCTCCTAGAATGTCTCTGAATCAACACAAGCATTGTCATCTCCCTGCAATGACAAATATGACCATCATTCAAACTACACAGTCCAGATAGTGTCACCGGCGCATGGCGTTAGCCGGCCGGCCAGAACCGAAGTCAGGCAAAGCAAGAACGATGCAAGGGAAGCGATCGGCACTGTCGTCGCTAAGAGGGGAAGGAGGCGGTGCTGGGCGAGGTAAACCGAGAGGATCTCCTTGCAGCCAGGGGTGGAGAGGTGGGTGTGTCATGGTGGAGAGGCGGAGCAGGTGGTGGCCACCGGCCGGTAGTTGGAGATGGGGAATTCCTAACCCTAGCCGTGCGCATGAGGAGGGAGAAGAGACCGTAGCCCTGAGAAGGGAGGAGCTCACCCCAGCGGAGCACTAGAGACCAGGGCAAGCGTGAGGAAGGAGATCCACGTGGTGCCGAGGCGGCCGGGCAAGCAGTGGCGGCGCAAGGGGAGACGCGGGCGCCGACGCAGGAACCGGAGGTGGTGCAAGGGAGACATCAGAGCGATGCAAGAACCAGCATGGGAGGGCGGGGAGCGGGGAGGACGCAGGCACCGCGAGGCAGGAGGCGATGGCAGCAGGAAAGGAGGCTGCTCCTCCAGGGGCGAGCGAGGGAGAGGGCAGCAGCTGGAGGGCAAGGGAGGGGGGTTTTTAGAAAATAGCAAAGACAATTGGGGGGTTGAGCGGGGGGGTTTTCGCATTTGCACTTAAGTGATTGTGGTGCTCCGCCCACCTACATCCAAGCCGTCCGTATGAGATCCAATGGATGTCATTCGTATTTGCACCTTACCACTCAAATACCTATTTGCACTAGATATCGCTCCTATATATATATATATATATATATATATATATATATATATATATATATATATATATATATATATATATATATATATACACACACACACACACACACTTTTGGGTGATAAGGTGCAAATGTCAATCAGGAGCATCAGATCTGGATTGAATGGCTTGGATTAGTGCTCCTTCCCACCTCCAATCTACTTAAACTTTATTCACTAAACCCCCCGATGCAACCTCATTTCACGCCCTGAATGCAACCTCATTTATGCGTCGCCAATCCTCCTGCCCCATCGCCTTCCTCACCCGGCCGAACCACCACCGCAGCCCTCCTCCCTGGCCCCTGGCACCACCAGTCTCCCTGGCCCCTGGCGACGCCGCCCTATAAAGAAGCCCTCTTGGCTCACAGTGATCGATCCATCTCCGTTGCACGTAGCACAGATACATTCGCCTCGTCCCATGCGCCTGTCCTCTACGATCGATGGCGGACAGCACGGCGACCTTCGTGGACCTCATCCTCGCCATCATCCTCCCTTCCCTTGGTGTCTTCCTTAAGTTTAGCTGCGAGGTATGCACGCACCTCCACACCGGCGCACGGTCGATGTGAAAATGGCATCCGGATTCGTGATCTGACCGGTTCTTCTCGTGTCGCCATTGGCCGCAGGCTGAGTTCTGGATCTGCCTCGTCCTCTCGTTCTTCTGCTACCTACCAAGAATCGTCTACGTCATCTGGGCAATCATAAAGGAGTAGAGATTGGGTGGATACTTCAAGATGTTGTGCATTGGGACAGAGATTGATTCTTCTTTTTTGAAGATCGTGAGAAGGAAAGATTTCACGTCTGCGAGAACAGTTCTTGGGCGAGGAAAAAGCGTGGCTATTAAAGGAGTTGTTCATCGCAGCTTTAGGCTAGTTTGTTTTTGGGGTGAAGAGGATTAGTTATTCTATGCGGAATAGGCGATCCTTTGGAAAAGTTTAGCTTAACTAGTAATAAAGTGCATGTAAACATCGAAACATGTGAACTTGTTTTATGCCAGCCTGATTGTGTTGTGACTTGTACATAGTATTGACCAAATTTGCACTTGCAAGCATTTGAGAATAATATAAGAGATTTCCATGTTCAACATGGCAAACACATTTTAGCAGTTCTCACCAAAATTAACCTAGCAACTTGGTGAGAATGAGAATTTCATAAGGTATTCCACATCTACATACAACAATCTTATGACAAATGTAATGTAAGACACACATACCGCTTATCTGGAGAATACCAGCTCTTCAACTACAACACGGCATATGCTGCGAGGACGTGAGGCAGAAACCCATTGCCTCCAACTACAGCAAAACATCACAAGTTGTGCAAACTTTTCCAGCGACTGCTTAGAGATTCTGTAGAGAAGATATCAAGAATAGAGAAGAGGGGAGGCGGGCTCGAGGAGGAGGCAGCCACTATTTGGAAAACTCTCACAAGGATTGAGACAAAAACTCTCATGGATAATACTTGAATACAAGTCCAGTGAAACATATAAAATATGTTGAAACAAATAATTAAGACTCAGACAATTACAATCACATCTCACTCAAGTATTTTAATACCGAGCGGTAAATTTCTTCATACTAAATAAGAAGACTACAAACTTCTGTAAAAAGAACATGAATGGTAATAAGATAACAATATATGGTAAGTTGACGATATCATGTTAGGATGTAAAAAAGAGTTTTCCTCAATAGTAAATCTCTATCTATAAAGCAGATAAGAGCAACAACCTGTAGAAACTCACCTCTATCCATGTAGAAGTTCATTTACATTCATATGTGCAAACTATGTGCAAGGATTTTGATTCCATAGATTCATAAGCTTTCATTCCAAAATTATTCATATACAGTTCATACTATTGTCCCTGGAGATTCATTTTATATCTCATCAGTGAACACAACTAGTAACATTTGTGGTTTTCATGTCAAGCAGATAAGAGCAGCAACATGTAGAAACTCACCTATATCCATGAAACACTTACATGGTGTAATTTATCTTAAGAATATATGGTGATCAGACTTACTATTAACAAACAGCCATTTGTTACGACTGTAGGATCAAGGATAACCGACTAGAGGGGGTGAATAGGAGGTTTTAAAACTTTTTTACTAATTAACAAATTAAGTCAATTATGAACTAAGTCTAAACTAGATACAATTCTAACTAAGCAATTCTACACAAGATAATTTATAGAATTGTAAATGCGGAAATAGTGAAGACAAGAAATAACCACAATTGAGAAAGAGAGTTTTTCCTGTGGTATCGAAGACTTGCCGGTCTTCACTAGTTCACGTTGAGGAATCTTGAACTAATCAAGTCGGCTCCACAAATTAAGCCTTCTCTCGATCACTAGTGGTTGTTCTTCCTCCGCTCCGGAGATGGCGAACATCAAACCACTCACAATCTTGGCACCAGGTTTCTTCACAATCTTCTTGAAGAGATCACCATGCTAACACCGCCAAGCCGTCTAGGTATTTGGCAAACACCAAGAGTAATGAATCGACGATCTTCGCTTGACGGCACTCAAGTGCAATGGATCAATCTAGAATGAATGCACTTGAATTTGACTCAACTACCTCACAATGAATGCACAAGTGTATTGTAGGAGTTGAGAGGATGCTCAAGGCTCTAAAGATGTTAAATGAGGTCTAGCACACTATCCTTGAGCAGGTGGAGGGGTATTTATACCCCCCCCCACCAACAAATACGACTGCTAGGGAGAAAATCCCCAACTTTTCAGCAAATGCGGTCATACCGCGCTACGGTAGTGTCGCCGATAAAACTCCGGAACTACCGCTCTCAAGGTTTGCAACCAAACCAAAATGGTGTCACTTTGGAATATACGTACCGCCAACTATTTTTTGGTACAACCTGGATTGCAGTAGTACCGCACCACTATCTCGGTAATACCGCTAAGCGGTAGTACCTCCGACTTAAAGCCGGTACTACCGATAATCCTGACAATGCAAAGTTGGCTTTCAAATTAAATTCTAAGTGCATGCATGATCCTATATTGATCCAAATGGCATAAGAACATGCTATCAAGCTACTAATTATGATCTCTCTTAACAGTACGACATTTAACCTAAAATCCGATCTTCCATTCTTTTCTCCTAAGACCGGTAAACATAAAAAAGGATCCTAGACTACTTGCATCTTGTCTTTGAACCATATTGATCTTCATGTTGTCCTTTAGCATGCATCTTCAACTTGTTATTTTCACCATTGGGACTTAACCTTATAAATACTCTATAAACATGTTAATCCCATATTCTCATATTATCATTAATTACCAAAATAATTTTTAGGGATCTAGATGCTTTCAATCTCTCCTTTTTGGTAATTGATGACAACCCAATCAATATGTGAGAAAGATTATTTTGAACATACTACTTGTTGTAAAACGAGTTGTATATTCTTTTGAAGACTTAACATAAATAATTCTTACAATAAGCTCAAGAGGGTTTTTAAGAATTATTTTCTTGTTAAAGTCATTACAAAGAAAACTCCCCCTAAACATGTGCATAAAAGAGAGTGGATATTTTTGCAAGCACATGTAGAGTTTTTGAAAATTTTGGCGGAGTTTCTTTTGCTTGTTGGAACTTGAGGGAATTTGCAATACTATAAGATGACCAAGATAATTATATTGCAATTCATGAGAGTGTCATAAACATAACATCAAACATCAAGTTCAACAAGATATCAATAAGCCCATAACAAAGTTTTAAACTATTACAAGCACTCAAGTAATTAAACATAACAAGTTCAAACTATTACAAGCACAAGCACATAGGTAATTAAACCACAGGTTCCATAGAGTATATAATAATAGGGGCAATTTGCACAGTAACACTACCCAAATATCACAAGTTGCAAAATAACATCGATGTGAGGATGACATGTGGGATCATGGCCCACTTGTCATCCTCACATTGGATGTTGTTTTTTAATTTGTGTCTCATTACAATGTCACTGAGCAAATTAATCCATAATAATAATAGTAGCAATGCTCCCCCCTTGATCTTTGTCCTTGCCCTTCTAGCTTCCTTTTGATCTTTCTCCTTTTTCTGTCTAGCTTCTCCCCCTTTGGCATCAAAGTACCAAAAACATCAAGCGGCTAGATCCTAAGGGGGAAGAGGAACTAGAGAGGTAGAGGCCCTTGGAGGACGACGACCAAAACGCTGAGGAGTAGTCAAGATGTGCTCAAAAGAAGACACACTCTCAAACAAGGCGGCCAACCTATTATGTGTCTCATTTTGGAATTCAAGCTGAGCATTTCTCATCTCTTATTGAGCACTCCTAATCTCTTGCTGATTATTTAGAATCTCCTACTAAGAATTCTTCACCTCCATGGTAGCTGAGTAAAGCTGAGTAAGAGATATTTGTCCTTCTGCGGGATCATCCCCTTGAGCAGCAGCTTCCCCTGGAGCATCATCCCTTTGCTCCCTTTGCTGAAACTGAGCATGGATATCTGCAGAGAGAGGAGGACCATCTCTGGGCTTGTATGCCTTATGGGGAGAACACAAACCTCCATGATACTCAATCTTGCTGAGAATCAAAGCCATAATGTAGGAAGCATAATAAATCTGCTTGACTCTATCATTTTTGGAAGAAGCAGTTCCCTTGATGATGACATCCACCACATCAAACTTTCTTTCATTCATAGTATTATCAATAATATTCCATGCATGTCCTCTCATAGCATCAAAATTTCCACTCTTGGGAAGAATAGTGTGATTAATAACTCTTTTAATCAAACTAGGAATAGGTTTGAGATCATTTATCTTCCCTAGAGTGTACCTGACATTCTGATCATAAAAGTATGTCTAGGCAAGAGCTAGCAGAGCAGGCCTGTCGTAGATCTTCTGTCATAGATCTTCTCAAACTTACTCGATTCTGTCCTCAGAACTCGCTCAAATTCTTGCTTGTTGATGTCCACATATCTAGTCACTGTCATCCATGACAGTTTGGTGAAATCTAGAGAAACATACAAGGTGGCATAGAATTGCATGATAATCTTCTCATCATAGTCGTTCCTGAAAGCTACGAGATCATGAATATCGACTTGCTGAAAAAGCCGATATGTTCCATCATATTTGCTCAAAGAGTTATTGTGCGTCCACTTTATCCACTTATGATCTGCAAATGGCCAGTGAGGGCCATACAGCTGCTCATAGACCTGTTCCTGAAACTTAGTGTGGAACCTTAGATTTATGGAGTTTGCAGGATCTATAAACTGATTATTGTGATGCATAATGGTGTGATCATCAGCAGAGATAGTCCTCAAGTCAATCTGTGGCTCTTCTGGATCTCCCATCTTTTCATCAGATCTTTCTTATAATTCAGTCTCTACCCCAGACTCAGACTCAGATTCTGACTCAGTGTGAGATGACCTTTCTTCACTCTCAGAATCACTGGCTACAGGACCTTTGCCTTTATCATGAATATCATTTTGGCGAACCTTTGAATTTCCGTGAACAGGGGCTACAGGAGGTTGAGAGAAAGAGGATTGCCCTCTTGGAGGACCAACGGACTTGCGAGTGATGATTCTTATCCTCGACATCTTTAAACAGAGAGGATATGTTACAAAGGGTGCAATTGATCAAACAAACTAAGTTTAATTTTGAATGGAATGATCTTGCTGTTTTGTTAGGAAAATCGGTAGTACCGCAGTTCTTTGGGTGGTAGTACCGAGATCCGGAAGTACCGCCGTTGTCTGGCCAGTACAACCGCATCATGGTAGTTCCGCGCTCAAAGAGCGGTAGTACCGCTTTAACAGGCCGAGTTCTAGGGTATGAAAATGATTGCAATTTTTGATGTTTCTCATGGAGTGAATCCATGAGTTAGATGCGCAAGCATCATGAAACATCAAATTTTCTATTTTGCCCTAAAAGAACCGATTAAATTATCCACATTCTAATCAAACCTAATTTGAGACATAGGGATCTAAACCAAGGTAAAAAAAGGATTAAAAAGGATTTTACCTTGAGGATTGAGAGAGAAACACCCTTAGATCAAGGAGATCAACAAGAATCAACAAAAAACCG
The DNA here is from genome assembly GCA_036346405.1 of Phyllostachys edulis. Taxonomy (NCBI): domain Eukaryota; kingdom Viridiplantae; phylum Streptophyta; class Magnoliopsida; order Poales; family Poaceae; genus Phyllostachys; species Phyllostachys edulis. The sequence continues at coordinate 71,886,443 of CM070548.1, read as the reverse complement.
AAGAACTTTGAGGATTTTTGTGTGGTTTTTAGGGTTCTTCGGGAAGAGAGAGAGAGAGAGGCTGGAAGTGAACGGGTGAAGGTATACGGTAGAACCGCTCGGGAGTAAAAGGTAAGGGGTAAAAACCGCAAGGCAGTTAATGCCCATTTTACCAACGACGTAGTAGTTCCAAGACTTTGAGCGCAGCGATCTGCATCATCAAGCCGTCGCTTGAATTCCGATTGTCCTGGAGCTTCAAGAACAGACTTTGGATTTTGAGAATTATGCAAATGATCCTGAGTTTTGCACTTAGATAAATATCATTTAGGATCATTATGCATTGAATAGACTAATGTCTAACTAAGAACATAATTTTTATGAACATAGAGATCTTTAACTAAATATTTTGAAAATACCTTCTTAAAAGGCTTCAAATAACACCAAATGAAGCAAAGTGCATGAGGCAAGAGTTCAAACAACATTTGAATAGTCTATGACATTTAATTCATTCCTCAATTTGCAAAAACGGCCTCCATCTAATGGTTTGGTGAATATCCGCTAATTGGTCTTCGTCCGGATGTGGCTAATTTCAATATCTCCCTTACTCGCATGATCTCTCAAGAAATGGTGGCGAATATCTATATGCTTGGTTCTTGAGTGTTGGACGGGATTATTGGTTATTTTCACTGCACTATCATTATCACACAAAAGAGGCATTTTATCGAATTTAATTCCATAATCCATCAAAGTTTGCCTCATCTATAGCAATTGAGCACAACAACTACCCGTGGAAACATATTCAGCTTCGACGGTGGATAAAGCTACGGAATTATGTTTCTTGGATGGCCATGATACTAAGAATCTTCCTAAGAATTGACAGCTACCTGAGGTGCTTTTTTTATCCACTTTACAACCCACATAATCGGAATCCGAATATCCAATTAAATCAAATTTAGCATCTTTGGAAAACCATAGGCCAATGCTAGAGGAATGCTTTAAATATCTTAGTATTCTTTTTACAGCCATCAAATGGCACTCTTTTGGAGTTTCTTGAAAGCGTGCACACATGCAAACACTAAACATAATATTGGGCCTAGATGCGGTAAGATAAAGCAAACTACCAATCATGGATCTATAAAGCTTTAAATCTACCGATTTACCTCCCTCATTTAGGTCAAGATGACCGTTGGTTATCATGAGAGTCTTGATGGGTTTTGCATCCTCCATGCCAAACCTCTTGATCAAATCTTTTGCATACTTTGTTCGGCTCACAAAGGTTCTATCTTTGAGTTGGTTGATTTGAAGTCCAAGAAAATATATTAATTTCCAATCATGGATATTTCAAATTCCCTAGACATCATATCACCAAATTCTTTGCAAAAGTCTTGATTAGTAGACCCAAAAATAATATCATCAATATAAATTTGACAAACAAATAAATCATCATCTAAAACATTAGTAAATAAAGTTGAATCAATTTTCCTAATTTTGAATCCTTTTGATACTAGAAAATCTCTAAGACGTTCACACCATACTCTAGGAGCTTATTTAAAACCATAGAGTGCCTTGGAGAGTTTATAGACATCATTTGGATTCTTAGGATCTTCAAAACCGGGAGGTTGTTCAACAAAGACAAGTTCGGATATTTTTCCATTTAGGAAAGCACTTTTAACATCCATTTGAAATAATTTAATATCAAAACATGATGCAAAAGCAAGTAATATCCGAATTGACTCAAGTCTAGCTACGGGAGCAAAGGTTTCACCAAAATCCAAACCTTCTACTTGTGAGTATCCTTGAGCGACCAATCTTGCTTTGTTTCTTACAACCATACCGTTTTTATCTTGCTTGATCCTAAAGGCCCATTTTGTACCAATGACATTGTCTTCCTTGGGTCTATCCACCAATATCCAAACTTCATTCCGGGTGAAGTTATTGAATTCTTCATGCATTGCATTCACCCAATCCGGATCATCAAGTTCTTCTTCTACATGTTTTGGCTCAATAAAAGAGACAAAAGAGTAATGTTCACAAAAAGAAGCATTACGAGATCGAGTTTAAACACCCTTACTTACATCACCCAATATTTGATCTATTGGATGATCTTTTGCAATTACATTGTGGATTCTTGGTGGTAAGTTGGATGGTTGATCATCTTCCTTATTGTCCTCTTCATCAATTTGAATTTTATTTGTGGCGGAAGAGGTAGAAGGTTCAACTTGAGTGGAAGGTGATGGATCATCTTTAGGCTTGATGTCGTCTATTTGCAAATATTCCATATCTTTTCTTAAGGCTTCATCACCTACATCATCCAAATTATCATTCTCTTCTTGAGAGCCATTAGTCTCATCAAATTGTACATCATGTCTTTCTTTAACTAAACCAAAGTTTTTGTTAAAGACACGATAAACTTTGCTATTTAATGAATAACCAAGCAAGAAACCAACGTCGCAACGACTTGCAAATTTTGAAATGCGAACACCCTTTTTCAAAATATAACATTTGCAACCAAATACACGAAAGTAAGAGATGTTCGGTTTTCTTCCAACAAGAAGCTCATAAGAAGTCTTTTTCAAAAGACGATGCAAATAAAGACGATTTATGGCATGACAAGCGGTGTTAATTGCTTCCATCCAAAAATTATCGAAGTATTATATTCATCAAGCATTATCCTAGCCATTCAATTAATGTTCGATTTTTCCTTTCTACCACTCCATTTTGCTCCAAAATGTAGGTTGTGAAAAATTTGTGCATTATTCCAAGTTCATCACAAAAGTCTTCAACTTTAGTATTTTTGAACTCGGAACCATTATCACTACGGATTTTCTTAATTTTGAAATCAAATTCATTTTGAGCCCTTTTTGCAAAACTTTTGAAAATGCCAGAGGTTTCGGCTTTATCATCTAATAAGAATACTCATGTGTATCTAGAGTAATCATCCACAATGACTAAACAATAGCTATTACCCTTTCATACTCTTATAGGTTGTTGGCCTAAACAAATCCATATGTAAGAGTTCCAATGGTCTAGAAGTTAGCATGATACTCTTGAAAGGATGAGAATTAGCAACTTGTTTACCAGCTTGACAAGCACTACAAAGTCTATTTTTCTCAAATTTCACATCATTCAAGCCAACAACTAAATCATGTTTGAAAAGCTTTTTAAGTTGAATCATTCCAACATGAGCTAGCCTTCTATGCCAAATCCAACCCAATGAGGTTTTTGCAATTAAACAAGTTTTTAAACAAGATTCATTTGAAGTAAAATCAACCAAGTAGAGAATTCCAAATATAAAACCTTTGAAAACTAAAGAATTATCTTTTTCATTTGAAATTATAACACCTTCATTAGAGAATGAACAAATTAAGCCAAGATCACATATTTGTGCAACGGATAGCAAATTGAAATTTAGTGATTCAACTAAAGATACATTTGAAATAAATGGTCATTTGAGATAGCGATTTTACCCAATCCTATTACCTTTCCTTTACTATTATCGCCAAATGTGATCTTGTCAACTCCTTTACCATTCTCGAATGTGGTGAACATCTTTCAATCACCGGTCATGTGTTGAGTGCATCCACTATCAAGCATCCAATATTTTCCACCGGTCTTGTAGTTCAACTATAAAACAAGAATTAAGTTCTTTTAGGTACCCAAATTTGTTTGGGTCCTTGAAGGTTAGTGACCAAGAATTTAGGCACTCAAATAGCATTCTTTTTAGCACCTAGAATTGAAGTACCAACAAATCTTACAATTACTTTACCATCCTTAGTTTTTCTAAGCATATAACATGAATCATATATACCTAAAGATGGAGTTTTACCAATAAGACAAGTTTGTAGCACATGTCCTATTTCCCGGCACTTATAGCAATACTTACCATTTTGCTTAACAAACCTTGTGGGCTTGTTTACCAGTTTTTTACCTTTCTTGGGCACATACCCAAGTCCTTCCTTATTGAATGAGCATCTTTACTCACTCAAAAGCTTGTCAAGGGTGGCCTTACGCTCGAAGCATCGTTCTAAGCTTTTGCTTAGTTTGGTCACTTGCTCCTTTAGCTCATTGTTTTCAACAACAAGCTTTGCATCATGAGACCGAACATTATCATGATTAGAGTAACATGGCATGGTAAGTAGATCATTACATGAAGTAGATGCACTAGTTCTTGCAATCTCTACACTAGGCATTTCATCAAGAATATCACATGTAATTTCTACACTAGTACAAGACTTGCTTGAATTTTCTTAGATAAACAAGTCATGAGGTTTCTTTGATCAGAGGGTGGGTCAATAGGAGCACGCTCACTTTTTTACTTTGATCAGATTCAACACAAATTTCACTCCAATAGCTGTGAAAGCTACAAAGATCAATAAACCAGTACAGCGGAAGACTAGTATTGAATCCAATCCAAAATCCCCAAAACAAAAGACCAAATAGGAACTCAAAACCTAAGGCGGTCGGTGGCATGTATTATGTGGTTGGACCGTGCCAGCGATCTGACCGACTGGCAAAATTGTGGTCCGCAATTTGGGCGATCGGCCGGCGTTGTAAGATCGGTTTGACCAGACCTGACATAGAACAGTGGAAACAGCCCAAAAAATCAAACTCAAATCGGTCTAACTTTTGATCTACACGGCCAAACTCCATGAAACTTGAACCACACCTTCTTAAAGATATTAGGAACCTATTCCAATCAAAGATCGCAGAGATCCATGTCAAAGTTCCTATCTTTTTCAGATTGAACGAAGGTGGCTCCAAAACGAGTCAAAAATGAAATATGATCTAGAGACTTGCTCGTGGGTGATTGATGATCAAGATGATCCTAGATGGGTTCCCCACATGTCACAGTAAGTTAGATCAAGATAAGAAACCAAACAAAAACTCACGGATCAAAGAAAGACCCCAAATCACCAAAAAGAGAGAAAGAAAGCAAATAGACTTATCTTTGAGAGAACTTTCTTTGGATTGATTTGATATGGTATTGGTTTACAGCCACTCCATCAATGGAGGACAAAGATTCAATACATGAGCACGAAATCAAATCCAACTCTCTAGAACCCTAACCTCCAACTATCTTCTCCCTAAGCACAAAAGCAAAACTAGGGTTTTCAATAATGAAAGGGTTGAAGGGGGTGCAGCCACCTCCCTCCTCTATTTATAGTGGAGGCTTAGAGCTTCTAGAAGATTGAACCCTAATGGGCTCCTGTTAAGGCCCACACACAAACGGGTCACACACGCACGCATTTTAAAGCATCGTCTTCATCTCCTCTTGACCTAATCCGCTTCTCCACGCACCGTCTTGCGCCGCGGGTTAGCAAAAGGTCACCAAAGAGGTATTTTGTAAAATTACCAAAATACCCTTTTGATCTTTTTGCAAAGAACGAGTCCCATCTTCGAGAAGCACTTCCATGCTTCGCCACGTGTAGGTTGATCCAGCGGCTCTCATCATGTCGACAAGTCTCTCCCATCCGGCTCTCACCGAAACCACCATGGCACTTGCACCGACCCCAGCAGCTTGATCCAACTCCGTCGCCGAATCGCTCGTTCGGTCACCTTTATCTCTCTTCGCCATGCTTGACTCCATTGACTTCACCCAAGCATCCCGATCGTTACGGACCTCAGCTCTCCAAGCTTAGTCCTGATCATCCTCGCCGTTGACCATCATTGATCTCCAAGCAACCTGCACAACAATAAACAAAGAAATCGATTCCGCGAACAAGTTCTTCACAACTTGACCCACGTTAGTCAAAACATGCATCATGCAACACATATGCCATAAAACCCATGAACTTGACCTAACCCAACACTCATCGCCACTTTTGGCCGATGAGCGACAAAAATCGGTCGACCCAGTCATTCAATGGCGGTCTAACCATCGCTAGTCTCGACCATGGATTTCTGGTAGGGTCGACCATGCTTACCAAGGTGGTCTAACCGCTTTGACGACAAAGATTCCAAACTTCGACGAAAACGCGTGTTTCGACAAACCGATAACGCCATTACCAATTGTAACACCATCCTAAGATCATCAACATATCCCCATGATATCCATAGTCTTGAATACATCTCGATGATGCTTTCATGAGGCAACATTATGAATGTCTCATATTTGATCCGAAGCCTATGCAATTTGGCTTCTTTGACCGTGGATGTTCCCTCATGGATTTTCGAGAGAGTGGTCTAAATATCGTGAGCGGTTTCCAAATTGCTCACTCTATTGAACTCATCCGCGTTCAAAGCACCAAAAAGAGCATTCATAGCTTGAGCATCTAAATAAACATTACGTCCCTCTAGCTCCGTGGAAAGTAGTGGATTAAGAGGCATAACGTAACCCTCATTTACGATTTTCCATATGCTAGGACTCATGGCCTTTAAATAAATTGACATTCTAATTTTCCAATATGCATAATTTGAGCCATCAAACAAATGAGCATTTCCTATAGCAATTCCCTCACTAGCCATTCTTTTCTCTCTTAGGCGGTTAAGTCTAAATCAATGAGAGACCAAGCTCTGATACCACTTGTAGGATCAAGGATAGCCGACTAGAGGGGGTGAATAGGAGGTTTTAAAATTTTTGACTAATTAACAAATTAAGTCAACTATGAACTAAGTCTAAACTAGATACAATTCTAGCTAAGCAATTCTACACAAGATCATTTATAGAATTGTAAATGCAAAAATAGTAAAGACAAGAAATAACTACAATTGAGATAAGGGAGTTCTTCCCGTGGTATCGAAGACTTACTGGTCTTCACTAGTCCACGCTGAGGAAGCTTGAACTAATCAAGTCGGCTCCACAAATTAAGCCTTCTCTTGATCACTAGTGGTTGTTTTTTCTCCGCTCCGGAGATGGCGAACACCAAACCACTCACAATCTTGGCACTGGGCCTCTTCACAATCTTTTTGAAGAGATCACCATGCTAACACCGCCAAGCCATCTAGGTATTTGGCAAACACCAAGAGTAATGAATCGACGATCTTCGCTTGACGGCACTCAAGTGCAATGGATCAATCTAGAATGAATGCACTTGAATTTGACTCAACTACCTCACAATGAATGCACAAGTGTATTGTAGGATTTGAGAGGATGTTCAAGGATCTAAAGATGTTAAATGAGGTCTAGCACACTATCCTTGAGCAGGTGGAGGGGTATTTATACCCCCCCCCCACCAACAAATACAACTGCTAGGGAGAAAATCCCCAACTTTTCAAAGAAATGCGGTTACTCGTCAACCAACGCCTTGGTACTCGCACCTCACCTATCAAGATAGTAACGGCTATCGCAGAGGCATTAACTCCCTCTAACATAGCCGTTTGAACCGCAGTGTGGTACTACCGCCATGGATCATGCGGTAGTTCCACTGGTCAG